>JAHLSL010000060.1:7743078-7769739 GCA_025920805.1 Petroica traversi
GCTCGGCGCTGAGGCCTGGGCGAGCACCGAGCAGGGAAGGGAGGGAAGGGAGGGAAGGGAAAGTCACCCCCAGGCTGCCGGGGGCTGTCACGGGGTGGGCTCGGGGCTCGGAGGGGATGCGGAGAGGGCCGGCGGAGGTGCGGGGTCCCAGCGGCTCCTCAGCCCGGGACCCGCTGTTCTGTCGGGAAAACTCCCTGTGGGTTTCTATTTCGTCAGTATCAAAAGGTCAAACACTTTTCGAGCGCTCGCTGTGAGCGCCAGCCCGGCCCCGCCGGGCTCCCGTGGTCGTGTGGCCGCCGTTCCCGGGGGCCTGAACATGGAAAGGGCGAGCTGGGAAAATCCCCAGGGCTTTCCAGCATGGATTTGCACAAGAGGCTGAATCGTTTGCTGAGCAGCCACGGGAACCTGGGCAAGGTGGAGTCTCGGGGCAGCGGCTTTGCAGACATCTTCGTACAGGAGTACCTCCACACCTGTAAGAGTTCCCTGATCTCCCTGCTCCAGGCTGTGATCCCCTTCAGGGACAGATGTACCTCTTCCTGCAGTAGCAGAGCTGTACTAGCAAAAGGGGCTGCAATGGTTAAATCACGGTTTGTACCACTATCCCAGACAGTTGTTTTTTCCCAGGAAAGCTTACTCTACCTACTGCAGGCTTTTGGCAGCCGAGGGAGTTTGGGGAAGCAGAGTATTTTCTGATAAAACAGTGGTGGCCAACTGCTGTTCTGAAGGACAAAGGTTTGAGGTCTGATCTTGTTCTTTCATCTCCTGCTGAGCTTGGAGCTATTAAAGTAAGCTTCTGTATTCCTATTACATGACTGGTATGGCTGCATACACCTCAGAGAAATTAAGACTTCAAAAAGCCATTCCTCATCATGGATGTCCACAGTTTATGTGTTTTTATTGAAAAGGATCTGATTTCTCGCTTACTTTGCTGAAGATCAGAGCAAAGCTTAGATGGGAGTGTGAGGAGTTAAGTTGTATTTGGTGAGGAAAATCAGGCCTGTCCTGTGAAGTGTCCAATTGTGCTGGTGAATGAAACTAAAATTAAGAGCTTGATATCAAGTATATGGGAATATAGCAGAATTCTGCTATTCTTGGAGACAGTAGTTGCCTGGATACCTTGAATCCTACCAAAAAGCATAATTTTGAAATTGATGATGGATGTAAAGTGGCCAGTGAACAGCCATGAACCCTGCACACCAGCCCAGGCCATGGAACCACGGCAGGGAGGCAAAGCCAAACCTGGAAATCTCTTTGATTGAGTTAGCTAATTGCCATCACTGTAACGTGCTGTGACAGCCCTCCTGCCAGCTGAAGACACAGTTTAGACCTGGAGAATTGTTGTGACATCTAACAATAATCCGAGAGATGAGCTGTGCATGCAGGAGATTCCTCAGGAGAGAAAGTGGATTTTTAAGTGGCTTGTTTTTCTCTAATACCTGCAGTCCTTGCAGGGTGCTTGTAATGCAGGGTCTCCTAGTGGGTTTTTTGAGTGTATGGGGGCACACAGTATTTGTGCTTAGTTTTTTTGACTGGCGTGTGATTTGATCTCCCTAACTTACTAAATTGCTCTACATTATGAATTCCTGTTGTACAAGGTATGGAAAATCATACTTAACTGCTTCTGAGCAGGGCAGATAACTAGATAATCCAGGGATATGATAATGAAATATATTTTAAAATGTGAAATGTATATTTCTTCTATTCACAGCATGCATGCCACTTCTTGTGGGTTTTTTCCAATTTAAGATCACTCCTAAGGTGAAACTGTACCTGAGAAAAGGAGTGGCTTCCTGCTGCCATTTCAGTTCTAAGTCTGGTGTCACTGATTTTAGTGGGAGCTGCAGTGTGGTCTTCTGTACTGGTTTCCAGAGTGCTTCCATGGGGATATGGCTGAATTTCTGAATCTGAGGTTTCCTTAGCCAGACCAGCACGATGGTCTGAACTAGACTGAGTTACTTCTCCAAACGGAGCTCACTCCAGTAGGCAGGCACAGAACTCAGGACTCAGCCAGATTGCCCCAATTCCATCCATTTCCACACACCTAAGTCTGCCAACAGATGGTGATGGGCACTTGCATGATGTGTGTGCTGTCTGAATCTCAACTTCATCCTTTCAGAGCAAAACCAGATGCTTTATAAAGCAAGAGGCAGCATGAGGCCACCAAAAAGTGTATTTGTACCGATTCAGGGTAAGTTACCTGAACTGGGCTTGTTCCACATTCCCTTTGTACAGCTCCCTGCAGGATGGAGCCCCAGGGCAGAGCAGGGATACCCAGCTCTGCTGCTGGTGAACGTGCCACATGCACTCAGTGACACAGACGAGAAGGAAATTTCATTGTGCAACATGCACACAGCATAATCACCATGACCAGGGTAACATGATGACTTGCTTAATTTATTTTAAGGCTGACACACTTGCCTTGTTTTGGTGTGTGAGCCAATGATGTTTTATCTTCTCACGTGAACCCCAGGAGAAGCAGGCAGTGATTTGATTTTTTTTTTAATCCAGCTGTGTCAAGTGCTTAACTGAATATAACACCAAGCTGGCTTACACTGACCTGAGCTCTCGAGCAGACAAATAAGTCTCATGTTCTGTCAAAGCAGAATCCATTTAGTGTAATGCTCTTGCTGAGAGCTTCCACTAAGAACACTTTCTGAGGGAGAGGCCCAAAGCTTTCTGAAGGATAACAGTAACCTGGGGCAGCTTGGCCTGGATGTGTCTTTCTAAACTCCACATCTCTTTGGCAGCTGCTTTGTGCTCTAGAAAATGAAAGCACCAAATCATGATACACTGATGGAACAGCCACAGGGTGATTACAGCTGTGGCCCTTTGCCTGCAAACTGACCCCATGGTTAAGAGAGAGCAAAGTCCCATGAACTGCCCTGCACAGGGAGATTTAATGCCACTCTGTAGGCATCCAGAGGTACAGACCCAATGCTCTGCTCTCTTGTGCTGTTCAGCTGACACAGTTGGAATGTCTCTGTCAGCCTATTATGGGTTTTTTCTGCACTGCAAGAAGCACAGAGGAAGTAAACAGTGTGAGTCCTCCTGTAGGTGTCTGAGCAATGTAACCTGCAGTGACACAGCACCAATATCAGAAGATCATTGTTGATAGGTTGCAGGGGAGGGTGTTCACCTTCTATTAAGTTTTTCATCCTTCCTGCATTACCCAAGAGGTTAACAAGTTACTACACCCAGTCCAAAGCACTGTTAGGAGCAGTTTTCCATGTGACAGCATCTCTGGGAGGGAGCAGGACAGCTTTATGTGATGAAGCAAAATCAGGTCAGAGAGCCTAAGAAAGTCTGAAAATTTCTCATGTACTCCACCATACCCTGACAGGTCTGAATAAACTGAGACTTTCCAGGACACCTAAAAGGCAACAGGCTGCTAGGCTTCTGTATTTTTTTTTAAACTAATAAGTACTGAGATACATGTATTTACTAAAAGCAAGGCATTTTATGTAATATGAGTTAAGGAATGGGAGGGCAGTAAGAATTGACATAGCTAGCTGATTTTTATACGGACATTTTTTAGTTCAGAACTTCTGTAATACAAGGTACAATGTTTGTAACCAGAATTATTTGAAACTTCCCCAAGGTGTAATCCCTGCTTCTTGTAAGAATGGATTCAAATTTTCTTCCTTAGGATCAGGAGTTGGATTAGCTCTTCCTCTGTGGGGGAGCTGCCCACTGGACACTGGAGCAGCAGTTTTCCTGGAAGAACCCCCATTTGTGATTGTTTTTTCTTTGTTTCACAATCAGCAGTTCTATCATATCATAAGCCAGTGTAATAAAGTACAACAGAATCAACCTTAGCCCAGACCCCAGAGGTGATAAACAGCTCAAAGGCATCTTGGACACCAAGGAAGGCATCACATGACACAAACCTGAGAACAAGAACAACAACTCTGAGAACAAACAACACTGTGACCAGTGACTATTAAATTAATATAATGAATGCTTGTAACAAATCTGTTTTACATGCTCTGGTCAGATCTGTTGTTATCTCCACCCTTTGTGCCCCACATTGGGCACCAAAAAGGTCTGTCAGAGTTCAACACCATCCAGCAATTAGGTACCATGCAACTGCTCATTCACCCTCACTTCCTGCTGGGCTGGGGAGGAGGATGGGGAAAAAAAGGGCAAAACCCATGGGTTGGAGTAAGAACAATTTAACAATTGAAATAAAATAAATAATAATACTGCAACTGTAATGAAAAGACGACAAAGAGTGAGAAGAGACAGGTGATGCACACTGCAGTTGCTCAGCCCACCCTGACTGATGCCCAGAGTGTCCCCAAGCAGCAATCAGTGGCTCCTGGCCAACCTTCCCAATGTCTCTGCTTGGCAGAGTTTCTTGGTATGGAATGTCCCTTGGGCCAGCTGGGGTCAGCTGTCCCAGCCCTGCTCCCTCCCAGCTCCTTGTGCCCCTGCCTGCTGGCAGAGCACAGGAAGCTGGCAAACCTTGGCTTGGAGTAAGCAGTATTCAGCAACACCTAAAACATCAGTTTGTTACCAACACTATTCTCTCACTGACTCCAAAACATAGTCCTGGACCAGCTACTAGGAGGAAAGTTCACTTCCAGCTGAAACCAGGACACAGATTCAAGCTAAAATCCAGCTACCATTATGATTTTAAAATTCAGCAGGACTCCAGTTGTGTTTTATTAATTACTGCTATAATAAAAAATATGGTGTATACAACCAGAAAATCCATGTTTGTTTTAACAGTAATTCATTGTATAATCAACAGGTTTTAAGGTAACATCAAACGTCTCAAAATTGCTTTAAGCATCCAGGCTTTCTTCCAAGAAATTCAGTCAGATCCCATAAAAATAAATACCAAGGTTTCAATTTTCAATTTCAGCAATATTGATTTTTTAACACAGCATTCAGTAGTGGTCATTATTTTCCAAGTGGAATTCTAATGCAGAAGAATATGCCCCAGTATTATAGAGGGACTAAGTGATATTTACCTGTGAGGCATTTGTGTGTAAAAATCCATATTTGGAACATAACTGTACAAGAAGTTGAAGCAGCTGCTGAGAATATACTTTGTGTAAAAGCTGGTAGTTCAAAACTTAATCAATAGCCATTGATTGTTCAGTAAACACATTCTACTCTGCACTGCTGAGCTTTTTACAAACAGAACAGAGACAATTCCTGATCTGTTTGAAAAGGATTATCAAAAGAAATGAATATACCTGTGATAGTGCACTGGTACCTATTTCAAAGGACATACCACCAAGTTACTTTAATAAAAGAATTGTGTGCTCAGATCAACTCTTTTTTTATTTTCCCCCTATCACTGACTAAATTTTAAAGGTCCTGGCAAAAACCATTTGAGTATTCATTTTTTAATCAGCATGAAGACTTGAAGCTGGATTTCCTGGTAACCAGCTGGTACAATGATTACAACAAATGTTACAATACACACTGGAAACTTTGTAACGCTGTGGTATTGATTTTGGATGTATAAAAGGTTCAAAAAACCCCCTTACAAGCAGAATTAGTCTACATCTGAAATTACAACTTTACCAACAAGCACAGACAATTATTTATAAATCCCTGTGTCCACAAATTTTGCAGTGTTTTGATTGCCATCAACCTCATTAAATAGGAGGAAACAGGCAAATATCTACCAAGTGACTTGCCTGAAGTCACAGTGAGTCAGAGGCTGAAATAAGAACACAGTCCTGCTCTCCTGCTTCCCACTCCCTGTGTCCCACTCCTTGGTCCTGCATGGATTGAGGCTCCACACCACAGAGTTCCCTGTTTAAGCCACAGGAATTGGCAGCAGTGGGAAAGGTGGAGATCCCCACAGAGGGATAACTGGGGGTCACACAGGGCTCTCATTGTGGCCTGGCTCCATTCACACTCTGGGCAGGACAATCCATCCCTGAGCCAAGCTGGGCAGTGCCCACAGAGTGTCACTTCCTGACCCTGCCTCAGAGAAGCTCAAGTCTGGAACACCTCAGTCTTTCCTGCAGACCATCAACTGTGGCTGAATTAAATATCCCATGACACAGCCCCCTCTCTCTCTGGCAGCATTGAGAAAATCATTAACACTAGAATCAGTTCAGCTTCATTGTTCCTGTAACATCTGTGACTGTTGTTTCAGAACTACAGCTATGTGAGAAGGTACACTGATAATAAATTAGTAGCAGAGATTATCCCTTTAGCCCAAATGCTCAAATACTGCATTTTTAAAATTTTTCTTATTCTACCACTAAGTGTTTTAGAGACAACAGTAACAGGCATGTTACTATGCTAGAGCTCTTACCAATTTACCAATTAAATCACATTGCACATTTCAAGTGTACAAACAATGGCAATGACTTCTGCAAGAGATTTTTCTTAAATAAACAAAACCATTACTATCTGAAAAGAATCGATCTCAGTAGAAACCTACAGAGATCAAAACTTAACAGCTAATTTTTGAGAAGTGAGGGAAAATGAACAGAGATGATTTGTCTCCCTTGGCTCCTCAGGGAGGACATTTTGTCAGCTCCCAGGGAATGTGTTTTGCTGCACTGGCTGTGTGAGCCAAGCTGTGCAGGCTGAGCGGGCACAGAACCTCCTGCTGGGAGTTTTAATGTTGTGGTACAGACTCAGTCAGTCTGGAAACAGCCGTGCCACAGAGAGAGAACAAAATAAATGCCAAGCTGCTGAGGCTCCTCAGGGCTGAGCTCACGTTTCTGCAGGGAGATTCAGTTCTGGATAAAACCAGTGCCCAACCTTACCTGCAGTGAAACCCATCACGAGTGCCTGGATTACTGGCTCCTAAACGTGATCTGCAGATTGTGCTCATCATCATCAGATGATACAGAAACAGCTGCTTAAACCCTTAGTCTAATGCACAAACAGAGGCAACCAAGGAAAGAACAAAATGGAGAAAAATTAAAACAAATGTTCAAAGTTATTCTTAATTTTTATTTGGCAGTAAATAAAAATCACTGTGGAAATATTCTACAAGATGATAATTTCAATTATTTGCTAGGCGACCAATGGATTGGAAAGAAAAATGAAAAGTATTAAAATATGCTTTTAATACACTGATCATCCACAGAGCCATTGCTTTTTTACCACTTTTTTCTGCATTGCAGACAAGGCTGCACAATTATAAAAGCAGATCAGAGAATTCCCCATGATACTGTATATTGATTCAGAAATGAGATTTCAGGTAAGGGTCCATTTGCACAGATTTAACTACAGGTTTGGGATCACTGCAGCACCTGATTTGTTCCTTTTTGCAGTATTGGTCAGATGATTGAATAAAATTAGCATAGCAAAACTTCACATGATAACAGAACTTCACATTAATTGAAAGATGAAAAGACTTACAAAGTTTGCAACAATTAAAACATTTTTTCTTTCCCTTTTTTGTTTCTCTAAGGTGCTTTTTAAATAAGTTAAAATAAATTTATGGCAAATTATCAGTATGCTTAATCTGAGAATTATTTTTCTTCACATATCCAAAAACCTACCCATTTTCCCTTCTGAAACCCTGCAAACACAAAAAAATCTATTATTCTCAGTACCATTTCATGTTGTTATGAAGGCTTTGGTGTACTTCATTCCAGCCAACAAGAAAGACATTCAAACATGAACAATATGGTAAGAGAAATGAAGATTTTGAAGTCAATATTGTATTTTGGCACACTAAGTATTAAATAAGCTTTTCTTTCTATGTTACTAATTCATGTTTAAAGTTCAAATGGTATTTTTGGAAAGCAGTTACATTCCAACTTTGATTAGTGTAGCAAATGTATCTGAAAAATGTTTTGTACCAGATACTTTGAGGTATATTAAAATAATTTCTGAAATGCAAATTTTCACTACTCATTGAGGTAAACAGGAAAGAGATGCACCAGAAATGATCGAGGGGGATTCTGGGCTAAGGAACAATCCTAAATTCCATATTAAGGCAAAAACATAAGCCACAAACAGGAATTTTGCCAGAAAATAAAACAATTGTCTTTCAGATTTCCTTCAAAACAGTCCTCTCATATTTAAGGGAAAAAAGGCAGCTGTGAATAAGTAGGCAAAAGAACCCAATCTGTCAGTACCTTATAGTCCTTATTAACCTCTCTGATCCTTTCAGAGTTCCACATCATCTTCCAGTCTAATGCTTTTCCACAGGCAAACAACCACTGGACAGCAATCACATAGGTCCACAAGTTATAAATACAATTACAGTATAGTGATACCCAAATTTCAGTGACGTCAGCATAATTTAAGTCAAACTATGCAGGAAGTGCAGAGGAAACCAATCCCTCAGTCATACAAAACAGTCTGCTGAAAATATGAAGAAATCTTCTTCTGGGAGAAAATAAGCAAAGTAGAAAAAATCCTTGGATTTTATTTTGACTCTGCCTCTTCATCCATGAATTCAACGAGTGCAGTGTGTCTGTTGGCCTGGGCACCTTCTTGGAAATGAACCTTTTTAATCACTCCTGCCCTGGGAGCCCTGATGGTGTGCTGCACAGAAACACAGCCAGAGTGAGCAGCAGGCAACTCAGGGCTTTCCCTCCTCTCTCTCTCCAGCAAATGCTAACATTCCTCTTGGTGCAATTACAGCTGAACACATTTAATACCTTCCTCTGACATGTTTTTATTTTAAACCTTCTTTTAAACATTATCCTAGTCCATTTCAAGTTTTATTTTCTCATTGATATTTGCTAAGTATACTGGAGAGAAAAATGCTATATAAGGCATTTATATGAACTATCATCATCATATGAATTATCATCAGTATGAACAGCTGACTGTTATTTTACCTCACTAATACTTTCTGTTGTTGTAATACATACCAAACAGAAATAATACAGTTTTAATCCAAAACGTTAATCAGAGAGCAGATTTGTTCCCTTAAGAGAAATCTGCAGATTTACTAAAGATATTTCTGTTTTCTGGCCAGGAGGGATCCTTACTAAGCAGATATTTGGCAAAATGCAGATGAAACACAAATAGAGTTACCAATGACAGTAAAGGAACAGCATGCTCACACACCAACCCCCAAACTGCTCTGCTTGTTATTAGACCAGGTTAGCTTGGTATTGTAACTTTGCTTCTTGTTAGCTTTCTAATATCAAAACATTTAAGATCAGATGTTAAATCCTCACTTCTAAGGACTCATTTAAACAATTATTTGCTTTTAAAATTTCATTTTACATTTCAATAGCACTTAAAAAATAACTCAGATAATGCCAGTCTGAGGTATCAGCTGGAGAGGCACAAACATATTTAGCAACCCACTGCAAAGAATTTTGGGTGTAGGTTTTTTTTAGTGCACACAGTTGTTTTATTTAATGGAATTTGAGTGTAGTTAAAAAAAGAACACGATAAGGGAAAGGCAGATTTTCTCAATGGTGTTAGTGCTGCTGCCACAAACTGAGGTTTATTTTAAAGTAATAGTCAAACCAAATCAGTTCAGGCTACAAAAACTGCAATTCAAGCAATCTGGCAAGGTAAAACAGCCAAAATGCCAGTCCTCTGAATGCTGTGTGGATAATCACACAGAACCTTTAGTGTGCTCCTCATAAAACTTTATGTAAACAATAATAAGATTATACACAAGAAGAATCCTGTGCATATTTACAAAGTCCCCATTAGCTTAATCTCTTCCTGAAGTAACTGCAGACATCCATGTGCCTGGATCACAACCAGGGAGCAAGAGATACACCAAGGCAGTTTAGTGCTAGGAAAGTCAAAGGAGAGGAGGGGCCAGAAGGCCTGACAACATCACTCAAATGCACATTAGAACAGCTGCAAATACCATGGATTATATAATCACCATTTGTTAGTAAAATAACAGCAAGTATAATCCCCTGAAATCTAATCAGGCACAACACTGATGTTACAGCAGATGAAGTGATATTGACATTTGCAAGCTGCACTCTATGCATTATTGCATCAGTAATGCAACAAAATTATTAAATTTTTACCAGGTTTTTATTTTCTAAGTAATTTTTAACTTTTTATGCCACTTACCTCCATTTTCATAGCTATCATAACCATTAGAGGGTCTCCAACCTGAACTTTATCCCCTGCCTTCACAAACACCTGCAATTCAGGACAAAATTGGGGAAAAATCATTTATGTCTGCACCATTCAAAATCATCACTGCATCTCGACTAACAATGCACAGAGGGAGAGTGGTTTTGCAAAACAGCCTCATATCTTTATTTTTGTTGATCTGAGTTCTCTAAATAGGGAACAGTTCCAGACAGATCTCTTCAAGGGAAGGCAGAGCCTACAGGAAGCCATTCACCTATTAATGAAACACTAGCAGAGATGATGAATATTCTACCCTTTCTGGGCTTCAGCAATTCTATTTTGAGAAAAGTGCAGAATCTCTTCCTGAAGCCAGTCCCTAAAGTCTTAAAAACAACACCCAGAAAGAAGATGGCAGAAGTCACTTCATTTTTCAACAATTACTCTGATTTGGAGTGTTCATTCAGGATGTCAGAGATCCACGTTCCATGTACTCCACCCTTCATGCCTTTTTATTAGTGGTTGAATCCTTCAACCACTAAACTCTCCCGGAAATCTCTTTCTTTTGAAACTTTGTCATTGTGCAGAGAATGCATAAGTCTGGCAGAACTAAAGAACTAAACTCACAGCTTAACAAAAGAGGCATTTCTGAGTATTTGGTTTTTTGCAATTGCATCTAGCATCTCACTCTTGTTAGATGAAATGAATCAAACAGCCTGTAACACTTCAGGGAGCTTTGACTCAGGAAGTAATTAAGGTGAAGAAAAAATTAGTTAAGCAGTAGCCTCAGTTCAGATTTTCCACAGCTCTAGAGAAAGAAGTCTGTAAGCCTTAAAAAGTCCTGGGTGGCTACAGAAAACTCAGAGTAAACAGGGCTTTTTTCAATCAGAAGTCACACAGCACTGACATTTTTGGCCAAATGCTTTCCTGGCAGTACAGAAGCACCATTTCTGGCAGAGTAAATCAGATTATATTGGAGAATTCAGTTCCCATCCATGTTGTCATAATTACCTTCTCCACTGTGCCTGTCATGGGTGCTACAGCTCCACTTTGCTCTGCTGCTGAACTCACTGCAGACAAGTACTTGGGCACAGGGAGGCCAATCTGAGCACTGCCTTCCTGCGGAAAGGAAATCCAGGACAGGTGAGTTAACAACACAAAATTATAGCACCAAGAACAGACCCAGCCTCAGGCAAAGCAGTCAGCTCGAGAATGGCAGACCCTGGGGCCAGGGCTGCAGCAGGACTGTCATGGTCACTGCTTTGCCACTGTCTGAGGCCTTGAAGGTCACACCTGCTGCTGGAAGGACCAGCAAGGAAGGAACAGCTCCTGTGACAAAGCAGCTCCACATGGATCTTTGTTCAAACCCTGTATTTGTACCATCCCTGTTCATGCATCAGCAGAGCAGAAGGTTTTGGAAAATGCATGAAGGCTGTTTGCACAGGGGGCAGGCTGGGTGCTGCAACAAGCAGGGGACACATTGGCATCTTCACTGCCAAGCACTGCCAGTGAGTGCCTCGCAATTTACCATAAAATGAATTCAATGCTAAATTTAGATAAAAATTCTCACTGTTATTCAAAATCCTTTAAGTCCCCTCAGAGTTGCTTCCCAGAGTTTCTCAAAGGTTCATTCTCCCCCACATCCTTCCATGCTCTAAAGTCCTGTGATTTCTTCTCAGTCACTCACCCCAGACTCCACTCTGGTACCACAGGACAACTGAGCTTTGCCATTCCAGCATGAATTATTTTGTCCTCATCACTGGAGCAACAAAGTTTTTGCTGCATTCTGCTGAAAGTCTTAAGAAGCTCAGAGCTAGACATTAATTACTGAAGCTAATAAATAATAATTTATTTCTTTAAATTACATTATTATTGAGTTATTTTAAGACCTTCCAGTCTTTTTAACTGCAATAATTACCAGCATAATGATGCTATGGTAACTCATAATGCCATTTTAATATTAGCTGAAGTTATCCTTCCTCAGACCAGTATTGATTTATTTCTTGTCATATGTATATAACTAAAATTAAAACACCAGTTACAGGCACTTCCAAGTAATTATCAGTTTGAAGTATTTGCTACTGTTCTGTGACAAATACCTGACAATTTTAATATTTTGTGTTTCCCCATCCTAAGCCATCATTTCCAAACCTGCTTCACCAATGGTATTTTAACTTTCTAAAAGTAATTCATTTTCTCACTCACTGACCACAAGCAATGAATTTCTAATTAGAACTATAAATCCATTAAGTATCAAAACTTGATAGCTCATAGGAAGAAACTGAAATTGTGGTTCTTTTTCACATTCTATTGCAATTTATATTGTTCATTTATTGGATAAAATTCGGAAATTTTAAATTTGTGATAATACAGAAAGGAACTTTACCGGGAAGAAGAGATAAATGGTGTTGTCCAAAATGACCAACTTGGACTTAGACACTGCTCCATCTACTGAAGACCTCAAGTAAAGTGAATCACCTTCTTTCAAGATATCTCCAGAAATCAGGAACGTTTTATCTTGAATCTGAAAGTTAAATGCTTTTATAAGGACAAAGGTTCACCCTTCATGAGCAATAAACCAAAAGATTGTATTTGTACCCTCATAACCTGTGATTATTCAAAAACAACTCTGGAATTAAAAAAAAATATAAAATCTTATATACCCTTTATTTTTCAGTTAAGAGACTGTTCTATACCCAATATAAACAGCTCAGTAAATTATCAAGTATGTTCACCCAGGCCAATTTTTATCCCAAACAAAGAGATACAATTTTTCAAGAAAAACAAACTAAAAAAACCCCAGAATATTCAGTTCAGTGATGCTATTAAAATCCAATATTTTTAATTTGTCCTAGCATCTTGACTTTCTTCAAACTAAAGAACCCATAGTATTCAGCTGACATCATATTCCAGAATGTTTTCCAAAAGAGAGGTGACTTCCTCTGTCTTGGAAGCTTGCAAGACAAGAACTACAGCATATTCAGTAAACCAACAAAGGAACAGAGCAGTAATGGAAACTGTGTCAGTGAGACACCAAAACTGCACAAGAAAGACCAAATAGAAAGGTCATTTATTTATGAGTGATCCTCATCCCTTCCCACCCTTTTCTTCTGTGGAAACTGCACCACACAAAGACTGTAAGAATAGAAATATAAGCACATTACATTTCACTCCTATATTTACTTCTGATATCACTAAGAACAGAATCAGAGACTTGCTGGTCTTTCAGGATGGTACAAGCAGAAATAAAACTCAAGTCTTCATTTATACAGTTACAAACTGTTTTTCCACTGAAAACATGCATTGAAAGGCTCCTGCTGTTCTGACACTGATCCCTGAGCAGAAAATCATTTGCTTGAGCACTGAGTGCCTGCCAGTTCCAGGCCCAGCCACCTGGCCTGGCTGATTTGCCTCAGGACAGGTTCTGTACCAACTCCAGGGGCATTGTCCTCCTCAGAATTAGCCCCCAATTATGTCTTTACATCTCTTATCTCCAGCTGCTCTCCATTTCCATGTCAAACCCCATTCTTCCTTCTTCCTTAGGAGCCTTCTCCCCATTACACTTCACTCCACAAATGTTCCCTACATCCCTTTTAGACTTTTCATTGTTGCTGACTTGTCTTACATGAGATAAACCTCAAGTGTAAAGAGCTGTCAGGTATTACAGAGATAATCAATACACTCAAAATAACCCCGGGATAACAAGAGGGATGTGGGTTATCTCAGTCTTCTATCAGTGGAAGTAAAGGTTTGAGTTACCATGATGTGGTTATCCCCTTGAAAGCACAGGAATTTTATCCCTATTTTTCTAGCACACCCATGTCTATGCAGTCTAAGAAGCTCATAAATACTTATTTTCTTAATTCCCATTTTCTGACTATTAAAACAAGAAGCAGAACTAAAGAGTCTGAATTCTTGAGTATACATCCATTTTGGGTGCCAAATGTGAGTGAAAGAGACTTTCAACCACAGGCAATGCTCAAGGATATTCAACACCCAGCCAAACACAACCCCTGAAGCCACAGCTGGAAACTCCCACATGTGCACACACAAAATTATCTACAACTAAGGCATCTTGAGCTGTTTACTACAGGAGCTCTAGAGCAGGGACAAGGAAGCCAGTTCTAGGGGATATTATCCAATTATCTAACCAGAAGATTCCTCAGCTCATTTGGTAATCACTCTCCAATTTCCATCTTCAAAATAAAATGTTATCTTGCAGAAAATGCTCTAGAAAGCTTTTATTTATCCCACAGGAGATCCATTCTCATGCACACAATAGAGCAGGGGTCCTGTGGAAAAAAAGTCTTTTAAAACATAGATTTAAATCTAACTTCCCATATTTTAGAAAGACAAATTTATCAATGAAAATAAAGAATAAGACCTTTAAATACTAACAATACTAACACTTTCTTTAGTTTTATTTTCAGAAGCATCTTAATAGGCCTTCCGTGCCAATCCAGCACCTAGCACAGATAATTTCAGGTCAAAGTAACATTATACAGCAATGGATACAAGCAAACTAAAAATAAAATCCTGTACCTGTAATCACCAAGCAACTTTAGTAACAATTAATACTAAGAGAAATCTACAAAAATAGCTTATTTTATCTAATGAAATATCTGAAAATATTGTACTTGTACCTGCATTTTGTATGACCCATCTTGATTGTAACTTACAGCTACATCCACAACTGTTCAATAAAACAAAATAATGCATAAGTCAGTAGATTTAATTAGAGTAATGTTGACATATAAACAGTATCAAGGCTTTCTTGATAAAAATGAGACCTACCAACACTAAGAAAAGAACAAGTATTTTCAGATTAGTTTATTATATATTGCAGATTTCGCATCAAATTCCAGACAATTTTTCTTTCAAAGATGAACACCTGAAATCATGCTCTGAAATCTATATTAGCTGGACAGAAAACAAGTTTGTGAGGGGAAAAAGTACTGAGTGCTTTCACACCAAAATGAAGTATAAAAAAAAGTCAATGGCACTCTGCTATTTTTAAAATCTCAATCTCATTCATTTAAATTATGAACATTAATTAAAGTAATTTGAATTTGGTTTATATGTCCTCAGGATCTAACAGTGTGGATTAAACATGCAATTCTGTGGATTCCCAGCTTATACTGTAAACTCACACTGCTTCTATGCTGTTTCTTAGCCTGAATTTTCAAGCATCATTTAAAATAACTCTATCCATCAAGTACCTCCTTTCCCTCCACACACATTTATTAACTTACTGTTTTCCCCATCCAACAGAGACAGTTTTCTGGTGTAACATATATTTAGTCTTCTACCAGTGCTGGATGCAAATGGTGAGAATTTATCTAAAACACAAAATACAGATACATTATTTTCATTCTACTTTGGCCAAACACAACACTTGTAACCTAGGCCTTAAAATCACTGTCCTACAGTTACTACCATCATATTCCCATATTTATATTGCATAGAAAAGATTGAGGAACCACTGTTGTCACAGAGAGTGCAATCCCTCAATGTCCAACACTGAATAACCTGATGTTGTGTGACCTACAGCAAACATGACACTAAGAAAGGCCCTGGCTGTTTTCCATGAACACATCCTTGGACAGGAGCAGAGAGCATGGGAACTCAACCACACCACAGGTCCTGATTAATCTTTAGGTGAAGGTTCCATTAAACCCCTCTGCCTCTCCCACTCCAAGCAGAGCTGAAGACCTTGGGCCAGCTGAAGGAATAACAGAGGCAGAAGGTCACTGCTTGTGCTTATCAAGAGCAAAGAGCTCACAGCATCGCTGACCATGAGTCCCAAGGCTTTTCAGATAGTGCCTGTCTGATGTGTTTTGGGAAGTACACTGAACATTACAGTGGTGACACATTCCATATCTGACCCTTAACAAAAGTTATAGTCTGTCTGTGTGTAAATACTGGGAGATGCCAGAATGCAGAACCCTGAGCAGGCACAAAGTAGGGCAAAGAAAGAACATGCAAATTAAATAATTGCACATGAACACATAAAATAAAACAATACAAAACAACAATCCTTACCCTCTGACTGATCTCTAAAAGCATCTGTTAGCATCTTCTCTTTCAGTATGAGCCCTAGAGCTGCCTGACACATAACTTCATGTGGAGTTGCCTTTTTGGTTGGAAATAGTTCATCATGGTGTTGAGGAATGAAATTAGTGTGCACATTTCCAGCCTCAAACTGTGGGTGTCCTGACAGACTCAGTAAGAAATCAATATTAGTGCTTAATCCTACAATCTGTAAAGAAACACAAGCATATTGCCAAATTGAGTTATGAATACACAGCTTTCTGCTCACAAAGTTTCTTAATAAAAGGTAATTCATTCAACTGGTCTGTTTTATTGTCAAATAAACCATTGACTGTAAAGAGACAAAAAAAATCCCAAAAAAATTTAAAAAACCAAACCAAAACCCCAAGAGCTGCTTTCTCAAAACCACTTTGTTTTCTAAATGCTGCCTTTGTCCACGGAGAAGTTGAACAAAGTTTCCCAGCATTAGTAACAGAGGTAATTTCAGAAAAAACCCTACTCTTTTGGAAAATCATACTCTGAGTATTTAAAAGAACATTCCTATCTTGACAAGTGCTTCTTATTAAAAATGAGTTCCAATAGTTTCAGTATCCCCTATTTGATTTTTTAATAGTAAAATGTAGGAACAGGGACTTATAAAAGTTGACTAGATACTATCCATTCCCTGCACTGCAAAATACTTAATGGAACAACATAATTATTTCAGAGAAATTGGTGAAACTTGTAGCTGTTTTGCTGCCAACATTTACTGACAGAACTAATAAGAAAATTCTGGAAAAACCAAAATAATTCTTTTATCTCTTTTCCTTGCAGTAAATTTCATTTTTAGCTAAAATGGTAAGGGGCCCAACATTTTCACTACCTCAGTCACGTTCGTGTTGTTGATTTAAAAGTGCAAATTAGTTCTGCACAAGTAATATTCAGTCTCACCTCAAGCCAAACCTTCTGAATTCCATTTTTGAAAACAGTTATAATTCCTACAGTTTTCATAGGGGAAAAATGGAACGTTTCTTAAAAAATTCTTAAAAAGAACTGACAGCATATTTCTTTTCTAAAAACTTCGTTCTTTTTATAAATTAAAAATTACAAGCAAACATTGTCCGACACAATTTCCACCTAAGAGACCCTTTAAGTTAGAGAAAGCTTTTGCATTGCAATTGAAAATGTTTAGCCTTACTCTTCTACAAAGTCCCAGGGGCATCTTCCAACTGAAGATTCCACAAACCCAAAAACCTGTGTGTAAAACTGGGCTTCACACATTTTTACTCCCTCCACCAATGGAAACAGTTCTCAAATAAGGAAAAAAAATACAACTTCTGCAAACAACTGATGAATTTGAAATGATAGTGGCAATGCAGGCTCCCTCTTGGAAACCTCTTTGGTTTTCCTGTAGTATTTTATGCATACTTTGGGTTCCTCCCACTTACATTGTACTGGTGCAAACTGTAGCGCAGCTTCCTGAGAGCTGCCGGCCGGTCCTCAGCCCAAACAACCAGCTTGGCAATCATGGGGTCATAATGCACAGAAACCTCATCACCTGCAATGTGGCAATGCAACAAAAATGCTGTCACATGCAGCCAAGTGTTTCTAGAAATTGGTAATGCAAAGTATTGGACACAGCTCATGGCCACATTTTCTCTCAAGATTTTAGTTGTTTAAGGACATGATTGTGGCATTTCAATTTCAAGGAAAATTTCAGCACAGACTTTTTATAAATTTTTGTAGAGGTAATGTTATTAGAATTCAATCTTCTTTATTGCAATCAGAATGCAGGATTGCTAAATAATTAATAGAATATCATCGCCACGAAGCAGTGGACATTAATTTGGGTACAGGTAAAGAAGAGGAAAATAAAATATTCAGTGATCAACCAAAAATACATGGAAAATCACAAGGAAGAATAATTCCATAGAGATTTGTCTTTATAACAACACTCTGTTGACAAAGTTATTTAGGCCAAACAGGGAAATGCTTACAAAGAAAAGTTCTTGATGTTAATAATTTCTTCTTCCATCACTGCCTTCAGTTTTACCTTGCCTGACTCCAGTCTCTATCCTGGTGAACCGATCTGCTGGGGGGGTGGATAAGTGCAACAGTGGCCCAGCTCCTGGCATAAAGTTATTATTAGGGTCTTCAGCATATATTCTAGCTTCAAATGCATGGCCCTGGAGCAGGATCTCTTCCTGCATTAGAGGAATCTTCTCTCCTGCTGCAACCTGAAAACAATAGTTTATTCTGTAATGCAGGATCAATACTCTGGAGTGCTGAAATGTTTCATATTAACTATATTTCTTCTAAACGTGAACAACTAGGAAGCACATTTCAAAAAACATAAGGAGAAAAAAATGTACCAAGACCACTGAACCTTTCCACATTCTCTCTTCTTCCAGTATTATTTGATCTCTGTTCTAACTCAGGATTCAATTTTCAATTTACATGCCCAGATAAGGAAGACAAATGTTCCTCTTTTTTTATCAGCATTTGCCATTTTAATTTTCTTTCTGATTACACTAAATACTTCCCCACCCTTAATCTCACACTACTTAAGCTGCTGTCCTCGCTTTTGGATTTGTCCAAACAGAATTGGTTTTATTTCAAGTTCCATAATACCCAAAACTTCCTGTGATCATTTGAATGTGTGAGTAATCTCTGCAAATTGGGTGTGTGAGGAAATCCCCTGCTCCAGTCCACCCCACTGTACATTTATTTCAGAATGTGGCTATACTGATAGAACACTAGATATGTTTTTGTGAAAATTTTTTCCTCCTACACCCTGATGCAAGAATGATTTTTGGGCCACATATACATTTCAATCAGAGTTTTAGAAACCTTTCAGCATAGCAAGGGAAAGAACAGGACCCTACTCCCTCCCACTTCCCACACTCTCTGTAATGTCTCTAAATTCACTTTAGAAATGTTTTCTCTCTGCACAGCTGGGAGAAGACTGGCTGAAATTCAGAGCACCTACACAATGCTTGCATCCAATACAGCAATGTGAGATGTTCCTGTGGAGCAAAGGAAACTCTACCCTGTCAGCTGAGCAGGAGATGAGGATCTGGAAACCCATCTGGCCCCCTCACAGGCAGGGTCACAGAGCACTCAGGAGGAATTCTACATGTAAAATCAATTAACACTCACCCTAAGCTGCCACTCCACCAGGTCTGTTCCAGTGATCATCTCTGTAACTGGGTGCTCTACTTGCAGCCTGGTATTCATCTCCATGAAATAAAAATTATGTTGGGAGTCCATAATAAATTCGACTGTTCCTGAAGTGTTTAACAAAAGGACACTTCACCAAAGAGCATCTTGGGCATCCATTTATGGAAAAGACACCTAGACACTTAATTCAATGATGCCAAGGCTATTACTTCTAAATCAGACACACTGAATTTCATTAAATTCTACACAAATTATCTGAAAGGGTCACAAAATTGAGATCTGAAAAGGTCACAAAATTGAGATCTGAAAACAGAAGGGTTGTTTCCTGTACATTTACATAACCTGTGTTATTTAGTAGCCATTTTCCACAGTAGGAGCTGCATTTCATTAACACTTTAAAAGCACATAAAGACTGTTTGAAAGTATTCTGAATATTCAAGGTGTGTAATTTTTTTAAAATAAATATCCAAAGAAAGCAATGAGAAAACAAAGTTACATATAATTTTAGGAGGTTATTTTTCATCTGGGAAATAGTGTGGACTTTAAAGTGAGTTATGTTTTCTTTCAAAGACTTTACTGTTTGCATATAAACTATAATCCTTTATATGCTAAAAGAGAAATTATTTTCCCCTTGTTCAGCTCCAACTTACTAATTCATAACGCTCACTTTCCAACAGCAGTTGAGCTGATCAAATTATCTGCTCTGAAATTTTTTCTTTCTATCCTTCAGCTGCCACTGGTCTTGAGCTCAGGTATGCTAATTTAAATCTGTAATTACATCAGAATTAACTACATGACTACTTGCTTAAACCTCAAAAAAAATTGAGGGATGTGTGTCATACTCTAAAACAATCAGGTGCCATTTGCTTGAGACTTAAAGTCTCATTGGGCAAAAAGCTGCACCTCCCCAGACTCACCTGCTCCCACGTAATTCACTGCTTTAGCTGCTTTGACAGCAGCTTCTCCGAGTCTCCTTCGAACCTCTGCACTGATTCCTGGCTGAAAACAATAGTAATAAAAAGATGATAAACTGTTGTTAAGTTTGGTGATATTAAACCTGGTATACATGAATATTTAGCAGCATTTAACAACTGTAGTGAAACCTTGATCTGTTATACTTGAAATCTACATATTTCCTTGAGAATCATTTTCCTAAAGAATGCAGGTTTTTTTTCAAATAGAACACCCTCTGCAGCAAAACTAAAACAGGTCTGAGAATTCCAAATAAATTATTACCCACT
Source organism: Petroica traversi (assembly GCA_025920805.1). Taxonomy (NCBI): domain Eukaryota; kingdom Metazoa; phylum Chordata; class Aves; order Passeriformes; family Petroicidae; genus Petroica; species Petroica traversi. The sequence continues at coordinate 7,763,526 of JAHLSL010000060.1, forward strand.
ACATACATTCAATAGGGGACAGCAATTACAATAAAAACATGCCCATTCATAAAAAAAATTAACAATTTTCTGCTCACCCCTGGTGCCTCTTCAATGATTTTCTGATGTCTCCTTTGCACACTGCAATCTCTTTCAAACAAATATACTGCATTGCCATGCTGGTCACCAAATACCTGCACTTCAACATGCCTGTTCCATAAAAAATAAATGTTTTAATGTATTTCAATGCCCCCAAGAAACTTCAGACTTGTACACTGCAGTAGGATTTCTTATATGTTTAAGTATCTGCCCTCAAATAAATGCCAAAAATGTAAAAGTGAGTGGAGATTATTGCACCTCTCTTGGACTCACTCAATCTCCTAAATGAAAGAGGATTCCTAACACCAGCTACTGCAGTGAAATCTCATAGATTGTAGAATAAGCAAGACACATATCTGAAGGCTGCTATCTTTCTTAGTTATTATAATAAAAGTAAAACCACTTCACTATTAATTTGATAATTATTATTTCCCTCATAATTTACTGTGTAGCAATTCACAAGAGACAGCAGCAACCTTGGCTCAGGAATAACATTGTTTGAAACACACTATTTCAAATGACAACTACCAGGCAGCAGAATTTTATTCTATGCATAAAACTAATAAAAATTCATCACCATTCTCACAATCCCCTCATGCTGGCAAAAGAAATTCCCCAGCAATGAATTTTTTCTCATGCCCACCTGAAAGCATAAGCAGACTCTCAAATTGTTTAGAATAAATGCTTTCCTTATAGTGATGCTTCAAGGAAAATAGATGTAAAGTACAAGAGTATCAAACAGACCTCTGTGAGAAGTCCTTTATAAACAAATTGGCTCAGTTTCATGGGCCTGGCATGAGCTAAAGACTCTCACTTCTGTTTGAAATATCAAAATAGAGGAAGATTAAATAACTGGTTTAGGACACCTACAGGCAGCAGAAACACCATCACAACTTGAGTCAGGTCTATAGTTTAAATATTATATAGTCATTTTTTTTCCCATTTTTTTCTATTTTCTAAAATAGATGTAAATCAGTTTTAGAAAGCCCACTCACTGCCATGTCTCCCAAGCAGTAGCATTTTAATTCCTGTCAATCAAATAAAAGCCACTACAAGAAATTCAATAAATGATAAATAATTTTGACCAAATCAACAACTTTCATAGTGCAAATCAAACACACAAAACCAATTTTTACCCTACTACTAAGCTAGTTATGTTTATTGAATAGCAGCATAAACATTACAGTGTTTCTATTGAAACATCTTTTTCTCACCTTGGATTATCTACAAATTTCTCAATCAGCATTGCATCATCATTGAAAGACTTCTTGGCTTCTCTCCTTGCTGATTCTAGCTGGTCCAGAAACTCCTTTTCTGAATGAGCAATCCTCATGCCCTAAAATACAGGAAAAAAGCTCATCTAAATGTCTAAAAATACAGCCCACAGTGAAAAAACTTGCTGCACACAAAGAGTGAGAAATGAGCTTAAGAATAACACTTTTTCCTTCTTTCATAAACCTTAGCAAAATTGTGTATCAGCTTTCAGTAAGATTATCCTACTAAATCCCACTGAAAGTGCCACAAGAAGTGTAAAAAATAGCTAAGTGTAAATGAGTGAGCACAAAATTCAATTTTCTCAAAAATACTAGAAATTTTCCAGGGTTGGCAGAGAAAAACTTATTTATTACTGAACAAATATAGCTATTTTGTTAATAACTAAAATTATCTATATGTAATTTTTATAGACATTTATTTCAGAGCAAGAGTGGATTTAGACAGGGAGTTCACCACTCATTAAGAAGTGTTTAGTCACAAAATGGTATTTCTAATCATTTCTTATGCAACATTTAAAACTGTTAGCAAAAAAAAGTTACAGAAGCTATCCCAGAGTAACAATTTAAAGTCATAAATTTTGCACAAATCCATCCCACAACTTTTCTGCTTATGTGGATTACTGGAGATCCACTGAAATAAACGAAACTCTTCCAGTTTACTCCAGAAGCTTAATTTCTGTACATCAAAGGAAAATGATATTTCATAGTGTTAGACTGGCCATTAAAAATAAATTTTAACAATTTTTGCTTTCTTTTAGAATATTGAGTTACAGATCCTGAGACATGGTAACTTTACAGAATGTGATGGACAGAGGAGGTCCTTACCTTTCCTCCACCCCCACGGACAGCTTTAATCATGACAGGGTATCCAATTCTCCTGGCATGTTCCTTTAGACACTCATCAGACTGATCTTCTCCATGATAACCTTCAACAACAGGAACGCCAGCAGCAGACATTATAGCTTTGGAAGTGCTTTGACAGAACAGTTTTATATTTAGAATGATAGTAATATTTTTTTTCTTACTTTAAGCTCCAAACCTGTCTAATGTTCCCAATGTTTCTCTCCATGGAAATTGCTCCACAGGAGACCTCAACAGGACTACTTGCATAGGTGGGTTACACAGGACTGGACTCTAATTCAGCACATGCTTCACACAGGGATTTTTGTTTGTCCTAGCAGGATTGCACTTTGGTTTGACTGTTCTTTCCACATTACAGAGGCCAAAACCTAACATTTTCAAATTACAACTCTGTATCCTATAATATTTAGAGTTATAAAAGGCAAAACTTTTCATTACACAGGCTACATTCACACCACACATAAAACACTCAAGCATAACAACTCTAATTTCCAAAATCCATGCAAAGCTTGTTAAATTACTGAGACAATTTACTCTCACATTATGAGGTGATAAAAAAATTAATTCTCTCTAACTACTATATGCAGTTTCTGTGTCAGTAATAACTTCATTTCCATATTTTTGATTTATACTTCATACTTTAGAAGTATTTCTTTGATCTAAATAACTAAGATCCTCTGTGATGAACTAAACTTAGCATTTTACATGAGCCAAAAGAATCTTGATGATTTTGTTTCTTTTCCACTGCTCTTTTGACCCATCCAATCTGACTGCTGAACCTTTACCTATGTTACACTGCAATGCCTCAGTTCTGGAAAAGTAGAACCACTACTTATTTAATTACTAAAATCCCAATATCTGAACAACCTTGATCGTTTATATCTCTATACAAATCTATAAGTTTATTCTCTTGAAGAAAAAATAAACGTAAATATACAATGAAAATTGACAGAATAAAACAATTACAAACCAACTGGTCATTTGTTAACAAAATCAGCTTTGCCAAGCTGTAAACTGCATAACCAAATAACAAATCAGAAATAGATACCTTTTAATACCCATATCTCTGATAGCAGATGAAGGAGGACCTATGAAGATGATTCCCTGTTGCTTGCACAGCTCTGCAAACTCTGTGTTTTCTGAGAGGAAACCATAACCTGGATGAATAGCCTAAAACAGAATAACATTACCAGCCTATTTTTTGTATCAGTTTAGCTCAGAAAATCCAGAAATTTCACAGAGTGTTAAAGAAAAGCAAGATGAGCAAAAAGAAAGAGCTAAGACATGGAAGTAACAGAAAATGTAAGGCCCTGATCTCCTCACCTGGGCTGCTGAGACCTTGGCCACCTGCAGTATTTTCTCCATGGCCAGGTAACTCTGCTGTGAGGGTGGTGGACCAATGCAATATGCTTCATCTGCCTGTTTTACAAAAAATACACACAACAGAGACTGTTTATTAGCAAATTTAACTGAGATTCTGAGCTAATTACACAGTGTTTATCAGACTGCAATTTAAATCACTGCCTTTCCTCATGGAGAGGCTCAACAGGGTGAAAAAAATTCTGACTTTTTCCCCAAAATCACAGTCCATTCTCTGACCCCTGGCTGTCCAGAGTCACAGAGCCAAACTTAAATGCACTTTCTGTAAAGCTGTCAGATGTTGAGGCAGAGACCAGGCAAGATTTCCATCTATTCATGGAAACCTTGGCAGTAGCTCTACAGGAGCGAAAATCAACTTTGCATCAGCACCCAAATCTGCTTTACACATGGAACTTATCAATGACAAATACTGCTATGAATGAACAGCCACAAATTTAATGAAAACACTTCACCATTGCTACGTGCATGGAATTCCTGTCTGCTTCACTGTAAACTGCCACAGACTTCACCCCCATTTTCTTGGCTGTTCGCATCACCCTGCAGGCGATTTCTCCTCGGTTTGCAATAAGGATCTTCCCTATGCTGTGACCTCCTGTTTGAAGGCATGAAAAAGCACAGTAAGAAACCAAGCCACAAAAACATTCCTGGAAACAAAGTAATTTTAAAATTCTGATTTCTTTTACACTATTTATAAAGTTTATGCATTTCTTCAGTAATGAAAAAAGCATGTTTCACCCAAAAGCATTTCCAAGCTACTCTGTGAATTTTTAACTCTGAGTCCTTATGCAGAAGTATGTTTAAGCCATTTTTTTCCTTTTTAGAATTCAAGAAACATATCCTAACCCAAAAAAATCCACTTCTACATAACAGCTGATGCTTACAGTTGTGCTGTGGGCCTTCTGGACTAACCAGGAGACAATCAAGCCTGTGTTGCACCCCTCACAACAGAAGCCATTCACAATTTTTGAAGAGCATTTGATACACAGTCACAAAGAAATAACAAAGTATCAACTTTTGGTGGTTTTGGTTTTTTTAAGCAGTGACTCCCAAGCTTCTACAAAGTCTCATGACAACAGCCACAACTTGATTGGAGCAGAAGGCCAGCACTGACTTCTCAGAGACTCCTCAGTCAGAACTCAATAACTTAAAACTAAACAATAAAATGACAACAGATCTCTGAATTCTCAAACATAACTTTTTAGATAACATGACCACAGAGTAAGTTTAAATCACCTTACTAAACCCCTTTACTCTCCTTCACATATTGTTTAAATACCATTTTGCCTTATAAAACAACTCTCAAAGACTTTGCAAAGTTTGTATCAGAAAAGGACTCAAAGGAAAACATCACAAAAAATAAAGTTTTCATTAATTTCCATATACCTAAATATGACAGATAAAATTATACAAAATGTTGTTTAGACATTAAAGATTATTTCTGTTAGGTCAGCTACAGGTTACTGTTTTCAAAAACTGTGAAGATACTGAATATTTATTTTAAAACTCTGCAGTCTTTTAGCAACTAATCCTCTAAAAGCATTCACATTGCAATTTAAGCTACTAGTTAAAGAAATTAAATTTCGTACCTATCGTTGAGGCCCATTTCACAAATATTTGTACTTGGTTCCATTGCCTGTGCAATTACAAACAGACAGAAATGTTACAAGTGCACATGAAGAAGTGGCAACTGAGGTACTTTTATTTTCAGGTGAGAGGACAGCACTGAAACTTCTCATACATCTACTCACAGAGGATATTCAGGTATAACATGGAGGATCTCTCCCTAAGTACTTTCACTTGGACACAATAAAAGTTATCCCCTTGCTTTAAGAGCAGCATTCAAACAGAAATAATCAAGGAGTTTTCTTAAAACAAACAAGAAAAAAACCACCTCTTTTTGGTGGACAGAACAGCCAACAACTTGCATTTATTACAGAGAGGCCAACGCGTGTAGTATTTGGGAAAGAAGATGTGTGCAACCACAAAACAGAAACGCTTAAAAAGGCAACAGCAGCTACTTTTGTAGAGCAAAGGTGCAAGAGAAAAGAATGTGAAAGAGTAAGAGCGAGCTATGGAGACTTTCAGAAATGGAAAGTTAAAGTTCAGATGATTAATGCTAAGTAAATGAGATAGCGGTTAAGTGGCTGGATAGAGCTGTGAAAGCAAACTCCTGGAAGTGTTTTAATTAGTATGTAAATCAATGTCGGAAATCTGGATCAACTCCAGCACGCTTTAAGCGCTATCGGACAAAAAGACACGGGACGTCCTCGGCACCACACAACTCCAGCTCGGTCACAACAGCGGGAGGAGGAATCGGTGCGTGTCCTAAACATCGAACCCACAGCTGTCATGGTCACCCTCGCTGAGCACAGCCTGCGGACCGACCCCCGGGGCCGGGGCAGCTTCAGGAGACCCGCGGCAGCTGCCACAGCGATTCCCTAAAGCCCGGGAGGGTTTATTTGCACTTCCTTCCCACAGAGCAGCCCGGCCTTCCTGCGTGCTCCCTCACGCCCCGCAGAGCCCCTTCCCCTCCCGCCCGGGCAGCGCGCTCCGTGCTCGCTGGGGCAGCTCCCCCCGGCTCCCCCCGGGCTCCCAGGGGCGAATGCCGCGGGTCTCCTGAA
>JAHLSL010000060.1:7770139-7820770 GCA_025920805.1 Petroica traversi
CACGGGGAGGAGAGCGGGCAGGGCTGAGGGGCCGCTCGGGGAGCGGGGAAATGGCTGCCGGGGCAGGGCTGGGCGGCACCGGGACACGGCGCTGGGAGGGCACAGCGAATAAATTTCATTTAAGTGTGGAACGGTGCGCGGCGCTAAAGGGCTGGCGGCCGAGTGGGTGCGCGGGCTCAGCTGAGCGCGGTGCTTCAGGAATGGCATCCGGGGTTACAACAGGACACGGCACACAAATGTGAGGGCTGTTGGGAAGGGCGCGGGCATCCTCGGGTAACAGCCCTGTGCACAGGCCCGCATCCGCATCGTGCATCCAGAGCAGGTGGGATCAGAAAGCTGTCAGGGTCCATTCCGCCTCCTCAGGCTTTGGAGCTTTGCAGGTCACAGAGCCGCAGAAGCCTTGGGTTGGAAGGGAGCTTAAAGCTCATCTCGTTACCACCCCTCTGCCTTGAGCAGGGACACCTTCCAGTAGCACAGACTGGCAATGCTATCCAACCTGGCTGTGAAAAACGAAGTGTAGTCTCTTGTTAAAATTTAAAGGTTTAATAAAAGATGATAAGGGACAAGACAGAGTAAAAGGTTACAACACTCAGGATGCTGGGTATTCTTGGCACTGAGCCAAGAGCACACCTGCTATGGTGAGAGACTTTTTAAATATACTTTTCTCATCGCATTAGCCTATTGCCTATTTATAGACAATTATGTATATTTAAACTTTTCTTTACACTATTTTACATGTTTCATGAACTAGTTAGTATGGCTCCTCCTTGGGTTGAACACTTCCAGTGAAGGGCCCTCACAGGGAACAATTTCTCCCCAATATCCCTCAGTTGAGTGGATATTGGCTCACCCCACTGTGGGGCCTTGCTAAACCTGCCCAGCCCCAGCACAGTCAAAATAAGTGTTTCCAGTTGTTTACAAACAGCAAAGCAGCTGTGCTTTTTTCTTAACAGGAATACGCAAGCTATCAATGGCAATAGTGGCAGAGTCTCATGTGTTCTCCATTCTCTGATGCATTAAGAGTTTCTTATATGAAGAGCATCTTCGGTATGCAGGCAATCTCTGCTCCACTGTTGCTGTTTTCTCTTTGCCGTCTGACCCCTCACACCAGGGACTGGGTGCTCCAAGTAGGTTAAACAGGCACCAGATCAGCTTGGGAAAATCGTCCTTGGACCTGACTGAAAAAGGGATCAGCACTTGCTCTAAGGATGAGCTTTTAAAAACTAAATTATTAAGTGAAGCTTCCGCTTTTCCATAATCCATTCACTCCAGTCTTCTTCAACGTAAGATGCTGACAGTGTGGATCCTACTTTTGCTTTTCAGAATCCAGATTTTTAAAAGGTCATGTTTCATTTGTCTCTAGACACAAGATGGCAGCATTTTATGTACTTTAACTGCTGGACATTGGGGAGAGCTACAGATATTTTACAGTACATAAATCAGAGGTGGCAGAGGAGTTAATGCTTTTAGCAGTAGAACTCATGGAAGTGGCAAACTCATTTATATTGCAAATCTGCTCTTGGTGAAGGCATCCTGCCAGCAGGGCTTTTAGGGTTTGAAAAATCAAGTGGGATCACCAGACTGAACACGCAGATGTTTGAAAGTGCAGTGTTATAAAGCTTAAATGCAGAAATAATAATTTCCTCACTGACACCAGTAATATGTTTGATGTGCACATCCATAGGCAGAAGCACTCAGGTGAACCTATTGATGCAGTGGATAGGTGGGCAAGCTTTTCTTTTTTTAATTTTATTGTGGAAGCTGGGCATATTTTGAAACGTGCTTTGAGTAATAGAGTAGGTTTCTCGTAGCAATTTTTTCCATGAGAAGATTGTGAAAAATGTAATTTGAAATATGAATTGATTTTCCTTGGATTGATGACAAAAAAAACTCATTCTGTGGTAAAATGAGGTTAAACATTGGCTGGACTCATGATTCATAGTCTTCAAGCACTTTTGTGATATAGGAAAGCCCAAGTAAAACTGAGGTTCAAAACCAAGATCAGTGTCTCTAATAAACACAGATATCCTGACTCAGACGGAACACTTTCCTTTTTCCCAACAGCCATTTATTTTGTTTCTGCATGTTGGAAATGCAACCTGTTCCTCTCTAATATTGTGAAGAAAAGACCTAAGTAAGAAACTGAATTACTTTATAATTTAATAAAGTTCTTAGGATCTACCAATTCCATAGGCACTAAGACTCACAGAAAAAGAAATGTCTGTTTTGTGACATTTTGTGGCTAACTGGGAAAGCCCAGATGCTGATGAGTCTGGCAGTGTTATGTTGCTGTGCTAAATAAACTTCAGACCCACATCCCCCTGCCTTGTTGGCTTGCAATGGCAACAGCCCTGGATGTGAGGAAAAAAAGTAAATGAAGTGTCCAAGTCTTGTCACCTTAGTCACAAAGAGTTAACACCATAGAAATCTTTCTCTTCTCATGCTTGTTATTTTGATAGATTGATGCTTTAGAAAAAACCCCACTCATTCTGTTTTCTTCTAAACACTCTGATGTGTTTAGGTTGCTTCAATGAATTCCAAACCTTTGTGCCTCTGGGACAGTTCAGGGTGTGACTCATAGATGGGGACTTCTTGCCTTTAAGTAAAATAGTGGACTGTTCCTCCATCTGGTATTAAACCTTGTCAAGAAAGAGAGAATTTTGAGACACCAGCAGCCCTTGAGGGCCCACTTCACACATACAAGTGTGTATTTACCAGCCCAGCTTCTAAAACATAAACAAGTGAGGAACCTTGCCCACTAAATAGGTACAAACCTGGCACCAAATTTAACACTGTACCAGGCCACGAAAGTGCCAAAGGGCAGAGCAAACTGCCCCTGCTCTCCAAGAAGCCCTGCTTTTCTTCTGAAGGACAAATCAAGAGGCTTGCAAAGTTTTCACCTTGTGACATTAAATTATCCATTATGTAGGGCTGTGCTCTGACACCAGAAATGAAATGAAGCGTAATTCTGGTATTTTATCCCTGAGGGAAGTTATGGCCCCTCTGCTGCCCTCACTGGCACCTCTCCAACAGCCAAGTTCCTCAGTGAGCTGTTGGCAGCAAAGAGATTGGTTTTTCTGCCCCATCTTTACCATGTCTTCTGCTTTCCTGCAGTCCATCTAAAAACTTTTGCTTCATGAAGAGTACAACACAGGAGACTCACTCAGCCATTTCAGAGACTCAATCATAGCACAGAAGTGCACATTCTATTGATGAAATACAGCCTTTATTACAGAAACATCAATAATAGAAAAATAAAGAGCATATCTTCTCATAGCAAGTTATTTTTAGCAGCCATACATTTTAGCAAGCTAGAAGTGATCAGCCAAGCCATGTTCAGACACTAAAGATGCCAATCTGATCTCTCTTCCTCTTTCAGCTGAATTAACAGATGTTTCTTAATTTGGGCTTACCCATCAGAGAACAAAAAGGACTGAAAGAAATTAAACCTTAGTTTATAAACTCCTCAGTGACTTGCCTAAGTGTGATATCATCTTGCTCCTGGGATGCCCTTATTCTGTCTTGGGCATGTGAGAGATCACAGAGGATGGGAGCTGCAGCAGAGCCCCAGGGAGCCATCAGGATATGGGGATGTGGGGATGTGCTCACCTACCAGTCCCTGTGATGGCCCCCCAGCCTCCTGACCAGCACGTGCTTGCACAGAAGTTAAGCTTTGCTTCCCTGGTAAATGCATCACACCATCAATGCACCACATCACCCTGATCAGCTCCTTCTGGTTCAGGGTGGGCTGGTCTGAGTCTGCAGCTGGGGGAAGAAGTGAGCTGGGGCTGCTGAGTTACTCTGGGCCCCAACTGCAGCCTGGTCTTCTCCCATAGCGGACAAAACTCCCTGCTGCCCACAGTATGGCCTTTATGGCTCAGGTAGCGTGCAAGGAGTTTACCAAATTTCCTCTTTTTGTATGATGTTTTAGGGACTTTTTGCTCAAGTGTGTTTCTTCAGACAAGAAGTTTAAAAGAGCAAGTCTGGCAACACGAAGACCATTTTCCCCAGTGGGAGGAAAAGCTCAGAGCCACTCCATTAGATAAAAAAGTACCAGATAAACTAAATTCTGCCAGAAAATAAACACAGGCATCAGGTTTTAAGCTGCACATGGCAGCTCAGGCAGCAGCTGGGCTGTCTGATTCTAATTCAGTGTTAAATCTGGAGAGGCAACACTCCCTGCTATGCTGACACATCCCTGCTGCAGGCTGGTTGGGTTTTGGAATCAGGGTGGTGATGGGATGCAGGCTGGGCCATAGCTGGGAGAAAGGTTGCACTTCCAGGCTGGGATCTCCTGATGCAGTAATGAGTTCTCCAATGGATACCCTACTACTGTAAAGCACTAACTCCATTGGATTAATTTTGCTGCATGTTGGCAGCATTTTCTGGGAGTATCCAGTTATTTCATTGGTTTGCACCACGTGCACTTCACTTGTGCCAGTTACAGCAATCCCAGAGGTTCATGGCAGAATGCAGCTTCATAAAAATAGCAACAAAAATAGCAAGAAAAAGCAGAAGAACAAGTCAGGTAAATCTGAATCTAAACATTATTCAATACCAATAGGTTGATTCACTGTAGAAGGAAAAAAAACTATGGGGAAAAACATTAATTGTGCATCACTGGTAAAAATGCCAGGTGTCACAATATTAAACACAGAATGAGCAGCCGTTAGTTAATTCTTTTCTGTCCTCATGCTGGTATCAAACTTTTAAAAAAGACTGAATATTAACATAAAGCAATTTTTCAGAACAGAACAAGCAAATGTCAGTAGAAATAACACAGAACACACAATCCAACAATCCAAAGAACATGTGAAATGAGACTCAGCTTTGACAAGGGAAAGATGTCTGTTGATCCCTCGGCAGAACAGCTTAGGGCCAGACCATGTGCTGAGCTTTTTAGGCAGCTTTTATTGTTAAGTTGCCCCCATGTAGCAGTCTGGGACAGTGACATCCCTACTGTAGGCACAGGCTCATTTTCAAATGGAAGCTCTTCATACATTTACCTTTCCTCCCAGACATCTCTCTATTTTTTTTTATTTTTTTAAGTGAATGTTTAATTGAGTATAAAAATGTGCAACAGATTCATAGCGTTAAGTAACTCTGAGAATTAGAGGGATCTTATTAAGTCCAAGATCTGAGTCCAGTGGCTGCTTCTCTGCTAAGGGGGGAAGGAGGAAGGGAAAATGAGCTCGATAAAGCTCACTAAGCATTATGAACAGTGCTGGAGCCCTTTACAAAACAATAATTGAAATACTTACATTTCAAATTGAGTATCCAGCTGAATACAGTTCAAATCACTGTGTCCATATTCAAGGTTTGAAAGTTTGGTATCCCATTTCTTGTGCTATTTTACCTTATAAATGTATTCAGCTGTTCTTGTGCTCACAGCTGGTTCTTTGTTCTGATGTTTCTCTAAGCGTAAAAATGCTTCAAAATTGTCTTTATCATTCTTATTTATTGGTTCATACAGATTCAAAAGGAACATTTCTAGAGAATGTTAATTACTTCCACAACTACATATTATACTGATTATAGAACAGTCTGGCTGTGTTTCCTGCTTCACACAGACCAACATCTCTAATTAATTCATGGAATTCTTTTTGTTTTCTTCATTTAAATAAGTAAACTTGCAATGGTTAAATACTAGTAAAATATCGAAACTATTTTGAAAATACTTAAGGGAATATCTGACATGACATAACCATAAATTTTATCCAGTGAAAATCCAGTGAGGTTATCTCACCATAAATAACTGGCAGGATTTGGGCCATTATTCATGGAAATTAAATGATCTCCCAGCATTTCCATTTTGTTTAGATACAGATTAAACTTTCAAGGCATTTTTGCATATGACTTCAGACTTTCTTTTGTTTAATGAGTGCCATTCCACAGTCCTTTTCCAGGCCAAACTCTTATTAGTAAAATTTAAGCCATTACCCTAACTCCTTAGGGGAAGTATGCTCTTATGTAGTATTATTCTCTCCTTTGAACATGTTTTTATGCATAATTTCTAATCATCCTGATGTCATTTGCTTCAGTGAGGAGATTGTGTGGCATGTGCACATGTGTGTGTGTGTGTGTGTATGTGCTTGTGACAAGGACCTTTTCCTTGTTACAACAAAGAACACGAGCTGGACTTATATCTCAAAAGCAATTACTATTCTCATGCATTCATCATTGGTTTAGCAGGAAATAGACTACAGAGTGTATCAGGGTGCTTTAAAGCAACTCCAAATTATTTCCATATGAAAATCCAGCTGCTCAGCTGTGAGCACACTGGAGGACACTCACTTTTGAGCAGAGAGTTTGTCCAAGGCTGGTGCAAACTTTTATTTCCCACAGAAGACTTGACCATAGAGCATCAGTGGATTTCCATTTGTCATGGACCTTGTGCAGGTCTGCCCCAATGGTGGTCACTTAATGCCAGGCTTTTCCAGTGAGTGTGGCACCTTCCTGGATTAAGAGGCCACCATGCTGCACCAGTAGTGGGACATTTCCTGGGCTCAGTGTGGTCACTGGGACAGGTCTGTGTCTGAATAGGATGTGGGGGATTCCTGGGCTCTCACAAGACCAGGAACATATTAAGCTCCAGGGTAAGAGTCACAATTACCACTATGTCTTTGCAAAGGGTTTAGTGGGAGAGCCCCAGGCACTTAGAAGTGTAACTGTGCTGTAGGACTGGTGAGAGCTTGCTTGTGAGTGGAGTCACACTGACACTTCCCCTGAGATTTTGGCATGCACTGTGCCAGAAAAGCTTTCAATGAGCTCTCACCTAGCACGGTTGTCTGTAGCTGAGGGCCTCTGGTTATTCGCTGAAGGTCAGACTCACATCTTTTGATAAATCTAAACACTGTCATTAACAAACCTGATGGATTTTCTGGGGGATAGTGATACTGCTTGCTTTAAGCTATTTTTAGGAATCTGTCTTAGGTGATCTGAATTACCTCCTTTGTCGATAACACAAAGAATTTAGGCTCCTCATTTTGGTCATATGGACTACATCCAAATTAGATGCTAAGAATAGCCTATAGTAGAAGGTGTGAGTTCTCTCCTTCCCTCCTTAAAGAAACTCCTTCCAGAAACATTCATTAGCTGTAAACACATGGTGTCATCTCACTTAGAAATGTGGCTTCAGGGCAGGGAGATTGCCAGGCAGAAGCAAAAACTCCTGTGACTTCTCTGCTTGCTGCACACATTTGGAAGCACAGGGAGCTCAGATGCGCTCGTACCCTCTGTGTGGCTTCCTCCTGGAGATCAGGAAGGTGGCAAACACAATGACAAACAATCCCAGGATACTCAGGCACACGGCAATGGGAGCTGCTTTGCTGTTTCTATCAGGAAAACATTCTTCTTCTGAAAGGGAAAGGAGATCAGAGAATGTGTTATAGCAAAATACCACACCCCTTGACTGTACATCTCTATTCCCACTCAGGACAGTTGTACATATGATGATATCAGAAGAGGTTCTGACACAAATCATATCTTTGGAGGACCATCGAAAGATGTCACTTCAAACATACCTTTTATCTACAGAGAGGGCAAATCGTGACTTCCTCAGCCAGTTCCTAACCAAATTAATATTCTAGTCATTCTCTGATTAAACAGAAACCTATTACTTAAAAGTGAACTTCTAGATGGAGGTAAATTGGCTTTCCTATGGAAAGACTGCAACATGTGGGCCACTGACAGAAATGGAAAATTTACCCAGTAACAATGGCAGGAGTAGCCTCAAATTCAAAATACAAGTGTAGCCCTGGGAGTGACCACTAATGTGTTATCCCAGAACTGGATCAGAGCTACATCTTCCATCAGATCTACAGGAATGGTCTTTCCTTGGGTCTGGGGAAAGACAGACCTCTGTCATCCTGCTGTGAGTGGCACCTGCAGAGCAAGCTGTTCTCTGAGCAGGGCGTCGTGGTCAGCTAAACCCCACAGTACAGCCCAGCTCAGCAGTAAATCCAGTTTACAGCCAGGATGTGAGGGAGATCCAACACCCTGTGCCCCCCTCACCCCCTGTGACTCTTCCAAGGCAGGTTTTGACAGTGCTCTGAAATAAAAGCCTTGACTGTTATTCCATTACTCTGCTGGCACAAGTTGTAGCTTGGCTTGGGCTTTTCCCCCACAGGAATCTTTGCACTGACAGTGGGCAGTGAGCCCAGGGAACATGTGGAGTGAATGACATCATGTCACAGCTCCAGAGCCTCCACATGGCTCTTCCCAAAAGTCTGATCCTCCTCTGCTCTAATCCAGATGGTGATGCAATGCCACAAAGCCAAAGGCAGGAGCATTCTACTAGAAGTTGCCTTTTAAAAGCTCTGTCTAGTTAATGTAACCTGCTGTTAAATAAGCTGAAAAGTATTTGCATCCAAGTGTTGTAAAAGCCAGAGATGTTTGAATTGGCCATTTCGCTTTGGTGTAACATTGGAAGTGAAGGAATGAACTCTATGAATGCTATGAATTGTTTCTGATACACTGAAGTTCAGAAGGCCCTTTTACAGATTTCCAGACTCAAACAGACAAGCTATTGCTCTAACACTGCTGTAATCTGTACAAAATTGTAAGGAACTTGAAACCAGTGACCATTAATGTTTTCTTTTTATTCTCCATTTAAAGATAAGCAAATGAGGAGCAACAGAAGTGAAACTTTCAGTCTTGAGACACCTGAGGCTGGTGATGTGTTTAGTCATTCCTTCACTGGGGATTTTCTCTTTCAGAATCTGCATACACAGCCAATACACAACAATTTCATGACTGTTTTATGGCCACTGGGGAATTATTTCAGAGATGGGAGCTGCTTTCTCCACTCTCTGATTAAGAGCAGAACTAATTTAAATTTCTATCTGGTATTGACTAGCAGAGATTAGTTTGACTTGGAGGGAGAGAGAGAGAGCATCTTTCTCAGCTGAGGCCAAACCTAATCCCACTAAGATCATTCTTTGTTCACATTTGAATAGGAATGCAGGGACCAGATGGGATCCCATGAGTTCTTCCAACTCAGTATAATTCCATGAAAAAATTCTTCATGAGAATGAGAGCATGGATGGGATTATTAGTGGGGAGGATCATGTCTCTAAAAAACCCCAAATATTATTTCCCATTAAATTCATTTCAGAATGAAAAAGGTAACCAAAATGGTGACCTAACAGAAGAAGAATTGGTGAGAGCCAAACTGAGACAAAAGACAGATCTAAAGTAAGAATAGAGGAGCAATACTTTGTTAAGTACACAGAAAAACAAGTGGCAGAAGAGAGAATGTTTTATTGCTGCATCTGAAGAGCTGCAGGGCTGGTCAGCCCTCTGTGCATCTGAGTTCTTGTATGAAAATGCTCTGAGTGGAAGCCACACAAATGAGGAGATGGATAACTTGAAAGACACCACAAAGTCCCACTTAGTCCCCCTCTCTGGTCTGTCTTTGTCTTTTACTGAGATACCTGGTTGCCTCTTTGTGGCACTTCTCCAAGAAAAGACAAACTGCACAGATGAGCATCACATTTAATTCTGAAGCTGGGATTGGGCCAGGTGTGCTCCTCCTCAGGAGCACATTTGATCATGTCTAGACACAGCTGCTCTGAAAATATCATCCTGCATTCACAAATATCCCTTATTACTGGCAGTTTTGCTGCTGCAGCTGTGGAACAACCTGAGTGTCAGGAGCCTTTAAAATAGCTAAAATCTGACTATTTTAGAGAACAGTGACCTGGAAATGAACTTTGCACATGGGGGTTTGGGCAGTGCACTGGTGATGAACACACCTTTTTCTTCCAGGAGAAGATGGATGAAGAAGAAAATTGTGGCTGTAGAGTTGAACATTTTTCATGAGAAGGTGAAACAGAAGGGACTGAATGCAGGGGTGAAATATATTTTTCCATCCTCCATAGGTATTAGCACTGTGCTAGAAATTACTCAGGAAAGGTTGAGGAAACAGCAGTGGGATGTGTTTGGGCACAATTTAGTAGATCACAACCATCAGGCTACCAGAGGGCTGACTTGTAGGTCTGGGAAGGGGGGAAAAGTGTTGCCCTACTCACCTTTTCCAAACTGGTCACCCACAATGTCAAACGCCTGCAGCTGCACATTAACAAAGAGAATCTGGAAGTTCCTCTCCAGGAGGAAGGTTTGCCTGCTGACACACTTAAAGGAATTCCCCAGCTTTGTTGTGAAGAGCTTCTCATTTAGAGCTGCAAAGTAAAGCATACCTGGAGGCCAGAGAGAGACAGATGAGAATCTACACTGACTCCATTGGAACCAACATCTTTCTGAGGTAAAATAGTTCTAGAGGCAACTAAAGCATAGACATTTTCTCCATAAACTGTCACTTATTCTTCTTACATGTTTAAATGAGTGCTTTAACTATCAATGCGTGACTTAGCTGAGCTTAGGTCTGAAAAAGTGGCTAAAATTTCAGATGCATCTTCAAATTACATTTTAACAGATTGAGTCTGCAGGAGTGGGTAAGAATTCTCACAGGAGCAGGAAAGGTTTGACGTAATCTCTATTTGGAAAGAGTGGGGGAGAAAAAGCTTTTGAGATCAAAAAGAAAATGTAATAATAGTGACATAACTGCAGCCAGGTCCCTTCTCTTCCATTTTTATAACATAAGATTTAGATTAATTACATATTTAAAGCTTGATAAAACAGGTATTTGCAAAATCCAGTGTTTTAATGATCTGAAAGCTTATCCCACGCCCAGAACAGATTGATATGAAATTCAGACAGGGTAAAACCACTGACCTTCAGATGATAACTGTATTGTGCTCTCAATTTTAGTGACAGAGTAACTTGAAGCTTGCTGCAAAAGAAGATATATCTTTCTTTATAATACATACTCATATTTTTAAGGGAAAGAAACACAGCTTACCTCAGCAAAATGGGCATTAAGAATTTCCCAAAGAAACACTTTGCAAAGCATCACCTTTGAGACCCAAGAACCAACTCTCTTGGATGTATTTTTCTTTTCCAAATCTCTGCTGCACCACCAGTTCTGCTCAGTTCAGTGAAACGAGACCATGCAGCTGCCATTTTACACAATCTGCTCAAGCTGGACACTCGTGAGACATTTATGATAACCAAAAGTAAGAAGATTGCTGACACAGAAAGGACCTGGTACAACAGCACAGAACAATATTTCCAGCCAGGTGTTCTGCCTGCATGTGCCCTGAAACCCTGGTGCAACCTGGGCACTGCCCTTCCCCTGGAGTGTCACAGGGCAAGAGCCAGCCCTGGGAGCTTCCCCCTGGTCACAGTGTTGGAGTACAATGTGATTCCTCATGCTTCAGCCCTGCTACCCAGTTTAATCCCTGCTGTGAGCACACAGGGACCAGTGAGTGCAGCTGGTGGACAGATGGCAGTAGACATGAATGTCTCCTGTGCCCTTGTAGGATTGAGTGGGAAAATTGAAGAAAGAAATACACCAGAGAAGAGGTTCTCAGCATCATTCCAACTTAAAGACATAAATATGACCATTTTTGGCTGGCAGTGCTTTGTTCTTTTTGGCCACAGTTACAAACTTTGCTCCTGGAAAACACCTGCTCCTACTTCACACCTTGTGGGTTGGTTACACAACTTCCTTTTTCCAAGCCCTTCACAGAGGCCACTGGAGTGGTGAGCACTGAGCCAGCCCCTCTCCTCTGCCACCCCAGCCCTGGGGCCTGGGCCAGCTCCTCTCCCACCAGGGACAGGCACAAGTGGCACTGCTGGAGCACTCCTGCTTCAAAGCACCGAGAGAGGCTGTAGGGACCAAACACAAAAAGCCAGCAGCAAACTGATTTCTTATTAACTTGAATTTCAAAGCAGTCCAAGCTGAACCCTGCTATGCTCTTGAGGCTTATCTTTAAGTGGAGGGTGGATTGACTAATGCTGTGCCAAAAACCACCTTTTTCAGGGCAAGACAGGTCAAGCACCTCCTAAAGGTTCACATCACTCTCCTTAGCACTGCTGCAACCTGGGGCTTTCATGGGTACTTGAATCCCCAGCCTTTCTCTAAGGATTCTTGTAACATCAAAAATGCTCCTCTTGTTGCAGGAAGCACACATTTAATGCAAACACTCACTGTCTGAACTGATCCTTTGTTTTGAAAGAGCTCCTTCATTTTTTTACCTTACTTTTCCTTTGTAGCTCTTAGAAAACTTCTGCCATGAGCTAAAATAAAGATGATTACTAATTAAAATATTTTCTCTGTTCAACAATTAATGACACACGTGGGGTATAATTTGCTGTCCCCTCTTGGACTTTCTATGAAAATGACTGATTAAGCATTTGTACTTTTCTGAATTGTCTCTAACTTAAGCTTGGAAGCAGGCTTCAAGAGTGACACTTTAGCTTGATTAATTGAAGGACGCAGATCAGCAGTGAAGGCCAGATGCAGCTCTCAGCAGCTGTGGAGCTCCAGGACATGGCCTTGATGTTCATTACATTGCCAAAGTTTGATGGGATCCAACCTGTGCTGTGCTCCTGCCCGTTCCTCCCTGCCCATTAATGACTTTATACACAGTGTTAATTCTGTCTTAGCCCAGCTGGCATCATCACCCAGCCCTTACAGCTTTCAGGTGAATAGTGCTGCCTCCCAAAATGTGCAAATGCCCGAGTTAGCAAGAGGATGGCTGCACTCAGGGATTTTCTCCTGTGCTTGAAAAAGCTGCAGCACTCTTGGTAGCTTGTGTAAAAGCCTCACCCACAGATGATGTGGCCCCAGTGGGGAACATGGAATTAATAGACACAATGTCAAAAGCAAAGCTCCTTTTCCCACTGTGTGAGCAGGATCTCTCATCTTGCCCAAGTTTCTGTGTATGTTTGTAGGTCTCCATGGTGTGGTGCATTTTAAGGCCACTTATCTACAATTTCATTGTTGCACTTCACTTGTTTGGAATTTTCCACTCAGAAATTAGATGAAATTCGGCTCCTTCAGCTGTGGATGTGTCAATGGCTCCTGGGCACTTAAAACTGCACAGGCTGTCCTTAGAATTTGACAACCCAGCTGGCTTTCATGGAAGCAAATGGCTGAGAGCAAACTGACAGTGAGAGTCAGAGCTCCCAACACACCTTGTTCTTGCACAAGGGCTCCAGTCTCAAACCCTTTCCTTCTGCACCACTCCAGTGCAAACAGGAGACCTGACTTTCCCTCCCATGAGACTTTTACCTATGTAAAAAGGAGACTCAGGTTTTGCTTGGCTATTCCTAGACTTTGCTTGATGGGCAGCTTTAACACTGCCCTCTGGAACTTGCTGTCAGAGGATGGCAGAGCACTGTGCTTACCCTTCACTTCCAAACTGAAAGTTCAAAGAGACAAGACCTGATTTAACAATTGCACTGAGAGCACGACGTTGTACCAGGCAGACTCCAGAGGTATTTTCCAACCTGAATTAATCCATGGTTCTACGGCTCTAGCCATTTGGGAAGAACAGGAGTAACTATGCCATATATAAAGGTGGAAAACAATTCACAGAGATAGATAAAATGCCTTTTGCCACAGCTCAAGCTGGATCAAGGCAGCCTAAGTTCTTGCTTTCCTAAACATTCCTTCCCTCTAAATGCAACAATTACCTTTACAAAGGTGAAGTTTACAAATCCTCCACTAAAA
Organism: Petroica traversi; assembly: GCA_025920805.1. Lineage (NCBI taxonomy): Eukaryota > Metazoa > Chordata > Aves > Passeriformes > Petroicidae > Petroica > Petroica traversi. The sequence continues at coordinate 7,783,719 of JAHLSL010000060.1, forward strand.
GTTAAGTTCAGCTCAGCCTTCTCCATCCCACAGCTTCCAGATACCTGTGTTGCATTGGGGTTGACAGTCACATATTCCATCTGCTCCTGTAGAGAGAAGAGACATTGCAGGGCTGCTGATGAAGAGGAGGGGGGAGCTTAATAGCAAACATGCAGAGATTTAATAACTTTAAAACATGCAGAGATTTGCCCTTTTTTTCCCCCTAGACTGGCTCTGTGTGGCTGAATTAAAAGGGTAGTGGTGGTAGCAGCCAACCTGCTGCCTGCCAGGGTCGTTCTCCACTCATAAACCAGCACTGGTAGTTGTCTGACACATCACTGAGCTGTTCCAGTGCATTAGGCTGGCAGAAGATATTGGGTTTCTGTTCATTCAGTGAACTGATAGGATTCAGAGCAGGATCAGATGAGTACAAGTGGTAATTTATAAACAGGGAGCATCTTATGTTATTATAAACATCTCACTATGGTCTGGTGAGGGTGGGAATCCTGCTCCCTGCCTTTCTTCTGCCAGGACAAGGAATGAAAATTACATTTACCAAAATTGTGTTAGAAATATCCAGACAGCAAAAATTAATATTTTTGTTTGTAACAGGGATGGCTCGAGCATAAGAACTCCAGAGCCTGAGGATGTAGCTCCATGTGTTGTCATAATGGATGCTATAAAACCTTAAGCCTGAGGGACACAATTGTCATGTCAGGTTGTATGACGTCTTTTTCTGAATCATTCTCAGTGGATCACTTCTAAGAGAAGAGACCAGCTCTTCAGGACCTGGCAGCTCCCATGATCCTAAAATGTCCATGTCAGCATCAGAAAACCCACCTCTGATTCCAAGTCTCTGAAAAGACAGTTTCTGCTTTTGTTGCAACTCACAATGTCAAGCTCTTCCTCAAAGTCAGTTCAGATTTTAACTGATCTCCCATTCTGGGAAGCACAAATAACCCTGCAGACTGACCTCCTGCCCCAGCATTGCTCCCACTCAAATATCACTGAATTAAGAAAGCACCTTTGTGTCCCCATCGTGACACAGCAGCTGGGCTGTGGCACATGAGGCGCCTTAGACTGACAGCAAACCCCTTATTCAGATCGTGGAAACTAATTCTGAAAATGGCTTGGGAAGAATAAACTCCAGTTAATGAAGAAAGTCACTACAAAGCTCAGCTTCCACCTCACCTGCTGTGTATTTCGAGCCATCAGCTGCAGCCCCATGACGGCCTTGACGCAGGTCCCGTTCCCGTCAGACACGGAGTAGGTGCCTGTGGGGATGGCAGAGGGCTGTGGGGTGGGAGGGGTTCTGGATGTCCTGGCAGGGGATGTGGGGGTTGTTTGAGTCCCTGCATGGCTGGCATTGCTGGTCCCTGCCGTGGCTGTTGGGCCCTCCATGGCCGTGGTTTGTCTGCGGGAGCGTGTGCTGGGCCCGGCTCTCTGCCTGGTGGTGGCTGCAGAGGCGCTGCTGGTGGCTGTCCCCTGTGTACTTGCTGTCTCCTCTTTCAGGGAGGTGTTGGTGGCAGCTGCTGTTCCTGTGCTCACATGTGGTGTCCTCCCAGGCCAGGTGGAGGACACAGAGAGGGTGGCTGTGGCTGTAACCGAGGGCACAGCTGGGGTTGTCGCCATGCTGGGGTTGTCTGCGGGTGCTGTGGATGCGGTGTCTGCTCCTGCCCAGGCTGCCGTGTGCTGGCCTGGAGCTGCTGCAGCCTGGCTCTGCTCTGCTGTCTGCACTGCTGTTCTGTGGCTCCTGCGTGTTTTTTGAAGGGGGCCGTTAAGATGAACTGTGCTGTTAAAATGAACTGTGGTGCTTTGATGGGGTGAAGAAGGATAAAGGGAAAGCGGCTGAGCAGAAGTAGCCATTCGGTGGAAGGATGTGGTTTCTGGAGACAGCTCGACCCCCAGGGCCACTTCAGCAAAGTAGGAAGAAAATGCTGCAAAGAAACTGAAGTCATTAGTCAAGAAAGCTTTATATTTCACTTTTATGTTGATAACCACAACATAACTGCTCTGGTTTTGTTATCAAATGGGTGACAAATTTCATTCTTCATTTGCCTCCAGTCATGAAAGGAGAAAGCAGACATTGTAAGACTATACACAGCTTGGCATCACTTCCCAAGCTTCACACCTCTGAGTATTCCCATTCCAGTGCAGCTCCCAGCTCTCCACACACTGAGGAACCAGACCTTGCGCAATCTCCAGGCAGTACAAGAATTCCCTTCAGGCAGTAGTTCAGCAGGATTTGCTGGAACCAAATTGTCAAGGTCTAAGGAAGATGAGGGGGTGTAACAGCCAAAGAGGTTGTTGCTTTCTTACCAACAAAGTGTAGGGAAAGGGATGTGTCTGTGTCTGTGTGTGTGAAGGAAGCGAGGCAGTGCAATGGTCTTACAGTGATTCTCCAAGATTCTGAAAAACCAATCTTGGAGACAGAGAGATTCTATGTATTTATTTATGGTTCTGCTCTAGCCATGTCAGCTTGAACCCTGAAGTTTTTCCTCCTGGAAGAACCCAAAGAAAGACCATCCCTCTTAGTGATGGGCTTTCAGAAAGGAGAAAAAAAATTCAGGGGGCAGCATCCAGGGGGCACATCAGAAAATAGTCACAGCATCACAATTTTGGACCACATCAGAAAACAGTTACGACATCAAAATTATGCTTCCATCTAATAACATTTAAGGAAACACGTCCCTTGCAGAACTGAAAAGAAAATATCTGCCCCCTTAATGCAAATAAAGAAGAGAACAAAAAGTGGAAAAGTACATTTTAGAATATTTGAATGTCACAACTCTTCTGGTTGAGTCTTTGTGAGCATGCAACAAGACTCTGGAAAGACAAGTTCAATATAAAAGAAATAAGTCACTTACATATGTGAATTCCTTGATGTACATGAAGATTTAGGTGTAGTTAGATGCCTAAATTAGCAGGAGGACAGAGATACATTCTCCCTTTTGGAGACAGAAGGGGCACAAAAGTCCAAGACAGCTCATATTCCCAGAAGTACAGCTCCACAGAAAGTGCCTCAACAAGTCTGAGTTCATTGTTCACTGGTTTTTTCAAAGAAATTTCTCATGAATCAGTGTCAAACTTTGTGGCAGGCTGCTAAGATTAGGATTTTAGGACGGATTCATGCCAGAGGCACATTTAGAGTGAAAATGGCTGAAACCTCATTAGTTCTTACATTTGTTTGTTTGTTTGTTTGTTTGTTTGTTTGTTTTCACTCACCATTAATAAAGATCTTCAATAATAGCTGAATTCACAAAATATCATGATTTTTGGATACATATAAACTAAGTAAGAATAATAAAACTTTCTGGGCTTTGAATCAAATTCAAGATAAAAATCAAGGAAACAAGAGCAGATGCACAGATCTTAACCCTTACCAGAATTTTCCCTTAAAAATTCTGGCTGTGCTGGAGAAGAGCAGAAATGCAGATGTAAATACTCCATACCTACAATTGCCGGGGTTTCACTCTGTGTCATTTCACTGCCATTTTAACTGTTATTATCAAAGAACTGCAACTTGAGACAGTTGAAAAACCTCAAAAAATATTTTGATTTTTCTCAAAATGAACCTAAAAATTAATACTTAATATGATACTTTAGTTCACTTTCTCCCTTTTCCCTATGCTTTAGTTCATTTTCTCCCTTTTCCCTATGCTTTAGCTGGTGCAGAGCTGTTAGTCAGATAACTGATCTTCTGTGGGGCCAGGGGAATGCCAGAGCAGTTCCCTACACCAGTTATGGGTGGCTGAATCTGAGTGTATCAGCATGATAAAAACAAGAAAGAAGAAGTTGCAATTTTCACTCTTTCTTCCCCTGTAAGACTGTGAAACAACCTATATTTAAATTTGCATGAATTCTAAATTGTCTGTGGGTCTTAGTTTTCAGTTACAGATTGGTTTTGATTACTGCCCAGGAAACAGAGATATAGAAAGAAGTATTATTGGAATGCCACACATAGCTTTGAAATAAAACTCCTCAAAAGGTCATTTCAACCCAATTATTTTTCACTATTCAGCCTGACAGGATCACCTGAGGGTAAAGCCAGAAATGTCTTTGGGGTGGCCCAAGGCTCTTGCTCACCAGACTGTTCCTCCAGGCTGGGAGCCTGGCACTGCTCAGAAAGGACCATGAGCACAACTCCAGCTCAGCCTTTTTGTGGCTCTGCCTGCAGATCAGAAACACAAGGAATGGCAGCTGCACCCCAAGTTCTTTCCTTTTGTTTTCCTCCCACAAAGCCAACTCAAAACTTCATACAAGCAGCATTTTGCTTCAGGGATGCAAGTGCCCTGGGGGGTATCCGCCCAGAGCAGCAGCTGCAGTCCCCTTGCCTCACTTCAGCACCAAAATTGTGTGTTGAGGTGCTGAGGGCTGTGTGTGAGCCCAGGCAGCCTCCATGCAATGTTCCAGGAACAAAAAATTATCAGAAATGGACCAGCACAGCTCTCAGAAATTCACTGTTCCCAGTCTGGGCCTGAAGATCCCTTTTTCATGCTTTGGTGACAAGTTTTGGTCACAATGAACGTCACTGCTCTGCTCCCAGGCATTACAGTGGGAAGCTGAGTCTCAGTGCATGGCCTGGCTGTGCTATTTCTCAGCCTGTACTGGGGTGTGTGCAAGAAACTCTTACTGGGGATTTTTTTTCCCCTTTTCAACTAACCACACTCATCTGTTCAGCTTCCCAGTGGGTTTGTTCTGCTTTCTTCTGCCAGAAGTGCTCCTGTTTAGTTGACTGATTCTGAGTGGACACAACCTGACCTCGCTCCTGTAATCAGTGAAAATTCTCTCACCAGCCTTGGCTGCTTTGGTTTGCTCGAAGAATTGGAAAAGCACCAAGATTTTCTAAGAGGTTTCAGTACTGTCTTAGTTTCCTTCCAACCCATTTGACCTTTATCCCTTAAGCACTAATTATGTTTCATTCCCTATCTGCATAGAAAGACTTGACTTTGTGACATTAATAAAACATCACAACAAATTATTAAAGGAAAGATCAAAAACTGGTAAAGAACAGAGGAAACAAGTTCTTTCTGGTCAAGAGTGATTGCTGACCACTGAATTATTAGTGCTGTTTCTCAGTCTGATCTTGCTGTCCTTTCATTTACATGTTTTGGGGCTACTTCAGCAGACTTTGGCTATGAAGCAGGCATGGGAAAGCAGAGAAATACAGCAGGAACTGCTCATGGTCGAGTCCCTGGGCACCTTCCCTGCTCATGGACTGGGAGGGGCATGGGGGTTGTTCCTTGAGTGATCCCCATGTGCTGATGGCAAAACACATCACACAGCCCAGCTCAAACCCTTGCTTGGCCATTCCACAGATTAAATCACACCCTGTCCCTCTTTACCCAGCAAATTTGGTGCTGCTGCAGGTGTTGAGCAGTGACTTAAACCACTGGGAGATGTCCTTCATTTGTGTGGCTCCCCAGATGTTCACAGAGCAGCATTAAGGATCAATTAGTGATTCTGATGGGGTTTGTCATTGAGAGAAGCCCCAGCCTTGTCTCCTCCAAGTCCCTGTCTCACTCCTGCTCTCCTGATCCTGCTCTACAGTGCAGACAAATTAATGACTCTAGCAATGCTTCCTTAGATTTTTCTTTCCTGCTTGTCTCACTCAGGATTTTCTGTTAGTTCTGCAGGTCTGGAAATTATTTTTAACTTAAAAAAGCAAAGCCAAGCCAAAAATGTCTGCTTCTAGCATGGCTTTGAACTGACTCCTTCACTCAGAGTTTATGCCACCACAGAGCTCAAAGAAAAATACAGAGGAAAACATCAAACTAAGAGTACACCAGCTGCAGTTAGCTGCAGGTTATTTTTTAGCAGTGGGACTTTACTGAAAGCACCCTTGGTGTTAGCAATAAACTTTTCAAAGTTCTGAGTCTGTCAGGTGCTGTCCTGACTGCAAAGAGACAAAACTGGCATAATGTCCCGTTTTTCGGGTAGAAATGGTGCTGTTACTCACCACAGGCGAGGGTCAGCGAGATGAGGTGCCGTGCGCTCCTCCCCATGGCCAGCGCGGCTCCGAGAGGCGCTGCCTCTCCCGGGCAGCGGCTGCGAGGAACCCGAGCTTTGCTGGGACTGAAAAGTTTCACTCGCTGCAGGGAGTGCTCAGTCACATGGCTGGGGAGGAGGTGCAGAGAGAGGGGGAGACCGATGCCTCTTGTCTGTAAACTCACGCAGAAGGAAATAAGTGATGGTTAGGAAAGAAAGTAAAAAGAGAAATGACCGCTGGGCTGGCAGGGAGGAGACCTGAGGCTCTGCAAGGCCAGGGAAAGCTTCGTGCACCTCCCTCCCGCTCTGATAACCTGGAGCGAAGTGCCCCAGCCGAGGGTTACAGCCTGGAAATCGGAGCCTCCCCTGTGTTCTCTAGAAAGTGCTTTCTAAAGGGCCAAACTCCATTTTTTATGTTAAGGCTCAGCGGGCAGAGGTGCGAGCATCCCCACAGAGCCCCTGCCAAGAGCGGAGCAGGGCTGAGCAGAGCCCCAGGCGGGCTCCCGGACCCTCCTTTGCTGCTCCCGGTGCTGCTCCCGTCCCAGGTGGGTGAGCGAGGGTCACTGTTGGGGCTGCACCCAAACGCCTCGGTCCCACAAATGCCCCCGAACAGCTCCCGGGCCGGGATGAGCAGCAGGAGAGCATCACTCTCTCCTGCCCTGGGCATTCCCTGCCCTGGGCATTTGCCCCTGGTTGGTGCAGGGAACAAAGCAACCCCCACACTGGCACCTGGTGTGCTCCTAATTCCTCCTTTCCTCATACCAATACTGACGGCAGGAACTTGGTGACACCAGTGGATACTGCATGAAATCAGTTCTAGTTTATCTTACTCTATTTGCACTGTGTTTCTACATCCTTATTTTTACCTGCTTGCCTTGCTGCATGATCCAGAGCTTGTAGTTGGGTCAATTAGCACTCCCTAATGAACATTGGTAGCCAAAGGCATGTAGATATCTCAGGGGTAACCATTATAAAGTCAGCTTCTTCTGAGTTGTCTGTGTGGACCTTTGCACTTCCTAAGAGTCCCAGCAACTCAGAACATGACCAAGGGAGATGGGTAAAGGAAAAAAAAGCCACCTACTCTGCCTTTTGTGACACATGTGTTGGACAAATGAAAGTTATATTGGACAAATGAAAGTTATATTGGACAAATGTGTGGATTTTTTCAGCTCTGATGATGTGCCTTTACTGATACTCATTTATCTCAAATAGAAAAATATCTCATTTTACTTGTTGCTTCATATAGAGACATCAGCCACAGGGTTTTGTACTAGTTATAATTTTTATAAATTTCAAACAAAGTGTGATTCTACACAAGTCAGAATGGCCTAATTACAGGAAGTTCATTTGCACACTTTTTTTCTTGTAATAAATTCATACATTCTGTCTTGACTGGAAAAAAGGACAGGTAATTCTGTGCTCTTTCCCTGTCTGATTATCTCTCATCAGTCACAATATACAAATACATCATTATCAACACCATGGAAATCATGTAAGAAAAACAAACTGTACCAATTCTCAGCTGGGGATAGGAAATCTTAGCAGCTATTTCAGTCCAGCTGCAGGAAGAAATATACTTTTTGGATCTTTTTTTCTTCTCATTCTTATATATTTCTAATTATATATATATATATATTTGAAGTCTTTGAAGTATTTTTGGAAAGGAAGCACATGGCCTTTCTCATACCCAATCCTGTTTGAAATATCAAGACTCTAAGAAAATCATAGATAATAAAATGGCTTCTCATCACACACACGAGCAGAATGTCAGACACACACAGAGCTTTGCTGTTGCTGGGGAGAGAAGCCAGAGCTCAGATGTGGTTTGGCTGCAGCTTTTTGTGTTCAAGACAACGAGCACTGGCCTGGTTCTCCACCTGGTGGGGTTCGAGGTGAGAGCAGGGTTTCAGGCCTGATTCTATTTTAGCCTGGTTTACTAAAAGCAAGACTTGTGTGTGGTGCAACTGCCCGTCTCCCTTTGCCATTAGTGCCAGAAAGGAAGGGCTCTGCAGCCCACCCACACCTGAGTGAGCAGTTCTGAGGGCAGTTTTGAGGATGTGAAGTTTCTGAAGTTTCACAGAAGAGCAGCAGAGCAGAGGGAGAGAGCCCAGGCAAACCCTGGAGGGCAGGTGTGACCAGCCCAGGCCCAGAGAGCACAGGCAGGCTCAGGCCAGCAGCAAGGGCTGCAGCAGCACGGATTCACCTGGGATCTGCTGTCCTCTACAGCCAAAACTTTGTCAGCCATTACTTTTAAATGGTCACTATATCATCTCCCAGCAACACTGAAATTAAACCCTTATTTGATAACTATGATTTTTAGGTCCAGCTACCTGAAAAGTGTCCAAGACCTACAGACAGAATAAGCATACCCTAACATACACATTAATCCTGCTGGATGTTACCAAATCATCTTCTACACTGTACTTGGAGAGTCATTCCCTTAATTATCACCTTGCTTGACAGAAATACATAAATTAAAAGACTATCCTGCATACTACTTAAAAAACTCAAAAAGTCATCAAAGCTATTTTGTCTCATCAGCAAAACCAGAAGGTTACATCTTTGTGGGCTGCTCTGGGACTTGTCAGCAGCCTGGTCTGTCCCTGAACCCATTCTTTCCCAAAGCCAGCCCTGCACTGGCCCTGTCTCCTGACTCTGGTGCCAGTCACTGCCCAGGAGACCCTGCCAGGGCTGTCCTGTGCCCTGGGTTGGGAATGTGGAGGCAGAAGCAGGCACCTGGCACTGCAGGAAGGTCAAAGACAGTTAATGGATGTGAGCTCCCTGCTCAGAGTGCCCGAGGAGCTGTGGAACAGCCAGCTCCCAAAGACCAGAGTGCTGTGCCACTGCTGCACAGCCATGGGACAGAAGGACCTGTCATCCCCAGGGCATCCATGGAGCAGGACAGACTCAAACTTTGGTCCAGCAGGATAAAACATGAGATTTTGGGGCAAAAGAAAAAAAAGAGAAAAAGTTTTCAAAAGAAAGTAGGGAGGTGAATGCAGTAATCCAGCCCCTGCCTTTGCAGTTGCCATGATATGATCTGGAGCTGGGAGAGGATCCTTTTCCTCAGTAACCCCATTCCCTACTCCAGCTCTGGACTGCTCCACAGGATGCCACCACTGGCACTCTTGGAGGGCACAGCAGAGCCCTGGAGGGTCCCCAATTTTTGTATACGTGGTATAATTTAACATTTAGTGGGAAATTCAGTAGCTCCCATTTTCCAGGAAGGTGTTGAGGCTGCAGGGGATGTCACCCTGCTTGTGCAGAGGTAGGAAACGGACTGACAATACCTGACTTCTCATCTTCAGTTCAGAGACTTCCCCTGCCATTTCACAATCAGAATGAGATTCCTCAAAATAAAACTCCAAAGTGCAGGCTTTCATCTTTCCATCCATCAGCAATGTCCCAAATCTTCATTTTGGCAGTTTCATATACCCAGGGTAACCCTTCCCCATCTCTCTCTCCCACACACAAAGCTCACTACACTCACTAATGTGCAATCAAAGCTCCCTAGCCCTTCCCTCTCCTAAGCTTGGGGCAGGGGTAGACAGCAGCACTGTTACTGTGCAAAAATTACTGAAAGTTGTAGAGAAACCAGAATGAACTCATTTTAGGGAGAGGATAAAGTAATTGCACTATAAGAAAATGTCACTGCATATTTCCTTAGGGGACTGAAAGGAAATGAGTCTTCCTGCAAGATGCTGACAACCACAGTAGACCAAGAGGATTCATGTGCCTGAGAGCCTACATGTCATTTTTGAGGTAAATGACCAACACAAACAGGCAAGCTCCTACCTCTGTAGGACAAAAATAGCTTCCAGAAAGGTACAGAACTCTTAGGTGCTTTAGTCATGAACAGAAAATATCAAAAATCACAGAATGTAAATATGGAGGGTTTGAAAAGCCATGGGAATCCATCACCACAGTGCAACTTATAATCAAGCAATAAGTTTTCACAGGCAAAAATCTGACTAAGCCTTTTCCTACACCAAGGCTTTTTCTCAAACAGGACTATATTTCTGCTTCACAGCTATCCTGACTCACACACTAAGGAACTTGCAATGCCAGCCTCCACTGAGACACAAAGGAAAACTTTTGAGTCCCTGCAAAGATGAGAGCAGAAATGCTACACACACCTACTGCTTTGCTCAGAGGCTCAATTAGTAAAGAGTGGGTTTTGGTTTTGCTTCATCTCCATTTCTAGTGCTTTTAGTGCCCTTTGTTATTTACATAAAGCACCACTAGTCCAAGGGTTAAACAAAACATCCCTAAGAGTGAAAGCCACTCACTCACTCTTGAGCTTCCTCTGGGCTCGTTTTTACCAGACTGATCTTTGCCTGTTTGCAAGCCTTAGTCAATATTTATCTTTACTAAAGTACTAGCAGCTTTTGTGGGACCTAAGACCCAATTACCATCAAAATGTCTTCATGCCTTAACAGCTGCTCTAAATGAGCTAATGGCTTGTACAGGAATCATAACATCTGCAATCACTTTATATTATACATTACATCCTTATGTGGCAGAGATTTGGTACAGTCCTTTCATCAAACGTCCTGGAAAGAAGAATTTAACAACAACACTTTATCCACTCATTGGAGCATCTAATGCTCACTGCCTATTTGCAATGCTTAAGTATATTCCAAATGGGGGGGTGAAATGTATCTACTCATAGCCCAGCACACAAGGAAAGCATGCAGTCTACTCAAACATGTGACAGTAAATGGCATTCAATTGAATTCTCGGCACCAAACGCAAAGGGTTGTGATCCAGCAACTGTAGAGGGGGCAGAGGAATGACTTAGGCTGTAAAACAGTTCAGAGTGTTCTTTGTCACAGTAGCTGTTACATGTCTTTACTTCCCTGCTTAGCCCTGCGCCTCCCAGGCAGGAGCTGGCACCTGCCCCATTCCAGGAGTGGAATGCTGGTGCTGCAGCCCTTCCTGGGCACTGCAGAGGAGCCACGTCCCTGCTGCACGGAGCCTCTCCTGTGGTCCCAGCCAGAAGTTTCCTTTCCACAGCCCCCTCGAGTGGGGTGTTTTTGGTGTTGACCGACAGCAAAAAGGGCACGTTTGTGATGATGGATCAGCTGTAATTAAGGAGGACAGGGAAGGCACAGCCAGAGGCAAGCAAATGGGAAAACCTCCAGGTGACCCCAGGGTGGAGCAAGGACTCGTAACCACCACGTGCCCCTCTGCAGTGATGTGGTGCTCAAGCAAAGTTGCCAAAAGGTGCGTGCATAGAAACTCTTCAGCTCTGCTGTCGACCTAATTTAGGCCACATCTTCTGAAACAGTTTGATAATCAATGCGAGAAGCATTTTTCTGCTCTAATACTGAAGGTAGGTTTGATGTTTTCTGGATGTTTAATGCTCCTTTCAAGTTTGTTTTCCCAGCTTGCCAGGTGGACAGCACAGTTCTTGACTGTTCATTTTGATAAAATTTTAGTGAATTGTGAACCTCAGAGCTTGTGAGAAAGGCAACTTTGATCCAGTGTCCACCCAAGATAAAGACAGGTGGATGGGGTCCTGAGGAAGGCTGGTCCTGCTGTTCAGCTGCCAGCCCTCTGTTCTGCTGGGAAGCTTTTGGCCACCTCACTTTCCTTCGTGTCTGACTCTACTGAGGCTGTGCTGCAGGAGTCGTTGTACGTGTCTGAAAAGGAGGACAGGAGCATTGTCACTACAATGTGTCTACAGGATTTTCCATCTACACTCTTGGTGTTCTTTGTTGAAAACTTGGGATAAAATAAAACATAAAATCACTGTTCTACTGCTCTGCTAATTCCATCACGAAAGGCAAGGGAGGCTTTTAGTGTTTAATTGTAATGTGTGCTTGGCATTATTTTTCTTTTGAAGCACTGGATGTGCCAGTGGAATGAGAACCATAGTTGGGCTGGTGAGAGAACTGACCTGCTGTGGAGGTGAAGGAGCAGCAATTACCAAACTCCCTTTACACCACAGCAAAGAATCCTGAGGTTCAAAAAAGGATTTCCTCCACTTTAACAAACTGATTAAAAAAAAAATAAAAATCAAAATACATCAGTAACTCAGAAAAAAGTACTGGTAGCTCTCCATTGCAGATCCCCATGGAATGGCTATGCCAGATTTTGCTTTCTTCTGCTACCAGAAGAAAAGCAGGGTAAGTTTTGGTAAATTATATTTAAGGATGGACAAATATTAGTAAAAAATTGTAAACCTTTGATCTGCAGAGTTACTCATATTCAGCTTTTCCTGCACAACCTGTTTGGGTGTTAGGTCAGAGCCAAAGCTGGGAACAGATGACTTTTAGTGCTGATTTGGCTGAAATTGTGCCAGAGCAGCCTTCCTCCAGCTTTTCAAGCCAGCTGTGAAATATGATGAAGGCAGTAATGGTTCATGAAATTTTAATGTTTTCAAACCTGGGCCAGGAGCACAGCCCTGATGCTGGTCTACACCCAAAGTCTATCCAAGCCAGGATCAAAGCTGTCCTGCAGGCACACCCTGTGTACAAGACACTTGGGCAAGCTGTAAAGCAGCCAGCCTGAGCATTGGTACCCACAAAAGTTGCATGGGAGATTCAGGTTCTGCTCAGAAAGGGGAAACAATTAAACCAGGCCAAGGAAATCTGCTGTGCCTGACCAGCTCTGACAGCCAGGCACCAAATTTCAGATTAGCTCAGCCCCATCACCAGAGACTGCAGCACAGACATGCACTCAGGTGAGCACTTCAGTTCAGAAAGTGCACTTCTTAACTTTTTTTTTTTTTTTTTTTTTTTTTTTTTACCATCACATCCTTTTTCAGTATGGAGAAAAAGCCACCAAACCAGTAACACATTTTCTTTATTACCTGCATTGCTGCTCTTGATGATGCTGTTACTGTCCCCCTCTGCTGGCTGCAGTATACTGGAGGGAACCCAGTCACTTTTCTCAGACACCAGTTTCTTCACTAACCTGAAACTCAGAGAACACTCAGTGAATTTTCCTACCCTGCCTTTCCCTGGGTTGTGTTTCTTAGAGGTGCATGTTGGGCCATTATTTCCTAAATTAAGGGAGAAGGCAGAGCACCCAGGGCAGTCCTACAGGTATCTGGTGTGAGTTTCTTCAGTGCCAGATGGTGACCCAGTATCCCAGAGTGAGCTCACTGCAAGCAGGCTGTGTGACAAGGAAGCAGAGCCTTGTCCTGTGGTTGGGACACTGCCTTTGGGCTTGGCAGTGCTAGGTTCATGGTTGGACCCAGTCTTGGAGATCTTTTCCAACCTAAATGAGTCTATGATTCTAAATTCAGAGCTGAAGAAAACAAAGATTTCATATTTTTCATCCCTCTGGCTCTAAATAATACCCCAGGGTAGATAAATGTAGTTCATTTCCCAACTACTACACCCTATGGAGCTCACTCCCTCTTAGCTGTGTGCCAGCTCTGGATGAAGGGTCTGACTGCATTTCAAGATCAGATCTTCTCCCTCCAAGCTACCTGTGCAGGGAGAGTTCAGATGTCCAGGCAGATCTGTTCCTGACTCACTTGGCAGTAAGAGAATCAAAACACCAAAACCTATGTGAGCTCAGGGGGCCAGACTCACTGCCCTTTGCCAATCACATCTTATATTTAAACTTCTGGGGCTGTGGGGATTTTATTGATGTATTCTACAGGAGAGTGCTGCCTTTGACAAATGTCCTGGTGTCAAAAGCCCAAATATTCCCATCCATTTCCTTTACACAAACTTCTGTCCCCTTAAACCTCATCACAATTGGGTGAATTCACCAAAGCTGCTTTGTGTGTTCATGCCTCCCTCTGCCCCTTTCATGTGGTGATCAGTGGAGTGAGTGGATTTGGATTGATTTTGAAGATACTTTGACATTATTCTGAATATTTTCCATCTTTCCCAGGAGGTTATGGCTGTTCTACCTGCCCAGTTCTCTCTGCCATACTCACCATTGACCGTTCTCTCCTTCCTGCACAAACTGCACTAAATCTCCATCCTCCAGGGTAAGAGAATCTGGGAAACAGCTGTCAAAACTGCCTTCGACCCGGAAGAGATTGCTCCCCTAAATGAATGAAACAAGGCACCAGAAATACAATCACTGTGGATGAAAGAACACTGTGCAAGAGAGAGAGTTTAAATGCTAAATTAGGTATTTCAAGCTGGCAGAAATTTCTTCTGTAGGCAATTACAATTTATCATCAGGTTAAATACTATTCAAAATTAGGATAGACCTGTGCTCTGCATTTAGACTTTAGGGTTAACCCACCAGTCATTATTCTGATATAAAAATTGGGTTTGTGACACCAGTTGATGTTGTCTGGAAAAGTCTGAAATTACTTTTTTAAAGACTCAGAGTTTTCTTTCCCTTTTGCAGCAGGCAGAGTGACAGCTTAGAAGTATTGGTGACTTTTTATGCTCCTTATCCTGATCAACAAAATAGTCCTGGAATAATCTCCCAACACCTCAGATCAAATGTCCATCTTCTGTATTCCCACACATCCATGAATTTAAAGCTGGTGTGAACCTAAACTTTGCAGGTTACATTGTGATCCTTACAGAAGAGGAGGTTGTGCTGGGAAAGGGCAGTGTAATTTTAAAAAGCAATTACATTGTTAGGGTTGGTTTCTTCCTCCAAATCAGAAGAGTTGGAGAGTTCATCCATGCTGGAAGGGATGGCTTCAAAATCTTCAAATGTGTCTAGAGAAGGCATTTGTCTGCTGGGCCAACCTGTTGAAAAGAGTTAAACCAGAAAGAGTTAGCTATCAGTCATTGGGCTCTTTCAGAATCTTTGTAAAATAAATCACAGGTTCACTTCCCACTCTTCCACTTACCAATTTGCTTGTACATTTTATAGCTTATTCCATGGTTTTGCCATAAAAATGGTATCATAGCCTTTCTTCTGACTCTAAAAACCTGTAGCACTCCTGTGCCTGTGTGAGAGCAGCCTGTGTGGCTGCAGTGTTCATACCCATGGGTACCTCCAGTGCTCAGCATGGCTCAACCCATCAGCTCAGGAGGTACAAAAACAAGGACCAGGAATATTTCTGAACGGCAAACAGTAACTTGTGCTGACACGACTTCCAGAACTGAACTTTCATTTAGTTCCCAGCTTACTTCCATATGTTTATTGCCAGTCCAAAGCCATGGAATTTTGGCTGATTTCCTATCTCCATCTCACCCCGAGGTGATATTGCCACCTGAGCAACTTTCAAGACTATACCCTGGAGCAGGCTGCAAGTGCAGGGAAGGGACAGAGTAAACAGCAAGGCACAAAAACAGCCAGGGAGGTGAGGAGAGAGCTCAGTCATATTTGTGCTGTTACCTGTCTTACTGCATGATTTTCTCCAGAACCACCCCAGCCCAGTGGAGTGGACTCAGTGAGAGATTTCCAGTCAAGGGCAACAGCCAGTCTGTCTCACAGCATGTCCATGGGATGTGTCTTGAGGGAAACTGCACTCAATGCCTGTCCCTTTCTGGTGGGGATGACTACAGTCCAGCTCAGTATGACAGGTATGAGCTGAATGGAGTCAGTCAATTTACCATGTGCCTTCCTAATTATTGTACCTGCTGGGCATTAGCTGATTCACAGGGACTTGGGCTGAGCAGATGCTGAACCAAGTTCTTTACATCCTGTGGGCTGTTGCTCCTGCCAAGGCAAAGCTCTGACCACAAGGCATGGAGACAGATGCTCATACAGTGGGTTTATGCACATCCCAGCACTCCCAGCCCACACCAAAACCTGGCCTGAGATAATACAAAACCCAAGCCAGGCAGAAAACAGAAAAGCAACCTGATATGGGAGAAGTAGGTTTATTAATTGGTTTGTTTAATCCCTCCCTATGCACATCCTCCCTGCTACAGGCACTGGTGGGTGCCACCCATGGTCATGCAGCTCTGCAGCCCCTTCTCCTCCCTCCTGCCACGCAGGGACTGTCTGCTCCAACAACTGCAACCACTACAAGGGACACTGGGACCTTCTCCCAGCAGAGCTGCATCCACAGTTATGGTTTGATCTGAACTTTTAAAGGTGTAAACCAGCCTCTGAAGTGACACTATCCTGGAGCAGTTTATTCACACCAGCAACACTAGCAAAGGTCTAAACATACAGGAATATGCTTATTATAATTAACTACAAATGGCTACTGCAATTTTAGCTCAAATTCACAGGCTACAAACACCAAGAGGAAAAGATATCCCTCTACCCCATTAGACAAAGCTTCCACAGTCTTTTGCCACTGTCATTTGTAGAAAGCATCCAAGGCAGAAACCTCACCAGCAAGAATTCCTTAAAAATCCACACATCATTCCTCTTCCATACAAATTGCTGTTCTAATTTCAGAGACTAAGAAATAGCTTGTTTCACATGCTTAATTCAAGCTAAAAAATAAGACAGATCAAATTCTGAGCTCTCTGCTTTCAATTGAAAGAATTATTTTCAGCCTGACCTCAGAAAATCAGAATCCGGGGCACTATTTCTAAGGTAGTGATCCAAGCTTGTTCTTTCACTGTTTTGATGGGAAGTAATATTCACCAAAAGAGAAAACTCTCTTTATAATAAAGAGAGCAAATACTGTCATAAATTTAGTTTGCAGTCTCAAATTGAGTTTACAAATGCTTTAATTTTGTTTACCTGTCTGTGAAGCAGATCTAGGCACGGATCTCGTGGTGGAACCAGCATTACACTTAGTCTGGGCCAAAATGGTGCTCTCAAAAGCATCTGTGACAGGAAGTACAATTTGTGTCTTCAAGGTGAAATAGTGACCAGACAACCAGTACAAAGTGAATTCCTGCATCACCTCTGCAACTGACAGGCTCTTTAACAAACAGGTGGACTGGTGTCCAACAGTAATAAAAGAGGAGACACATGACCAGCACAAATGAGTGAAAGGACAGCAGCATTCCACAGAAAAACTGTAAGTCTGAGAAGGACAGAGAACAGCGAAATGAATCACACAGAAGTATAGATGTTAATTAAGGAAGACAATTGCTGAGTGAACAGTGCAGTGTTCTATTTCATTACAGCTTCCTTACCCATTTTAAACAGATTTTCCTTGCAGCATTTCAGATCATGTTGTAGGTGATGATTTATGGTTTTGATCCCAATCCATACAGCAGCAAAAGGGGACCAGGGATGGAAATTAATGATTTCACTCTTGATGAATGCAACACAATTTTGTGAGGGAATTCCTTGGGTTATTACCTCAGTCAGAGCCCTGGCAATAGCAGCAATATCTTCTGGTAAAGGGGTGATAATGTTCATTGTTTCCTACCCAAAGAAACTCAGTCTGGTGAGGGACATTGTGCAGCAGCACCTTGTTTTTAACCTGTCAGGAGCAAGTCAATTCTATGCTGCAGATAGTTCTTGCTCCTTGAAATCCCCCCTGCCCCTGCAGGCACAGGGGATGCTGAGATCAGGGCATCTGAGGAAAGCAAGGCATAAACCCCACACTTTGGGAATCTCTGATGCTGGGTGCCAGGATGGTTCTAAACACAGTGCCAGGGGTCACTGGCTACTTCTGCTGTCTCTGAATTGTTTCTTCCAACCTCCCAACCTTCCAGTCTCTTCTGCTGGGTGTGCCAAGCATCTGATGTTTCACCAATTCCATCACTGACCTGTTCACCAGCTCTTCCTACCAAGTTTTTGTGCAGAACAACACAGTGCTATGAAAGGAATCCTCAGCCCACATCTCTCTCCTGCCTGTCCTGCAGCAGAGGTACCTGGCTCCTTGTGTCCCCCTGAGCAAATGGTCAGGTAAAAGAGAAAGCTGACAATGGAAGCTGGTGATCTTCCAGTGGCTGAGGAACAGCATCCCAATTTTATTCTTTGGTATTATGGAACAGTAATTGATGAATCTGCTGCAACAAATCGGTGGAAATTCTGCTGGTCTGAAATGAAACACTGCACCTTAAATGGCTCTTAATGCACAGTAAAGCCTCCCCTGAAGTCTTCATGCACATGGCTCCTGCTTCTCTCATTAGGAGTGGGCACTAACAAGGGAAGAGGGATGCAAGTGGCTAGGCTGAAGGTGAAGGTAAAAAGTACCCTTTGGCTCCCTGCTGCTGCTGCTCCCTGTGGGGGGAGGCAGAAGCTGGGCAGAAAATCCAGATCCAGGTGACTTCCCAACAGGCAGAGAACTGGGGGTTTATTTAGGCCCATGCCTAGGTGAATATGAGTGCAGGGGACAGGCAAAGGAGTAACAAGCTGTCTTTATCCCAGTTATGCAGATAAACTGACCCCAACCCCCTAATGGACTCTGGTGTCATCCACCAGCTGTGATGAGATGTGAATTCAGTGATATCAAACAAGGTTCTCATGCAGGATGGAAATACTCCTACCTTCAAACCCCAGGGGAGTTGGGTCACTCTTTATTTCATGTCTCTTGACTTTAACTGCAGGAACAAGGGGACCTGTGTGAAGTTTACAGTCACAAGGTTGTAAATGTTGTTAAAGGAGAAACTTGCTTTCCTATCACTTGAAAACACTGGTTACCTACTACTTTTAATTTCACCCAGAAGAATGACCAACCCCTAGGTTCTAGGTGGTGAAGATACACAGTTCTGTGAAGTGGATGGGGAACTGAGACATCACAGCAAAAGCATCTGCTTCCCTTGAGGTCTCACAGCCGTTCCCTTCACTCTTGCCCAGGAGATGGCACTAAGGCAGCGGGATCCGCAGTCCCAGCCTTCCCCGTGAGGCTGGCAGGGCACAGCCCGCAAAGCCATCGCTTGTGACCCCCAGGAGTGCGGGACACCAATCACAGGTCCATGAGCAGCTCCTCTCCCCTGCCCCGGCTCCACATGCGGGGGAGCTGAACTGACAGCACTGAGGGTCAGACCCAGCAGCAGCTGCAGGCTCAGAAGGGGTGACCCCAACACCCGGGCTAGACCTGCACTGGGGCTGATGCTGAGACAAGACTCAGGCTCCAGTTCTTCTGTCACCTGAACTATTTCCTTAGCAGATGCTGTAAATAAAACACTTAATTGAAAAGCACTGCTTCTGTTTTCCAGCTTTGAAAGTCATTGCAGAAGTAGCTTTCTCAGTATCCCAAGGCATTGCCAACAATCTTGTGGCAGACAGGATTCTAGGATAGGACTTTTTGAAACTGTAACAAAGCTTGACTTTCATTGCAATTCACACATGCTCTCTTTGATAAACCACACTAAAGAACAACCCTCATTTGCCCATTTTCTTTGTATGTATGTCCTTCGTCCTGTTCCCCAGCTTTGAAAATAATTATTAGGAAATAACTCAGTCTTCCCATAATTTAGCCACTGATCATGTATTTCTGAGTTGTTGCTGAGGGCAAAAAGCTGTAATAACCTCTTCTCCTGTGCTAAGCCCATCACTTCCATGTGATGATGTTCTAGTGCTGCAGTCTAAAGGTGCTGTCAAAGAAACATTTGTAGGTAGTGGGACTATCACACCCTTCCTCCACATCAACCCCACCATGCCCTCATTCCCAGACAGCCTCATTGCAGCCAAGGATGTGGTTCACATCTGTTCACAGATGTTGAGACAGCAACAGATACTGAGCAACTTTCTTCCTGTCAAGTATAGAGCAAAGATTTCTATACAAATTAATTGTCATTTTTCCTTCTAGTTCGATTTGTGAATTGCCCTGAAAATCTTAAACTTGCAAATCAGTTCATTCACTCCATTCCAGTAACTGCCAGAAGGCAGTACATTCAGAATTCCATATAAGATCATATGTTCTATTGTCAAAATTATCCCTGACATGTAGGCATATGTGCCCACAATGCTGCTGATTTTCAACACAATCAACTTGCCTAAATGCATGGGTCATTTTTGAGTTTAAGTCTAGGCACTAGTACAATAACTTATATTTTGCAAAAATGCATTTTCTAAAACTAAATAAAGCTCAAAAATAAAACTTTCATAAACTCCCACACAAACTGCATGGAGTTCAGTGCATTCAACACCCAGCTCCCTTACACATAGGAAAATTTCCCTGCAAACATAATTTATAATCTAATCTAATCTAATCTAATCTAGCAAACAGTGATATTGCTAAACATGATCAAAACTGGCATTTATTGCTCCTGTATTTTTGGCTTGATTTCAGGCTTCTTGATATCTGATGTCTGCTATGCAATAAGGAGATTCTCTCCTTCTTGAAAGCAAAAATCCTAAAGAGCTTCAGGGAAACAGAGAAATAATTTCAATTGAACATCAGTTAATCCAAACCAGGGAGAAGCTGGAAACCTGATCCCAAATCAGCCAAAATTTAATCCAATTTTTATGGACACCAGCAACACTTTTTGAAGCTTATTATGGAGAAACTGAGAAGAGTCACTCTGTGTGCTGGCAGCACACCTTGATACACATTCAAAATGTCCCAGCCTGGCCTCCCTGCTGGAGTTACACTGGTGCTGACTCTTCTTCTGCTGGAACCTCCTGCATTTGTTAAAATGGAGCCTGAGGTACTCGCTCTGTGAGCAGCATTTGGCAGAGGATGTGCCAGGCAGCAGGCAGGGAGAGGGGAGCTAAGCATGACAGTACCTTTGGTCACAGCAGAAGCATTGGCTGTGGTGCTGATGGAGGAGGCAAGGGAAAAGCGACGGGTGACTTCTCTGTCCTTACTCTCTGGATCTGGGAGAACAGACAGATGCAATGCAGGCCAGGGTTAGAGGTTAATAAGCACTGAGGGTAAAAGATGCTCAAAGCAAAGCAGCAGCTGGAAAAGGGTAAAGTAAAGAAAGGTTGCGCCTCTAAAACAGACAGGAAAAGTACCCTCAACAAGGTGAAAAGCACAGAAAGTGTTATTACGAATATATTTTCAAAGCAATTCCAATTGCACCAATTTTAATACTTCAGAAAAGAGACTTATGCCAATTATTATTTTAGCAACCAACTAGTGTCCAAGTACAGCTACAAAACACAGAGAAATGAGCATGATGGCTGGAATGGGGTGTGTGTCTACAGATGAGGTTTGGATCATTTTAGACACTGAACTGCTTGTTCTGTGATGACTGACCTGAAATACACTGAAAAACAAGCATGAATGGTTTGGAGTTCACATTTGTCATTCCTAAAATTTAACTTTGCGAATACCTGAAATTATTCTCTGAGCCTCCATCCTTACCAGTGCAAACCAGCTTGGAGAGCCTGAGGGCTACACAGTGGTTTTTTTGTTTACTTATTTAGCATCCTGCCTTTTCTCTAAGTCTGCTCAGGACTGAAGACACAGCTCTCCCATATTTCACTATGAGATGTGTTGAAGTTGTGCCAACCCCAAGGAATATGAACTTGGCTGTACAAACCAGGATGGCTAATGCTGACCCAGGGTGGGGAGATGCAGAGTGCTTGAGTGTGGACTTTGATACACTTTGGTGCCAGCTCTGGGATGGCTGCCCCAGGGATCTCTGCACTGAATGAGGGCAGGATGCTGAAGTTTCTTTTCAATACATCAGCCTTTCTTTGGCTGAAACACCAAAGTGATTATATACAACATTTTCCATCTCATCATATCCAGCCTAGGCAGACAGTTCAGCATTTCTCTGAGCATCCATGCTCCACTGCCAGCTGATACCCAATCTTGTTTTCACCCTAGTATGTTTGGGTATTATGTTGTTTAGACTTTCCCTTTTACGTTCTCTGGACAGGAACAGAGCGAGTCTGAACCAAAGTACACTCAGGTCAACACACCATCCTTCACCATGGCCAGTAACAAAACCTTCAGACAAAGTGTTCAGGAGCAGGACAAGCTGATTGCAGACTCTTCCCTGTTGCCTTCTCCCAGTTTCTGATCTGCCCCAGCAGCCCGTGCAGTGCAGGCTTTGCCTGCAGGAATGACCACGCTCTGCTGGCCACCCAGCCTGTCTGCCAGGGCTTCCCTCTGGAACCAGGACAGGTCAGCAGCAGATCAGCCCCACAAAATGAAACAGGACATTGTGTAAGAGATGTTCAACAGCAATCTCAGGTAACCAGACCCAGCAAGGCTTGGAGCTCAGTGTGCCTGCAGCTGAAGGGGAACAAACTCTTCTGAGCTGTGCTTCTCTGCCTGGAACACTGAATGCAGGGCAGGACATTCCATATGACAAGAAAAACTCAGATAAAAAAGCAAAAGAGGCCCCTCACAAAATTATTCACAAAAATTACAGCATTATTTCTGAAATCTGTTTTGTCATTGATTTCCCTGAGTCACAAGATCTAAAACCCACTGATTTTTAGATTCAGTCTTTGAACTTGTTTGTCCATCTTGGATCTTTCTACCACATGTGGCCTTAATCTTGTAGCCAGAATCTTACAGCAGTGCTGACTCTTGATGCATTCTTATCTACTTTATCACATTATAATTTAATGCTTCTGTATTTCTGCTTTTATGCTTTCATCTTGGTTCTTCCTCCTTTGATGCTCACCGTCTCTATCACTGAATGCTAACCCTTTGTTTCACACAGGAAATATCATTCATCAGAACAGGAGAAAAGCAACACAAACACAATAAAATGAGCATCTTTTCAGAAAGCGATTGTAAGTAGTAATTCAATTTAATCTCTATTCACATTTCTTTCTTTCTTTCCTCTGAAGCCATCACAGGAACTTGCCATAATCTCTGTTCATGGGTATCTACTAAACATTTATGCACAAGTACTCAAAACACAGCATTTTATGGTGTCATGTAACATAATTAAGTGGAAATAAACACCAGATCTCCTGAATTCTCATTCCCCACTAGGCCACAGCTGAACAAGATTTGAAAAAACAAAGACATCCAACCAATGAAGGATTTCACACATTAAAACCTCATGCAGCACAACAGAGATGATACTCTTTTTCTTCTGCCTGTAAGCTGCTGAAAGACGTTCAGTTGATCATTTAAAACCAGCTCACACTTTGACCCTTGAGAGAAACTGGAAACAATTATTTTTACTGTGCACCAGCAAAAGACCCAACCAGCCAAACCAGAGGTTTTCTTGCCAACGCTGCTGTGGGAGCAACATTTGGTGACGGCGTCTCTGAGCAGAGGAGCCACTTGTGTGCACCAGAAAGGAGTGTTTGGGTGAGATGCAGCAGCACTTTGGGGAACGGTGATGGATGGCACTATGGGATGGAGAGAACACTGTGGGAGTGCAGGAGACAGATGGCCTGAGACCAAATGCTGCGTGGGTGATTTTACCTTTGGGTGGAGCTCTGCGGTTGGAAAGACCTTGCAATGTGAATCGCTTTCTAGCAAGCGCTGTGCGCTCAAGGTTAAGGCTGCTGGGAGCATCAACTAGGAGAGAGAGGGAGAGGGGAGAGAAATAAGGAAGGAAGGGTCAGCTGTTCAGCTTATGGGGAAGGAAAGGTTAGCATTGGATGACGACTAAAAAGAAATAAATAAATTTTGATTCAGTTCAAGCCTGAGCAAGAGCTAATCAATTAGAAAGGTGACATGAGGTCAGGGTGAGTAGACCAGCAGAACCAAACAGAGCCCCTGGGTTGAGTTTGGCTCACTGGGTTTTAATGGAGAACAGCAACAAAACAAAAACAAAGAATAACAGGTGAAGGGAGGTAGCTCTCATCAAAGGAAAATACAATTTAGCAGCAAGATAGTGCCTTCTGTTATGGAAACACATCATTGGTTGGAACAGCGATTGTAGGGAGAAATAAGAGAAGAAGCCTTGCAGTGCAGGACGTGCAAGTGTTGAGAGCAGTTCCACTTCTGCAGTCCAGCACTGGCACTGAAGTGCCTGCCCTCCCAGCCCTGTGGCTGGTGCACCTTCAGCCTTACCTGCTGAAGCCTTTCTAAAGCCTCTGAAGCTGGCAGAGTCATGCAATTGATCTGATTTTCTGGGAGGTAAGGGTGCCATGCCAGCAAAGCTCACATGCCAGGCTCCTGCATGAATAATCAGCCATGCTGTCTGACAGCCACCTCTGCAGAGATCAGTCACAGATGGATCTGGTCCTGAGGCTCTGGGCTTGAAGGATGCTCAGTTACTCACATTGCAGGAAACAGGTGGACCTAGATCAAACCTCCAGATCCACACATTCCTGCCAAATCCTCCATCTGCTCCTTTCTTGGTGTGGGCAGATTTCACCCAGAAGGTTTATGGCAAAGGAGCAGGAGAAAAACCATGTGTTGGGTACCTGGTTCTGAGCACTGGGATTTAACCAATAGATTTTCTTCCTCTTTATTTCATACATTCTCACACGAAAATCTTTAGAGGGACAAATGAAGACCAAAAGTTCAAAGGGAACACAGAGAGACAGCGAATCCACACTGACAGACAAGCAACAGACAGACAAGCTGTGCTTCCAAAGGAAAGCGCATCCCATCACTTCCTGATTTGCAGCCAAGATTATCCAGGATCCGAGGTGCCTGCATGCTTAGGTGGGTGTGAGATGAACAGATTTTATCAACACAGAAGAATTATGTCACTATGGTTCAGCTCCTTCTACCCAGTGCCAGCTCTGGGCCAAGCAGGTGCATCTGGTGAGGAGCTGCTCCCGAGCAGTGGCTTCAGCTGTGGGGCTGCTTTTGGCTTCCAGACTGTGCTGGCCATTCCCTGCCATGGCTGCTCCCACTGCCAGGTGCTCTTTGCACTGATACTGTAGCTTACAAAGTATCCCAAAACTGGTATATAAAATATATTCACTTTCTGTTTTCTTAGGGCAAGAAAATCCATAGCATTTAACTATTAGGGTCCCACAGGGAGCAGAGCAGTGCATGTATAGAGGGGTGGGTTCCTGTGTTAGTTTTTCAGCTCTGCAATTGAATCACTTCACTGAGGTGAATTTAGCATTTCACAAATCCCTACAGCACCTCAGCACCAGCAAAGCATCAGACACTGGTCTCTAAAGTAATGCTGTCTCCACCTGAGTTATTTCAAACCTTTTCCTTCATTCTGCAGCTATACCAAATAACCCTGGAAACTAATTCCAAACATAATAAGAACCAGGTTCTAATGGGCAACAGGTCGAACAAGAGCCTGCAATGCATATTTTGGCAAAGAAAGCCAGCAGCAGCCTGGGCTGCATTAGGCAGAGCTGTGCCAGCAGGTCCAGGGAGGTGATGTTTCCCCTCTTGTCAGCACCAAGACACTCCTGCAGTGCTGCCCTGTCCTGGGCTCCTCAGGACAAGAGAGGCATGGGCACACCAGAGTAAATCCAGTGAAAGGCCATGAAGATGATTAAGGGATTGTGGTCACTGACACGAGGAGAGAGTGCAAGAGCTGTGATTGCACAGCCTGCAGAAGAAGAGGCTCAGGGGGATCTTATAAAATAAAGAAGATGAAGCCAGATGCTTCTCAGTGGAGCCCAGTGAAAGGATGAGCGAGACAACAGGCATAAATTGAAATATGAGAAATTCCACTTAAACATGTGAAAAACCCTTTTTACTGTGAACGGGGTTAAACCTAGGACAGCATCCCCTTGGCAAGTTGTGGGGTCACCATCCTTGGAGCTGTTCAGAGCCCAGCTGGACATGGCTGGGAGCAACTTGCTGCAGCTGACCCTGCTTTGAGCAGGGCAGTCAGACAAGGGGTCCCCACAGGTTCCTGCAGGACTTGCTCCCATTTTATTTCAAGGCAGTGACTCCACCAGTCAGGTCCACACAAAACACTGGTTTATAGGTAGAAAACCCTGCCGCAGGCACTCACCTGTGAGAATAATGAAGCTGAAATAGCTTCTCAAAAGTGTCCTACCCTTCTGTACTGCAGAAAGCCCCCAAAATTTTAAAATATTCTGTTCACATTAACTACACCGGTATTGGAAGCATTTTACAGGCAGTAGGTGGCACAAAAGAGACAGTTTTGGCAGAGCCCCAGGCTCTGTGCCGGGTGTTGGGACATTTCTGAGTTCAGCCCCCTGCAGAGCCGTAGGTGCCTCACAGGGACACAAATTCGAGTTTTGGTGGGACATCGAGAGCTGGAGAGCATTTTGCTGGCTCTGCACAGAGAGATTTGCAGCTCAGGATGCACAGGACACCCGAATCCCAAAACAAGAATGGACTGAGTACCCAGCCCTGCAGGCAGAGCCACCCACCAGAGGATGAGGATGCTCTGGGCTGAGCCAGTGGGATCCCAGCCAGAGCCCTGAGGAGTCACTCATGGGAAAGCAGAAGGCAGAAGAATGACAATCTGCACAGAATGTGATCCCAGTTCCCACACTCTGGAATAAGCTGGACAGTTAGAAAACATCAATATTCTTCCCGCATTTTTTTTTCTTAAAGGGGTTGATACATTTCAAATGAAAAGCTACTTTTCCATTTTTTTCATTAAAAAAAGAGTCTAAATGTTCTAAAAAATAAAATCTTACTGAAACAAATTTTTAAGATTGGAATTTTTAATGAAGAATCCATAATATTTCTCCCCAGCATGAAAACTTGTGATTAAAGTCTTTCAGTGAATAGCCTATTTTTCAAAGAAAAGCTATTCCACTTTCTTTTTTACTATCTCTATTTATAAAGAGGCTGTTACTTTAGGCCTTGTTTGGGCAGTAATCTCTTAGGACCTCTCAATTTTCTTTTTTCAAATTACTAGAAAATTCTTTGTTCAACATTAAGAAATACTGCCTTAAAGAGAAATTGCTGTCAAAAATTTTTCTGTTCCTGCTACTGCCAGATGAGATTCAGTTTCTTTATAGTGTTTATTTTAAACTCTGTTGTATAGAAGATCTATTGTATTTAATGCCTCAAATAATGGAGGGACTTTCTGTGACTGCCTGTGGGTCTATTTACTGTACACCTGAGGGGAACTGATATACACAGAGGAGGCAAAAAACTCTCCTTGACTTAAACCAAAGAAATCAATTAGAAAAGTCTGTAGAAAAAATTTAAAGTAAATATGTCTAGAAATCAACTTTTCCAGGATGCAGAAGATTAAAACACGCATACTATTGTCCCTTAAGTTCAATTTTTAAAAATACAAGTTGTATAAAGAGCATTCTAAAGCATCAAAACTTAGACTTTAAAATCATAAATTGGTAATGCCCTTTGGTGGTCTTAAATTTTCACGGTACAGTCATTCAGCTTTGTAGCATTGTTTTTTTGATGCTGGGCTAAAACAACATAGATTTAAAGTATCCTCATCAAACTCCAGAAATATGTGCAAATATAAAAATATTACCCTTTGGAGGAAAAAGCTCTGTCAGAACTCCTACCTCTCTTTTGTCTGGCGCTGGGACTGGAATTCCTGTTTTTATTGTTAGAAGCTTCCACATTTGATGTCTCAGATTTGTTTTCATATATACTTGATGACTTCCTGCTATACCTTGGGACAAAAGAAATCCAAAAATAGTAACATTCCTGGTTAACATCTAATAAAGCATTGAGCATTCTTTTTTACCCTCAGCCACGGAAGCCTAAGGAACACAGGGCTGGTTTTAAAGTGCTGTGTGCTATAAAACCCTACATCTGTGCAGGCATGTGTGGTGGAAAAACCCATCCTGCCTCCTCTCCACACCACACAGTGAGGGATGAGCTTCATTAGAGTTGAGAAGAGGAAAATAGAGTGCAACAGATTTGAAAGGTTGGAGTGGGAAACTAGGTAAGAAAAGATAACCCTGATTTTCCATCCTTTGCAGCATAAATACGTTTGTCTCCAGGAGAGAAATGGATACTGCATGGTCATGTAGAGGTCATGCCATGCATAGAGCAACATGTGAATTCTACTGTTTTTCCCAAATTCTGTTTCTTTGGAAGGGGAATCCCAGTGGGATATCCCTGTCTGCAGCTGAATCACAGATGGGAGGATCCACCTTGACAGCCCTGCCAGGTACTGGCCTGGGTCTGCAGTGGGACAGACACCCCTGTCCCAGGTTTGTAGGACCAAGGGCCAAGGTTTTCTCATGGTTCTTATCCTCATTGTTTTGCAAATGTCTGGTGATTTATTTTGGGTGTCTGACTGTTATCTTTGGCAGACTGCTCCACACAAATCATTGAATCTACACATTTGAAATACTCTTTGCCAAAGTGCTTGTTATTGACTTGTATCAGCAATTAAACTGCTGCTTGTAATTAACACCTGAACTGCTACACTTTACATTCACAGGGTTTGTTCTGCTGTAAGGGAAGGTCTGAGATATCACTAAAAACTTATAAACATTTTAAATGCTAGAGACTTGGAAATACCTTTTCTAAATATAAGGCAGTCCAGGACTCATTGTTTTGCATTTGAACTTCTGACGTGTTTCTGATGGAACCTTAGCAAAGTCTCTGTTACCTCCTGTACTAAATCAAAATGTGATTTTGCGGCCTCATGTCAGGTACAAAATTGGGCTCAAAATAAACATGGGAACCAATCCAAAGCACTCTCACATTTCCTTATTCTTTTTCCTCTGTTCCTTCCCAGCTAGGCTGGGATAACTGTGAAACATGCAGCTGACAGAGTTAAAGATTTACAGCTGTGAGAAAGACACCAAGAAAACACACGAGCTTTTCTGAAACAGCATCTGCAGCCAAATTCCAAGAGTTTGTGTTTATACATGTTCACAGGATATTTTTACATGGATGTATGACTGCATCAGTCATTTCCAACAAAGCAGATAGTTAAGCAGTTAGAACAATAGACTATTTAAGTTTCTTATGTTTAAACAGATTAGAAAACAATGCAAAGGGATCATTTCATTATCAATGAAATGCAGCAGCCATCCCTTGAGAGAGATACAGCAGCAATAGATACCACAGGGCATCACATTTAAGAATTAAACAGGGAAACTTTGTGGAAGAATTGAGAGAGAGAGAATTGAAATAGATTGAACAGGACTTAGGGGCACTGAATAACAGCCTGTATTAAGGACACAGGCTCTAAATGTTCTTTTTGCCAACCCCTCAGCTCCAATCCTGAGTCAGCCCTGCCTTATCTCATGGAATTGCTGTCCCAAATGATGTGGTGGCATATAAACAGTCTTTGGCATGGAACAGATACAGCTTGGGGAGGGGAAAGCATCCTGCAAACAGATTTCCCCAATGTCCCAGCAGAGACAATGTCCAACAAACAGCAGAGTCACTGTCACACATGGGCAACCCAGGAGCAGATAACATGTCAGTGATTAATTAGCCTCTGTCTGCTCCTTAGCAATGCTGTCTCCACTGGCCTCCAGCAACTCTCACAACTGGGGCTGCTTGGTCATGAGAGTCCTTAGCACAGACTGTGCCACACGGTGGCTACTGCAGCCCAGCCTCTTCCTTCCCCTCCTTGCCTCCACCCAGCATCCCAAAACAGGCTGCAGAAAGGGCTCCCCAGTCTGAGGAACTCTGGATCCACCATTTCACATCAACTACTGCAGAGCCAGCTTGGAGCTGTAATTCCACTGCCCTTGCTTCTCTTGGGGACACACATTACAGATAATGGGAGCCCCTGAACTTTGTGCCATTCGTCACAGCCCAGAGCATTGTTCTTTCAAGAAGACTCACTGTATTCTTCTGTTCCTATAATAACCCAGCATTTGGAGCATCTGACCTCTCCTTTTCTGGCATAGTTGGAGAGTGAATACAAAAACCACTTCATTTTTTCCTTGGTTTAATCCACTCTAGGACAAATAGCTGATCACATGGCCTTTCTTCCTGGAGTTAATTAATTTTCTGTTGACTTATTTTGTCTATAATTTTTGCCTGGAAAATCTCACTTTAAGAGCCTTATAAGAAGGACACACATCTGGACCCTTTTGAAACATTTTTGTGCTTGCACTTCATATCTTACTGGAATAATTTTCTCCTATCCCCAAGGTGGTTCTGCTGAAAGATTTCTACCCTCGAACTCTAAACAAAACAAATTAACCATGCCTAGAGAAAATATGGTGCAGGATTAATAGCACTACATCTGTTTAATATTTCTTGCATTGAGTAATACAACTCCCAAAGCCTGGCTGTGTTATCTGGGATCTCCTGGTCTGGTTGATCCTGCTAAAATTTTACAGTGCTATCCCATGCAAACTTACATTAAACTTGCCCAGCAACTGGGTCATTACAAAAATTTGCTGACAGCTCCATAGAAGATCCTGGAAATGTTCCAATACATTTTGTCTAAACTTGAGTTAATCTTTGAAATGAATCCTGTGTTGTGATTAGTTCTCTCTTGAGCGAAATCTTTATCTGTGTTTATATATCTTTAAAGAATTTGAAGACAATTGAGAAAATTCATACCCAGGAAGCTAAACAGAAAAACCTAAGAATTTATGTACTGCAAAAGCACAAAGGCAAGACTAAACATGGCCCTGATATGCCATGGCAGCTGTGGTTACCTGCTTGCATTGGAGGAATCCATTGGTGCATGATACACACTCTCGGTGATTCTTTGGTGCAGTTGACTTGCTTCTGTTAAAAAAAAAATTAAAAGAGATTGCTCCAAATTGTGTAAGTTGCTTAAGGAGGGGGGAGAAAACTAAGGGAGGAGATATTTTGACTGCCACTGCAATCAAAATTGAATGCTTGTACTTGAAGAGAAAGGCATATTAAGATCTTAATGAAACCTTTTAGCTCACCAAACAACTCTTCTACTCACATTTTTTCACCGCAGAAAAGATTTCTTCCCCTACTCCCTTCTCTTTCCTCAGCACCTCTTCCTAACTAACTGCATGACAGGGATCTAGAGAATGGACATAATGGCCTTTTTCCCAGAAGACAAGTTGTGTGGCTCACAGCTTTTTTTGTCCATCAGCCCTTTTGCATTCTCAGCAGAATATATCCCCATCTCTCTGCAGAATGTTTTTGCCCATCATCCTGGACAAACAGCAATCAGAAAATGTTATCCATATGCCACTTTTTCATTCTTTTTGCAGGGCTGCTTTGTCCAGTAAATGCTGAGTGAAGAAAAACTATAAGAAAGTTGCTCAGAGCCTGGATTTCAGGGCCAGGAGAGTCAGACCCTGAGAAGTGAGGAAGCAATGGAAGGAGCTGCTTTCAAACTCTCAGATTGCTGAGATCCCTGGGCTATTTCGCTTTGAAAGAAGACAAATCTCCTATCCATGAAAGAGAGGTGACAAGGGGATGGGGCAGCACTGAAAGATTAAACTTAAGTCCTTTTTTGGTGGGGTAGGAATGTTCATGCTGTGTGGGGAGTTCCTGGGTTTGGCAACTGATGCACAGCCTTACACAAATCCCTCGAGCTGCATCAGTAATTCCTTTGCCTGCAAGAGACAGCTCCATTCTTTGGGATTGATGGATCAAGGTGCTGCCCAAGCCTTGCCAGCATTCCATGCTCAGTGCAAAATGTGACAGGGCTGGGTACACACTGAGTGTTTGGACACGAGTGATCCAAATGTTAAATTATTTATCACATACCCTTGGCCACCTTCTCTGCCCCTCACTCACTCATCTCAGCTGGTTCCTTCCAACATTCCAACCCCCTGTGCAACTCCTAACAACAGTCATTAAAAACAGCCAGACAAATATATCCCTCTTCCTTCTCCCATTGCAATGCTCAGTTGTAGAAATATCCAGTCTTGGATGAAGGCCTCTTCTTTTGTGAGTCACTAGAAATAGAAGCTTCTAAAACCACAGCACAAAGCATGTGCTTCCTGACACCAGCATTGTAATAAGGGGTTTGATTCATGTGATCATTTGGGAAAAGGCAACGGGAAGAGTTGCAACAGCATATGAGATAGAATTTATACCCTCTGACTGCTGTTCTGCTGGATTCACAATAAAGGAAAGCTGGACTTTACTCATAGAGTAGGATGAAAGTCACCCTTGGATGTTCTCAAGACCAGACTGAATAAAGTCTTGAGTAACATTGTTTGACCAATAACTGACTCTGCTCTGAGCACAACCTTGGACTGTGATGACCTGAGGTCCCTTGAAATCTGAAATATTCTAGAATTGTATGATCTTAGGACAAAACAATAAAGAACAACAAAATATAAATACTTCAAAAAACTTCCAGTCTTGATTCCTGCATGTTTTTTCTCGGAAATGCAAAGTAACACTAGCTAATAGGTCTTGTATGCTACAGAGATTTCACAAATGCTCATCTGGGTGGCATACAAGCTTCATTTCCTTTGCCCAGAAACACAAATAGAGGACTAGCATCCTATCCTATTAAATATGTACATTTTCTCCATTAGCAACTCTTCTGTGGTAGACCAAGTAACACTGCCTTTTATACTTCAGCAGCAAATATTACAAACCATATCAGAAATCCTCTAGATCCACTCCTGAAACTGCACTAATAAGAATCTTGAGGTCTTTCCTCAGCAGTTCCTGATGAACTTATCACAGAATAAAATGAAGAAAGGATGAAGACAAGATCAGTAACAAAAGACTGGAGTAGTAAACATTGTAAATAAGTGTATTGTTATGGGTTGGATTCAATTGCTGAGGCTAATGGTCATAATTGTTTCCTTCTACTTCAAGAGGTTGTAAGAACTCATTGTCTCTGTGAAACAGGCAATTAAAATAGAGGTGACCTCTAAAGTTAAAGCACAGACACAAGTTTCCACCTTGGACAAAGTCTGCTTAGGAATTTGAAGGATGTGGGTGGAGAGGTTTTGCTGACCTTGCTTTAAAGAGAGATGAGTGTATGAGAGATGCAGAAAATGACAGACCAAGGTAAGAAGCAATGCTAAGATCCAGGAAAAGTCTGTGGGTTGTTTTGTCCTAAGAGAATAAATAGAATAGTATTTATGATAGCCATCATCACTATGTTCTTTTACCATCTGAAATAACCTGACTGAATTTTGTCTGTCTGGGATTCAATATCTTACATTTAAAAAGGCTGTCATTATCTTAGGTACTTAGGAGGCTTCAATCATTCATGGTGTTGAACACATCACAAACCACCTTCATGGTGACATCTCCATGAGAGGGAAATGTCATTAACCATGTTTTACAGGGACGTCACTAAGAGGGAAAGATGGGACAACTGACATTTAGAACATAAGGTGGGTGACTAGATTTAAAACAAAAACTCTCAAAGCCCAAACAAAACAAAGCAAACACTGGGACAGAGGAGCAGTTTCTGTGTCCATTCACGGATGTGGAAAGAGATTTTTTGATCCAGGTCCTGTGATCAGGCACAGACTGCAGACTGGGACATCATCTCCTCACATGCTGACATAAATGGATACTTCTGGAGTTGTGGCTTTGGAGGAACAGCAGAGGAAAACCATGTTCCTTGGACGAACTGAATGGAATAGTTATCCACATCATTTATAAAAGTTCAAGAAATTTTCTTTGATCAAATCATGGCTTTAAATCCCAGCAGTGCTGCAACTGCCCAGCTGCTCCTTGCTGGCTCCACTGGTGGTGACTGTAACCTGTGCCAGCCCTTTGCTGCCACCCACAGCTGCAGAAGGAGGGACACATTCCCAAATGCTGCTCCATGAGCCCTACCTCTGCATGCTTCCAGCTGTCCTGTCAGGACTTTGCGGATCTCTGAAATCCAGGTGTTCTTCAGCTCAACAGAAGATGCCTGGGAACAAAAGAGGACACGGCAAAGCAGATCCAGTTAGAACATGCTGCCAGTCACTGGGCTGCCCTGACCTATTTTGCCAAGGGTTGGAACACTGTGGTTGGCTTTCCTTGAGATGGAAAAGTTACCACAGATCTAAGGTCCTGTCCTTGCTTTTCTAGCCAGGATTCCAAGAAATTCCCCATTACTTTATTTCTTCTTTTAGCCAAAACCATGAGCATTTTCACAATTAATTGGCCATTTCAGTGCTACACAGCAATGAAGCTTTCAGTGGCCATTGTTTCTGGAGTGTACAGGGCAGTGAACATTCTTAAAAACAATTCAGCTGAAAGGAAATGTAGCCCTTGGAAACAAAAAAGAATTGTCATTACCTGAATGATGTAGACTTCTTCTCTGCCATTATACCAGATCTCAAACTTCTTGTTATCCCCTTTTACATTTTCTGTAATGCCCACAGTACTCATCTGTTTCAAAATAGAAAAGAAGAAGTTGGAATCTGGAAAATATCAATGGTCTTTACACTTAATCATCTGAGAAGCATTTTTAAAAGGCTGCATTCAGTTCTGACACCTTAGGGAGTCATTAAAAGTAAAATTCAAAGCATGTTATTTCTCAATATCTAATTTGTCATTCATCTTTTTAACTGCTAAAGGGAAAAAGAATGTCTGAAATTAACCCAGGCTAATGTCTGATCATGAATTTATCCTCTTCTTTTATTGCTCAAACTGTGCATCAGTTTTCAACCCCATCCTGCTCTAGTTCACCTTGTCAAATTTTCAGTTTCAGGAAGACTGTTTTTTCACTTGCCATCATTGACCTTTTGAGGTGGGAGAGAAGGAGGGATGGAATAGGGCTTTGTGAGATTTATGCAGATGATCAATCTGCATATCCACATGACACAAAAAACCTGAAGAAAATAATTTTAGATTTCTTAAATGAAAAATTCTTAATCTTAAAAAGTTCAGCTGCTATTAACCAGCTTCTCATCTTCCTGTATTTGTTTATGCCTCTTGTCCTCAGTCACATCAGCATGAATTTAAACATTTGAGCAGTGTTATGCCACCATTCCTTCTATCTCTACAGGAAGAAATTTGAAATGTTTGTATGAATTGGTTCAAGCCTTGAACCAGGTTCTGTTACAGTTCCTGTCTGGGTACCCTGTAATAAGTTTGGAACATCACACTTGATGATCTGTGCTAGTTGGCTGAAGTCACAAATGTCACACCAATGTGCTTAGAGGGAAAATGTGGCCTACTTGTGATTCTCACCTTAAAATGTCCTGACTCATATCTGGAAATTTCAGTGTTGCAAATAAAAGGGCATTTCTACTGCACTGATTCATCTGTAGCTGTCACTGTCACAGAATGTACCTGCTCAGCTGTGTCAATAGCAAGACTTGCAATAGAGCTGCGCTTGGGGGATGCCCATGGGTAGAACAATGACAGATGCAGGTCCATTCAGTCTGGCTTCTCTTTGTGGGATGCTGGGCAAGCATGCCCTGGGTGCCCCTTTGTATCAAGTTGCACAGAACAAGGTTCACATCTGCAGTTGCAGGACATGTGGCTTGGTCTGTCTCCAGCCCAAAACTAAACGGGAGCTGTCGTTCACTCAGGGGTGCAAGACAGCTCCAGATATGTGCACCTTCTTCAAAACCCCTCATGGAAACGTCCTGTGAGAACACCAGAGTTATTTCCCTCCCCCACCATTACTGCATGTATTACCTTTAGTGAATTTTTAAAGCTGTATGAAGCTGTCTTCTCGTGGCCATCAGTGTTCTCCTCCCGCTTCTTGCAGAAAAGCAGCATCTTTGTGTAGAGGAAGAGGTGTCTCTGCATTGGTTTGAATCTGGCCAAGTCCTTCACCTTGTTGTGCCCCTTCTTGTGGTCGGTCCACACGTTGAAGGAGCCCTGCATCAACAGCTTGCCAAGCTCACTGACATCCCCCTAGCAAGCAAGGAAACGAGAGAATCACATTCAAACATCAAACATCACATTCAAACCAGGGCAGTCCCAGGCACAATTCATTCCTCTGGTGGTGTTTGAGATTCCAGGCAGAGGCATCCCTTGTGCTGGAGTGTGCACATGTCCCCTTGCTAAGCCTGTGTGGTTTCTTCACATAACCATTAAATCACAGATTTCTGTGTCCACAAGAAACTGTTCCCAGTTTGTCTCACACTCATAGAGAGCATTTAAGATCTGTCTCAGGATCTCTTTGGATGTGACACACAGGCTGTCCCCTCTGCTGACCTCAGAGGAAGCTAATTCTGACAAAAACTTGTTTCAAGGCTCCAGACTCCAAGGCAGTAGGAAAGCCCAGTGCAGTCCAGTACCCAAACAAAGGCTTTAACTCTGGAAGATCTAGTTTCAGTTTCCACTCTTGTACGAGCTTCCTCCATCCCTGGGTAGAACCTTGAAAGAGCTTAGATGCCTGAAGTCACAGATCAGTGCCTAGAGGTATGCAGGTATGTAATTCCCTCCTGTTTCAAAATAGTCTTTACAAGCTTTGTCAATAGTTTCTTGGCTCACCATCTGCAAACTCTGCAACGCTGCACAGCCTTGGGCAAAGAAGGAATGAATGCACCAAGGAGCCATAAAAGTACCTGAGGGAGAGTGAAACTAGGCAGGAACCAGACCTTTCTAAACTAAAGCTCTAGTCTAAAGACCACTGATGGGTAAACACTTCAAGTGATACAGATACTTAGCCCAGATGCCACCAGAACAGCGGTGTTAAGAGTGAAGGAACTTGTGGACATAGGACATGGCAATGTCTATATGGTAATGAGATTCAACAAATAATGATAATCATAATTATCTTAACAGTAAGTTTTCCTAGGAGTACTTTGTATAGTAAGTTGGGGGAATGAGCCCAGTGCATTATTAAAGGACATGTTTTCAACATTTGCATGTTCTGTTGATTATAAGGTGAAGATGTTGGCTCCAAGTGGGAATGTCTAATTTCTTATACTAACAATTGCAACCTGTTCTTCCTCTCACTCCTCCTCTACTTTACCCTCAACTGCAAAAACAGAGCTTTATTAGGTACTTTTGCACTCTATATCAGAGTATTATTGGACTCTCCAAACCATTCAGAAAACCTCAGCAATTTAGATAAGTCTCTCATCTCTAATATACAGACCTGGATCTTTGTGCATACAGGACTGTGGGTGTTTGTATTTATATGTGCATGTAGCTATCAACTGCAAGCCTGTGCAAAGCACATCGATAAGCAAAGCAAAACTAAAAAAACAACTAAAAAAGCATATTTTCTACATAGTTCTGACAATGGTGAGAGGCTCCTGTCACTCCAGGCACTGCTCAATACAGCTCTGAGATGCAGAAGCTCAGTTCAACTCTTGTGACAGGTCTGTCTCTCCAACCTTGAATCTGGGATTGGGATAACAGAGAGAGAAGTGGGAGGCTGCTACTTCAGAGAAGAGAGAAAGACAGAAAGGGATGGCAGTGCAGCAATCCCACAGGAGACTTTGAATATTAGCCCAAAGGCACTGCACTCGCTGCAGTGCAGGCAGCAAATAGGAGGACATTGTTTCTGGTAATTTCTGCTACTGGACAGCAATATTCTATCCTAAAGGAAGTTTTTTTAAAGTGGAGGATTTGATCACTGCCTCAAATATAGTTATTTCCTGTTAGAAGAATCCCATGCTTATGAAAGATGATACACATAACTCATGGGCAAACTTCCCAGGCCAGACTGTGTACCAGTGTCAGGGTGATAGTAGGAAGTGCATCTAAAACTTCTGCTCACTAAGCTTTATTCTACTTTTTTTTT
>JAHLSL010000060.1:7820870-7849919 GCA_025920805.1 Petroica traversi
CCCCCCCCCCCCCCCCCCCCCCCCCCCCCCCCCCCCCCGCTGGAGGGAGCTTCCTAAAAATAAAAAACTGACACCAAACCAACCCCAGACTTAGCAACCCCAATGTTAGCAATTTCTTACACAAGAATTCAGCTCCTCAAATCTGCATGTGCCCAAGTCCAAGAAACAGAATTTCCCATGCAATTAGGAGCATTCAGCTGTCACAGAACCTGCTTTCCTACTGGCATAACATCCCTCTCTGAAAGGTTTTTAGGCAAGTATTTCTATCATGGCTGTGTGGGAAAGACTCCACAAGATGGGGGGTGGTTTCATTATCTATGGGAGGTGTTTGTTTGGCACCACAGCTGAGCGCCTGGGACGGGTGGAACAGGGAGAAGAAATTATTGGGTGCATCCTCTTTCACATTTTCACCCCATTTTATAATCATGAAACAAACCATCTCAGGAATGCTGTCAGCATTGGGCTAAACAGTGGCCTTGTCCCACTGTGCTATGTTTTTCAGTTCATCTAAGAAAGCAGAGGCAAAAATCTAGTCCTTGGAGCTACTATCTGGCATTCCATGAAAGGCTGGAAAATTCAAAAGTAAAAGTTGAAAAGGAGCAGGAATATTCTGTTGAATTCCCGAGTACAAAACTACTCACACTTTAAAGCAAGGAATAGACAAAAAGATGACCTCAACATTTATATGGACAAAATCATGGATAAACCCCCCCTGCTCAGGATAACATGTTACCTTCCCTGGAGAAGCTCTTCTTCATTTTCTTTACAGAACTCTTTTAGAACAAATTTTTGCTAAATTGCTGTAAGTACATACTTTTAAATGGAGAAACACAGGAGGAAAGCTACCTTTCTCTTTGGGAATTCTAAGAAACAATGGAAGCTGGGGA
Organism: Petroica traversi; assembly: GCA_025920805.1. Taxonomy (NCBI): domain Eukaryota; kingdom Metazoa; phylum Chordata; class Aves; order Passeriformes; family Petroicidae; genus Petroica; species Petroica traversi. The sequence goes on from JAHLSL010000060.1 coordinate 7,821,758, forward strand.
GGTAAAAGGTGTGCTGTATCCATGAGCTTCCCATGCCCATGTGGACTGGTTCAATTCTGCAATAATAATATAGGGGCTCTAAAGAGATTTACTGAAATTAATTTCTGAGACACTCAGACTTAGCCATGATAAGAATAGATTAAGTATATGCTCCTTTATTTAAGTTTGTCAGGTTTAGGAGTTCTGAGATTGTGTTTATGACCTGTGGTGATTTTTGACCCACAACTATTCAGTGTTTGCCAGTACAATGAGGTGGCCACAGCTTCACCTTCACCCAGGACAGCAGCTGCATTCCCATCCCAAATGCAGTGCACAGTCCTCAGGAGCATCTCCAGCTGTGTGCAGTAGTTAAATTTATTTATAAAATCATGTTGGCAGCAGGCATGGGTGCCTCAGTTACCAGATGCAGATGCACGTGCACAAAAGAGAACTAAAGAAATCAAAACTCTTGAGGTCACCCCCATCCTGAAAAGCAGAGTAACTCTTCCCACCCAGACATTGTCTGTACAGACCCCAGCACCTTCTATGGAAGCCAGATTCTGCACAAAATAGCTTTTCTGGGTTAAAGCCTGTTGCTCTGATGTAACAATTCTTAGTATATTGTTTCTTTCTTGACATTTTCACCCTGCAGCTGTTTCAAAATGGGCAGCCACATGATTCTCAGGCCTCATTTTGCCAGGCCTGTTTCTCCTTTATGCGTCAATCACTTGCACCTCTCACTTAAGGGCTCATTTTATGTAGTCAGCAGTAGTTCTTGAAAGTCATATGACTTCAATGGAGCTTCTGCAGAGATATGTATTTGTGCCCTTTGATTTGTACTGTGGTTCTTATTTCACATTTCAGATAACAAGCTTGCCAGTCACTGGCACAGATCCCATTACCCACTTTAAATGGAAGCCAAATTTTCCTCCCTAAGTGCAAAAGATTTGAAAACACTTGATTTGCACAGTGGTCACAAAGTTTCAGCAAAGTTCTTAAGTTATCGCTTTACCTCTCACCTACAAATGAGTTTAGGGAGCAATTACTCAAAAGTCCTGCATTTGCCCCAGATTCACCCCCCACCTCCACATGACAGGTGTGCTGAGATGTATTTTTTCTCATCACAACCAAAGTGACATCCTTCAGGAATGCGGCACAGGTACCAGCCATGGGCACAGCATGCCCAGTGATGACAGGAACATGGGATGGCTCAGACCAGAGCAGGAGCAGCAGCAGCAGTTACCTCATATCCTGTGATTGCTATCTGGTGCATGGAATCATTTACTGATTTTATAATATCAAGCATCGTGGCCAGGGCTTCTTCCAGTTCAGCAGTCCCTTCTGAATTCTTGCTGCACTTCAGCATTTCCTGATTAAAAAGAGGTTTGGGAAATACTTGAGAACTTCCTATACCAGAAGACACCCTAAGACAATCCTCCCTGAAATTTCTGCTGCATAGACAAAGTAGCAGAACTGGAGGAAAACAAAAGAGGAACAAAAAAAACCCAAACAAAACCAAATATAACATTCACTGGGGTGGTAATTGACGACACACATTTTGACCTTTTTGTACATTTTCAAGTTTAAAGGGTTCATTTAAGATGAAACAGGACCATTGTGACACATTTAGAATGAACTCCTTGCATGTCAAAGAATTACATCGGGGGAGAGGGTTTCTTCACATCTGCTAGAAAAGAAACCCAACATAATTATTTCAGGTATTAGAGAATTATCCATTGTCCTTTGCAATTAGTTCCACGAAGTACTTACTACCACTGTTAAAAATATTAATTAATTTCTAGTCTTAATTTGGCAGGTTTGACATTCCACACTTTGAGTTTGGAAATATTTTAATCCAAAGGCTGAGGCATTTGTGTTCCTATCAAATAGGCTGCAAAAAGGTAGTTCCTAAAAACCCCAATCAGCAGCAGTCTCTCCTCAAGTGCTTGGGTAGCCAGGGATTAGAAAGTAAAAGTAGTACCTGCTGCAATTTTCTAGAATAAGGATGGATCTTTGTACAGTGAGAACTCTTACTTTTATTAGCACGAGCATAATAACTAAACCTACTGAAACAAGAGCGTTGCAATAATTGTGACCCAAAATTCAAATCCAGTATGCCCACCACTCAAGGAACACAGCTTCTTAAGCACCTGCTTGTTACCAAATTTTCTACACTTTTAAATGCTCCTGCAGGGAAGGAGTGCACCATCCTCACAGATTTCATAAACCCTAACAAAGTAAATGCCAGTGCCAATGTGCTGTTGCTAAGTATGAAACTGGTCTGACCAGCTTCAAACCCCAATGGCTGAGAGCTGCTTTGCTTGAGAATTTTATTCCTTGATCTAATCTTGGGTTTATTTACAGTCATATTTCAAATTAAAAGTAAAATCTGGTTTACTCTTGCTTTCCTGGACACTTGGACAATTTTTCCCCTTCTCATAGAATAGTTTGAAGAAATAGAGTTCAAATTTATTTCTGGACTATGTTCATGTCAACCTACTGGAATCAGTGAAGTTGCATCTTTGTCAATATCCCTGTGCAATATTTGGATTCTGTAGTTTTACATTAATTCAATAAGCAGTTCACAGAAAAACAGCACAAAAAGGGCCAAGCAGGTCCTCCCATGGCTTTTACTGGCACAATTTGAGCAGTGGTAGCTATTAGGAAGTTAAATGGCAACCTAAAATCTTCATTGCAAATTTCAATGCTAAATTTCATGACAGCACTCAACATTACATTAAACTCAGAGGCTTGAGAACAGCATTCACCTTCATGACCTTCCCATAGGGAAAGTCAGTAAATGTTATTTTTAAGAATTGATGAGATGGAGACAGAAATTTAAGCCACCACCTTAAAAAGAAACAAAATTCATTGTTTTGAGTGTATATATTTCCTAATTCCCAGTTCAGACTAGAATTTCAAGCATATACCACTAATGGTTCCAGCCAAATCAAGAGGGAAATTCACATATTCACCCTGTGGAAAAATAACAGACGATTTGTTCCTAGCTGTGTCTTTTAAAAAGAAGCAGCAAAAGGGAGTGGCTCCCTCTGAAAGGTTTGAGTCACAACCATGGGAAAATATCAGTTCAAGAGCTGAAGGAGTTTTGTTAAACAGGGACAGATGTTGGAGACAGGATTTAAGGCATCAGTTCCTGTTTCAAATTGTATGGCTATATACTGATCCAAAAAGGCCAAGCTCAATTTCTGTTTAAAGATGAATAAAACAATAAATAAGACAATCAAATATTTACTATGTAAAATACCTTACTTTATAGAGGGAGCTATACATATACTGCTATTACTCAGTGTGTAAGTACTGCTAAGTAATAGCAGTTCCCAATCTGAAGTACAAGTCCCTGTACAAGACTGTTTTCTACCATTTTACAACTAAAAAATGCTGAGTATTTGCTGAAGAACTGAGTGAGGATTTATTTCCAAGTAGTCCTGACTCTCATGCAATTCTGGAAGTGAAACAAGCTGTACCCTGGAGTTCTTTGCACTGTCATGGAGAACTTACCTTTAGGAGCAGCTGGTACTTGGTGATTCTCTGAACTGGCTTTAAGAGATAAGCATCAAGTGAGAGCTTATGATCCAATTTACGCTGACATTCCTGTAGGAGAAAACGCGGAAGAAAAATAGAATTGTTTCTTGAAACACAGGCAAGCCACCAGGATCATTATCATTTGACAATCTGAAGATGATGTCTGTGATTAACTGAGAGAGAAATTTGTACCATCTGCATAGGAATTTCCAGATTACTTATGCCACAGTGGAAACATATCTAAACAAGAGCTAATGTTTAGGTTCAGCTGGGTGATGAAATCTGCCATTCCCTGCTGGTGAGATTGCAATCAGCTGGGGTTTGCAAAGAAGCCAGCACTGGTTTGGTGTGGGTATAGCCTGCAGAGTCAGGCTCCTGTCCAGGAAACCTCCCCACTGATCTACCTCCCCAGCCTCCTGTGGAGAACACCCTGGCACACACTGGGCACCTGCCATCAGTATAAGATGCATGCAGAAAAGTCTCTGTATTACTCTAGGTTTTCTAAAGAATAGAGATACAGAAGGAAAACAAGCTTTGAGGGTCTTGTACTGCTAGTCTGCAATGAAATTCCACCTGAAAAAAGAAGCTGTCTCCACACTGTCTCCAGAGAGCTTCAGACCTTGGTTTGTTCTGACAGTACTTTTCATATATTTGGAGGTCCTCCTTCTGCAAGAAAAGAAGAGTTTAGGCAAGGGAAAGAAAAAGAATCCAGAGAGTGTCTTTCTTGAATCACACTTTTTCTTACCTTTCATCCTAAGACATGAAGTAATTATTACTTGGGAATAACTCTGTATGTAAAAATATACTGAAACCACCAAACCTGCTTTTTACTTCTGATTAATTTAAATATACCTGAAAATGAGATTTTTTTATCCTCACTTTTCACACAAAGCAAGGAGATTGCAGACTGGAAGACACATAATCTAATTGCAAATCTGGTATCTTTTTCAGGGAAATGAATTGATGGCTTGAAAAAAAAAACCAGAACCAACAAAACCCAACAAACAACAACAAAAAAACCCAAACCAAAAAAGAAACATTAGAAATGTAAATTTTATCAGCAATTTTATTACCAATACTGGCACAGATGGTAATTGTTAATGATGGTCACCATGTGTTTAAGGTTTACCTGTTCAACACACTTTGAAAACAATGTTGACTCTCAATAGTACAAGGACCTTGCTGATGTCCCAGGCCAGGCAGAGGGATGAATTTAAACCCTGTCCTATCCAAATTAGACGTGGGTGGATTCACTTTATTTAGCTTTGACTACACTCCAAGTGCTCTCCTGACTTCAGTGAAAACAGAGCCAATCTCTCCAAAAGCCCAGAGCGGGGTGTGCAGTGTGGGTGGGTGCAGAGATGGGTGCTCCTCTGCCAGGTCTCGGGATTGCTGACTGCAATCAGGTGCCACCAGGGCAGTGCCACCAGGGCAGTGCCACCAGGGCAGTGCCACCAGGCTCCTGAGCAGGCCTGGCTGTGCCCAACCCTCCAGGAGCTCCCCACCTTCATCTGGAGCTGCCCTGGTGGATGGGACCTCAGCAAATCAAAGAAAATACCAAAAATAAATCTCAGCAATTCCTGGATCTTTCCTCTGTGCTCTCAGCCCGCCAGGCAGTTCCTATACACTCCTGCTGCAGGGAAATAATTTCCTTTCTTACAGTTACTGGAGGAAATCAGCGTTGCTGCCGTGTTCCTCTACAGACCCATCCTGACATCACCCAATGAATCAGCTGTGAAATCAGAGCTGTGCCTCGTAACTGCACACTGTGTTAAGGATTATGCAATACAAAAACCTCTTCTGTTGCAACTCAATGGAGTATTAATGATGCTGTTTCAAAACAGGTGCAGAGTTTTCTTCACAAAAATAGAATTGTTTGTACATATTGCCCTGGAGGGAAATTAGCAGGGAGTAAACCCCACAAAAATAAAAATAGCAACAAAGAATAATCAAGCATTACAATCTCTTCTTGGCCCATAGAAACCTAACTGGACCTTACTTAACCTGGTTAAGAAGAACAGAGCAACAGATGAGAAGACTATTAGGAATAAGAGAAAAGAACCAATTTAAACTTAAAAAAAAGGCACAATAACCAACAATTTACCAGTATTTGCCATAGTGGAACCACCCTATGCCAATGCAATCTACTGCTGCCTAAATCTGAGACACCTGCTCAGGCAGATACTTACATCTTTAATTACAGCTTTACATTTTGCAATAGGGTTAGGAATAGAAAATTCCTGATGAAATTATTAGGCTCAGACTCTAAAATGCCAAGAAATAATTGTTTGTTGAATTATTCAAATCCCAGTCTTAAATATTCCACACATCTCTATTCTCACATGCAAAGGTTCTGACTTCTTGCTGGTGCTTTTACACCAAGCTCCTCTCTCCTGTAACATTTTTCCTTTGCACACTGACCTGGACCCTGAGAGCTCTGTAAGCTCCAATGCACATGTCAAATATGCACACTTCCAATTATCTTTCTGGCTGCTGATTTATGAATAACTTTTGCATCAGACTAGAACTTGGCCCTTTGAAAAAAACTCACAGGTTTCTGGTCAGCTATTACTGTCCTTTCATGGGTAGATTCTTTTTCTAAATGCTTCTTTCTCCCTGAATGACCAAATGGCCCAACTGCTGGCTCCTATTAAACTCTTCCCTTTTATAAGGGTAGCAATATGAATAAGTGAACAGTGGTAATCAACAGTGAATCACTCCTGCCAGACACAGCACCTGGCTCATTTTGATAAGCAGCCTGACACACCTTTGGCTTCATCCTGGGCATTCCTGCCTTGGTTTGGTAAGCTTTCCTTCTTCACAGCTCTTTGTACAGCAGAGCAGCCCAGAGTGTCCCTCCTGCTGCTGATAAAGCACCAGAAGACCCTTTCTGCCAGGAATTCAGTGCACATACCACCTATCTTTGAAAGCTGTGTAGTCCTTGACCACACGGAGCTTTAAGTAAGGTCAAGCATCTTGATGATGGCAAAATAGCTGCCATGTGGGCAAAGTTGAGCTGGCTCACTTGTAATTTAGTTCATATGAAGATCATGCCCTAAAGGAGGCCAGGCAAAGTGGGAGGGAGAACAAGAAAGGCATTTCTGGCTCATCTGTTACCAGATTCTGCTACAATGTTCCAGGAGACAAAGCCAGAGAGAAGCCAGAGACTCCACAGACTGTTTCTCCCATCACCTGAGATGAAGGGTTCACATTCATGGTGACAGCTGATCTGGTGGCCCTGGTGGATGTGGGAGAGTGTGGGGACATGGCAGAGGAAGGACTGGCAGGGAATGGAGTGACTCTGGCACCAGAGTGTCTCACTGCAGCTCTTTCAAGCAGCTCTGGAATCAGGGCTGAAAAGGCCCAGTGTGATCAGACAGGGTAAAACTCTTTCAAGAATGAACCTAAAAAACCAACCTGTTTCTAATCATAGGTGCACCCTGATGCTGTGGCAGGATGGTCACACCCATACAAAGAAGGAGAACCTGCAACAATGAGAGTTTCCTCCCAGAACTCGGCATCCCTTGGAACAGCAGCTGCTTCTGTTTCCCCTGTCATAGCAAGCACAGCCATAACTCACGGGGCAGCCAGAAGCCACTGCTCAGCAGGAAGGCATAAAAAGCTGCCAAATCATGGGGAACACAAACACACAACCAGACTTTTGTTTGTGCCTCCTAAAGGCAGTCCAACAGAAACAACACATCTCTGGACTTTATGTGGCTTCTTCTAAAAACAGAACATAAGGGCAAGTTCTCCAATCAAAGGTGCTACTGTGTGAGCAGAGACATCTCAGGAGAGAAGCTTGTGCTTTCTCAGTGTGAAATTTGAAACAGGGAGAAAGCAAATGCATGATTTAACCTCTTATTTGATAAATTTAGTGTGGTTTGACAAGGCCACAGAAACTGATGAGCTAAGGTGACAGAGGGACTGGTTTTCTTTCACTTCATACCTGCACCCCAGCTTTAGTGCTGCTTTCATATTGGTAGAATAGTGAGGAAAAGTGGGCTCAACACTGTTTTTACAGAGAGACATAAGCTACAATATTTAAATATGAAATTTGAACCTTCCTCAGAATCATAGGAACAATTCTATACCAAGAATTTTTATTTAGCTGCATTCTTTAGGGATATGTGCAACATATAGACCATTTTACATTTCCTGGGTCTCAAAGGTCTGCATTCTTCAAAGACTGCTTATCCTCTTTTGCTTAAGGATTTCACCACAATATTTTCCTGGCCAACATCTAAATCCTAGGATAACAACATATGCCTTAATAGTATCATTTACTCAAGCTCTAAATGCTTCACTGTTAAACAGGAAATAATCCAATGGACATATAATCACATTTACACTTGCAAGATTCTCTCCAGCCTGACCTGTCTGTAAATTGGAAGTGTACCCTTTGCAAGTATCACATGCTCCCAATTGCCATTAAATCTTAGCAATGTGGCAGTGCTCAGCACGTCTCATCCAAATCTGTCTGTATTTAATGTGTACCATGGAAAAGCAGCAAATGCTACCTGTAGTACACAGCAGAAGCAGGAGGCACCTTTGACTATAGTGGACAGATTTTCCCATTTCTCATGCCACTTCCATTTCCTGTGCAAAACACAGAGCCTTATTCACGCAGTTTTGGCTGACTCTGAAAGCAGCAGCAAACCACCAAAACAGATTTTTTCTCATTAGTAGGGCCCCTGAAGGAGTGCTGTATAAACAAGCACCTCTGGTTGTGTTGCAGGGAAGAACTAATGGTCAGGGAGGAGGGACATCCCTGGGAGCTCCCAGAGAGAGCTGCAGCACTCAGAGTCACTTCCCAGCAGAGGGGACAATCCCACTCCTCGGGTTGTGTGAGGAAGCAAAGAGAATTGACCTCTCAGAGCTGGTGGGGTCCAGCAAGGACAGCAGCTGACTCTGCTGGCCAGTTCTAGGGGACCAAGTGTCCTGAATGGTGCAGGGAAGAGAGAGATAAGATAAAGCAGGAACAGGATGTGTTGTCTGCACTCAGAGCAACCTGCTGCAACACCAGTGACTGTTCTCTGCTTATTTACTGCTGGGTGCTGTCTGGGTACAGCAGACTCCTGCTATAGATGTGTCTGATATTAAAAGCATGTCAAACATTTGGATCACTGTTATTTGTTGGGGTTTTTTTCTTTTAAATGGGACTTAAAATACTTGTAAAACACTGGTAACAGACCTCTTCCTGTCAGTAAACCAGGCGAAGGGTCAGATATCAGAATTCATGCTTAGTGACTGTGCCTTAATTTGAGAGTATCTGCTTAAAGGAGTTTCCCTTGTTCACAAAAGCAAAAAGAGTGAAAAGATAGGAGTAAACCTGCAAGTACTGTAGGGTAAGACCATAGATATTCATTCAAACTTGAAAAAGGATATACTTACTCTTTTCAAAAAGCATCGGGCAAGAAGCTCAGGGTTTTCAATGCAATTTTCTATCTCCTTAAGGAAAATCCTGAGAGGGAGGAAAAAAGACCAAAGAGTAACATAAAGTCCCACTCACATTGTGTGCTAGCTTTTGTGTAAATCCAGCCTAAGTCTTCAATTTTTGTCATAGGAGGATTCAGTGGGGAAGTTAGCAGTTCTGACATAAAAAATAAATATGTATTTTAGAAAAATGGGATGTGGCTGTCACCTGAATCCCTAAATCACAAATACTGTCTTATTTTCTCTGCTCACAAGCATCTGCTGCATCTGATTCCTCTGGATGTTGAAATTTGTTTCCAAACTGTTGCCCAAATAACCTGTTTCCCATTCGGGTATGAGAATTTTTCAGAACAAATAGAAAAGACAGGAATGCTCTGTCAGATGCAGTTGCTCAATCAGCAAGCAGTGAAAATATGGGATGTAGTCCAAAGGCTTCTACAGTGACAGTCAATGCACTAATCCTTAAGGGAAAGAAACATTGGGCTTGCAAAGGGAGTGGAATATCTTTCTCCAAATGGAAGACACAGTCTTTTAAAGTAATATATAAACTAGAAAATATGTTTTCTACTATGAATTAGCTAGTCTGGAATAATATTAAGACTTTCAAAAGAGACTTTTAAAAAATTTATTTTGTTCAATTGTTTGTTACATCTTACAGGCAATTATTATTCAAAAGAATTCCTAAATTCCTGCTTTGGTTACAGCCAGTTTTGCTTCAGCAAGGCTAGGAAAAGCAGGAAATTTACAGAAATTGCCCTAAGCTTTGTGTTTTGAAAGCTGACTGAAAAAAGGTTAATCTTGTTCATAACTTGTATTCTGTAGTTATGGGCTCTGGATTTTCTTGTCCACAGTATGGACATGACTTCTGGAAAGGTTTGTGATCTTATATGAAGGATAAAAGGAAAAGTGCTATCAAATACATAACAACTTCTGATCTGACAACAGAAGTACAGGACAAATAAGCTGAACACTAAGAAAACTTCCTCGCAGAGATGTTTTGCCAGACAAAAAATATCAGGATTTAGTTCTGTGACATCTACGACTGTACCAAGAGAGGTGGTAAAATACTGACCACGAGGGACATTCAGAATGAATCCTGCCAGGGGAAATCACTAGAAAATGCACAAAGGGTACAATCTTCACCCAAAAAAGATGAAATAGATATCTCAGAGGTGTTCTCTACACATGGGTTTCATAGGACATGCAGAGGCAGAGTGAGGATGACTTTTCCTGCCAGTGTGAGCATGACAAAGCACCTGATGGAACAGGACTGGACATGATGGTGGCACCCGAGGATGCAGGGCAACCACCAGTTCCCATGTACCTGTTGTGGAAATCGTAGATTTCTGGGAGGTTCCCAAAAAGAATTTCCTTCTTGTTCTGAAGTGCAGATGGAATCAGATGTACCAAATTGGGATTGTCCATTTCTGAAGCATATCCCTGCAGAGAAGAGTGGCAAACAAAACCAGCCTGTTTTTACAAGGGGAGAAGTACTGTGTTGGAGGCACTGGAAAGCCCCAAAGTCCATGTGCTTTTGTTCTCCACAGAGCAAACAAAAGCTTCTCCCATGCCTGCTGCTGTGCTGCTCCCATGAATTTCTGGTGCTTCTGATTTTCCCCAGAGATTTACCCCTTAACTGTGCAAACACATTTTAACCACAAATGGACAGTTTACAAGGTTAATAAAGAATGGATGAAATGATGTGTCTAGGATTCAAAAGCCATTTGGGTCATGTAGGGATGGAGACTGCTAAGATTGACAGACATCTTTCTGCTACCCTGCTTCATTGCACAAGAGTTAGTTTGGATTTATTTACTGACTGTTTTCTTGTTTCTTGTAAAAACTGGATTGTGTTTCTTCAATAAAAACTTTGAGAGAAGAACATTCTGATTTTAAACTCGAGAGCAATATATCAATTACCAGAGCTGCCAGCTCCCTTGGAACAAATGCAACAAAGAAGCAACCACATGTCCTTCAAGTCCCACTCAAATATCAGCATGATTGATCCCTACTCAGCTTCTGTCCTCCCACATTAGGGACCTCAGACTCCACACACACCGAGTGTGCTGCTATCCTATCTGTTTCAAAAGCTTAAGAATTATATTTGCAGCATGGGCTGCTTTTTTATAAAAGAGCAGGAGTGGCGCCTTCCTTTTCCTCAGTCATTTTCCAAACCTACATTCTCAGAATTAGTGCCTGGCCCCATGGACATCAAGGGTGCTGCTTCTGAGACCTATTGGTAATATTTTGAAAAGACATTATTAACTGTTTCTCTGTCCTTAACTTTCAGAACCATGCAAATGGTCACTCCGTGGGCTCAGACCAGAGAAGGTGCCTTTTCCTTTAAGCTCTGAGGAAAGATTCCTCAGCTTCCTTCCCATTTCCATCTCCAAGGCTGAGCTATCTTGCCAACACAGCCTTGTGTTAAAACAGGAGGTGGGAGTGCTCAGCCCATGAAGGATGAGCTCCTGCAGTGATGACTTAGAGGTTAAGCACCAGGAGTAATTTCAGAAGAGTTTCTTACCTCTATGATACTTTGAAGTTCTTCTACATAAACCCTTTCTGTTTCTATCAGCTCATTGATTATGTGGCTGAAAGACAAGAAAGGTAGAGAATTATCGTGTTAACAAGGCACATGTGAAAGAAAAAAACTGTATTCCTTGCATATTCTTGTTTATGCCTTTGACTACACACAAAAACCCTCTGAAGGTCATTTCTCAGTTCTTCAATATTGTGCTTTGTTGATAAGATTAGAAGACCTAAACACATCTTGGACTGTAATTTTTTTCAGCTCATTTAAAACTTCAACTTTGATTCTTCTGTCACTTTTATACGTGCAAACTGAAAAAAAAAATCCCAAGAAGGAAAAAAAAAAAGGTTTCTCTTCTATGAATAACCAACAATATTCAATAAAATGAAACTATACTTCAGAGCTATCCTAATGTTTCTGTTTAATTTCTTTTATAAAATAAACAAAATTGGTGACTAGACTTCCATCCTTTAATACAACGCAAAAACAGGCAACAGGATGATGTCAGAAATCTGAAAACATGAAAGTAGATTAGAGTAAAATATTTTTACCACAGTTTGAAATTCTCATTTCTAATATTTATTTATTATAATTTATTTCTAATATAAGAGTTTCATGCTCCTAGGTAACTTGAAGACTTATTTCACAGAAACATGAATGTAACCAATTCACTTTTGGACAAATAACTAATTAGATTTTAAAATAAAATTGCATTAGATCTTTAATATTTTTCTTTTCATGCATCAACTGCCCCATATTATCAAGAAATCACTGTCTTTAATACCGTTATGAACAAAGTTTTCATGGCAGCTCCTCCAGAGGTTTGAGCAGTAGGAAAGGACAAGAACCTGGTGTTCTTTTCCTGGTCTGGGCTTCTCAAGAGTCTTTAAGCACAGCTACCTCCAGCCAAAACACTCCCCCAGAAGGACACTGGGGAATAATGTCTAGAGGAACTGGAGTGTGGCCAGCCATGAGCAGCACACAACCTGAGGCCAGTGAAATGTGGGCAGCTCTTGGCATCAATAGCAGCACATGAATTAACCCAGCATCTCCCTGCACACCCTGCCCCTGCCGGGTGACCTGGCCCTGGGTGTCACACAACAGTCACATCATCACACAGACCCCATCAGCCCTTCAGATCATGAGTCACATCTGCACTGCTGCATCCACTGTAAGGTTTCCTCATTCTTCTCAATTTTTTAGGATGTCCTTTTAGAGATTAAAAAAACAATCACACTACTGATAAAGCCTCGTTTGAATGGTTTGGCCAAGCATTTGAAAATTAAATAGCCACATTTCAGCTTGAAGATTGAACTGCAAAAGCACTGACTAAAACAATACTACTACAATAGACTCACTGGTTCATTGGATTTCCCCATTCTTTTTTCAAGGAAATGTGGTTCTGCAGGCTAGCTGGGGACACTTTTTCAGGTCTCATGGGCTATTACTCTTTTATGGACCACTGCTTGAGAAACATTATAAATACTGAGAAAACTAGACCTTACCTTCAACTGGTATCTCAAATTTTGTTTTAAAATAGCTGGGATTTCATAGGTATCTTGAGAGAATGCCTTAAACTGCAGTGTCGACCACAAGGTACAGCAATGGGTGAGGGCTGTACCAGTGCTCCTGACCACACCCAGGTCCTGTTAGCCACTCTTGCACTGGCTGTGGGCTTGTGGTGACCCTCTCTGCTCCCCCACAGGTGTCCCCAGTTTGGAAGACCCCCAAATGTTCCACTTCTGATTGTGCCATTTTTTCTGTGATCGTCATGGGCAATGAGGGGAACTCAACACACACCTGTATCACATTTAAGGAAAATACGTGGCAGCATTTGACAGGATTATTGTCACAGGCAGCTCTTCCCATCCCGTTTTCCCCTTTGACATGCAAGAATAGTTTAGAAGTTATTTCTACTGGAACTGGGATGTGTGGGGTGAGGGGCAGGGGAGAACTTCCACTCTGTATTGTTCATTTATTTCAGAGACATTTTACAAGAATTGAGGTTTGCATGGCACCAGTCCTAACACAACAAAACTCACAACTGGCTGAAGTTTATGGGCAGTTCTCACAAGGATGGCTGCTCACCAGGACCATTCCCAGGAAAACAGGCCATCTCAGCAGGGATGGTAAAGGCCAGAATCTGGGAAAGGTCCTATCTGTAGGCATCCTTGTTGCTGGTAAAACTTCATTCCACTCACGTGTACTTGCTCCTTCCCCAGTGAAACAAAGAGATTCACCAAACCAGAAGAGCCAGCCAAAGGTAGAATATTCTGGTCCCAGGAAGACCTGACTCAGTAGCTTTCAGAAATGGAAGGAGTAGTGTGAAACACTGCTCAGGAGGTCAAGGCCAGCTTTCCCTCTGTGGAGGGAGTTAAACCTGTCCTAGCAGGGGCAGCTCAGCCACCACAGACCTGGCAAAGCTCTGACTATGGCAGGGCCCCTGCTGCCACCACCGCTGGGCAGAATCTGGGTGTGTTTGTGGCGGGGCTCACACCCAGACTCACCGATACGATGTTGTCAGATGTTCCTCCAGCAAAGGAAACTTCTTAGTATGGAACATATTTACAAAGAATGAGCCAGCTCACATTTCACTGAATGAGTGATCTGGGCTTCTAAGGAAACTTTGTGGCCTTGGCTACACTAAGACCGTATTTCCCACAAGTGGGACTTTACAGAGGTGTCATTTGGGCAGGTTTTTCTCGCTGCATCAGCCATGATATCCTGCGGCCCTGAAGGACTACTAAGATCTCATACATGGAGCCACTTTCCACCACTCCCAGCTTTGAGAAGCCACAGTGCCAGCACAGTAAGGATGATAAGAAAGTAGAAAGAAATAACAAAACTGTTTCTACTTTGTCAACAGTGTTGTCTCTGACATCTGGCAAGTTAGCCATGCCCTGCTGCAATGAAGAAAAAAAAATTATTTTTCAGAGGAAGCTCCTCAGCAAGGGTGAGAATGTAGGAGCTGCAATGGACAACAAAGCATTGGAAAAAAAACAACAAACCAACTTGTTTTTAGCAAGGTTGTAAGTGAAACCTTGAAACTGAGGTAAACTGGTATTAATTAGCACCCTCGGCTTTTAGAGATGCATTTCTGTATCAGCCCCTGCCTGTGCTGGTATTTAGATCAAAGGTAGCTATTTACATTACTTTGGACTGTACAAATAGCAATTAGCAGTGTTGTTGCTATAAGCAAAACTTAACCCTGCACTGCATTGTTTGTTGCAACAAAACTTTATTGATAGGTATTTATCTGAGCTGGCTTCTTCTGGTAACTGAGAGAACACTTCTAGAAAGGGTCACCACAGTGACCATAAAGCAGACACATATCAGACCATTTCATCTCAGTAACTCTTCCTCCTTCCTTCTTTAATAACAGAAGGAAAAAGAAACATAACTGAATGGTTGGCCAAGCTCACCAGGGCTGTCTGGTCATTCTGCAAGTCTATGTCACAATAATTTGGGTAGGATGGTTTCTCTGCTGTGTTATGTGCTGCCTTAAAAAAACCCCAACCCTATCAAATATAATGAAACACTAAGCAGGAATATTATCTAGAGATTACCACAATCTATTAATATCTCCTCTGGCTAAATCTCAATGGCTTTGTCCTCATACAGTTACTATTTGTGCATCCTGCTCAGATGGCAGCATAAACTAATTCAGGATTTTTGTTTCCATAGCTGTGTTTCTCTAACAAACTCATTGGCTCACCTCCACTCACAGATCCAGTTTCTGTGCCAGGATTTGCTATCACAGGTGCCTGTCCTGATAAGGAGTCTTTTCCCAGAAGAGGAATTGAAGCCATCAATTAGAATTAAGCCAGTGAGCTTTTCCAAAAAGAACCCCCAGCATAAATCATAACTGGTGTCCAAAACTGTTGAGCTGCAGAAAACCTGACTGCAGGGCAGGTGTGGAACCAGCAGAAATGGCACTCATGCAGGAGCTCTCCACACCTGTCTTACAAAAACACATGGTGCCTAGCAGATGAAACAGGAGTATTTTCAACAGCCAGAAGAGCAGAGAATGGGTATGCAAGAGCAAAATATTTAATTTAATAAATTAACAAGAAACCCACTCTCGTCTCTTTTATGAATATATCCAAAGAACATAGAGAGGTACTTAAATTGAAAATACTGGCTATTTTAATACCCAAGGCATCAAACACAATAGTAAGGACTGAAGGAACCTGTGGGCAGTGTAATAGAAACATAAACACTGAAAAAATATCAACATTGGATAGATTTGGACTTAAGGGAAGTCAGAATGAATCATTTACTGGCCTGCAAAAATGAGCACAGTGGTAAAAACCTCCCTGGTCCAGCACTCTGGCTAGTTCTAAGTATTGTGAAATTTCTGTTTCTTAATGTATATAAAATTTAACAAATCTATAATTTTTTTGCAATGGTGTCTTCTTTGTAGGCAGTAAATTATGAAAATCTCAGTGTTCCAGTCGAAACAGAATCAGCAATAAATATCACATTCAGATTTGAGTTAGAAATCACTACAAGAAATTCTAAGACTGGTCTAATAGTGAAATCTCAAAATTATCTTGGAGCTATGGAATGCAAAGAAATGACAGCATGTCAGTACCTGAGTAGAAGAAACTTCCATTCCACCTACATAATTGTATCTAAGAGGATTTTTTTTGTTGTTGTTGTTTCTCACAGTGCTAAAAAGGTCTTTTTCATCTGAAAAATACTCTCAACTGAGGTTGTGCAACAGCTCAAATGAAATTTGAGTAATGAGTCAGTTGCTGTACTTCACCTTCTAAAGTGGAATAAAAGATCTTTCTGGACGTAAGAACATTTGTTTCATCAAAACTTGTTGTTAGTTGATACAGAAAACAGTTCTGCTTTCTCCACCATGTACTCCCTTCTTTTTTTTTCCTTTTTTTTTTTTTTTTCCCAGTGAGAGCAATGCCTCAAAAGAACAATGATTGTTCTTAAAGTACATTTCATGGCTGTGAACGAAACTCAACTAAGTCACTATGAGAAACATAAGGGACTTAGGTAGTGCACTCCACCTCATCTCAAAATTAGTGCCCTTTACTGAAGTCATTGTAATTGCCTGCTGCAATGTCAAATGGATTTGCTCCAGCTGTTATGGAAGTTCTTCTGAGCAGAAGGACTGCATATTGTAGAAATATATTTCAACACCAAAGTCACCATTTATAATATTTTGCTTCTTCTGAAATGATCTGAACTCTTCACATAAAAGGAATTGTCCCACATTCATTGTTCCCAAAACAAATGACCTTGGGGAAATATTTTTATATATCTTAATTAGTTGACCTACATTATAGGAACCAGAGCATAGTTGTTAATGGAGAGGTAAATTAATTAAATCACCTACAGAAAGGAATAATATGAATAGAGGACTAAAAAGTCACACAGGAGTTGTTTCTTCTCAACTGTGCATCTACACTGAAAAGATGCATCTCTGAACCAAAATCTGAGCTAACTTTGGACAACGTGGATGCTGCAGACTGGCCCTTGCTAACCATGTAGCTGTGTTCATATTTGTCAGCTACCCATATTTGTGAACTACTCATCAGGCCTCCCTCCAGATTTTGATCTTAATCTTGCAGCTGCACTGGTTTCTGTTTGGTGATAAAGATATATTTAGCTCTGTGATATCTCAGCATTGAGTAATCAATTAGCTAAGGGCAGGTGAATAATTTATATACAGAAATAATGTAACTGCTAGGAGTTATTAGTACTGGGTCGTATTCTAGCCGGTTGTATATGCTGGTAGTAAATTGAGATCCATAGAAACTACTACACACATGTGCTTGTGAAATACCTGATGTAACTGAGACACTGCAGGTTAACAGGCTGCTCCCACACTCTGCAGGCTTCCATGTAATTTCTCTCACTCTTTGTTTGCTTGAGATGATGAGTATTTACATGCAGGCCACAGAATTAACTTAATTACTCAAATTTCAATATTCTTCTTTAGAAATATTACCCAGTCAAAAGAAAACACGGTGATTTCCTAGGGCCAGGCAGATCTAGTACAGCAACCAAGCATGTTGCATAAAGAATTTAAAGTGAGGACAGAGGAGGAAGGATTTGATCTGCTGAGCTGCCAGTATGGATACTCAAGGGTACCAACCAACAAAGGAAGCTCTCTGCTTTTTAAATGTAAAAATACAAATATATGCATATATGTATAAAAGTTAAGCTAACTAATATACTAACACTGAGATTTACCCTCACACTTGTTTCTAGTTAGCAATGACTAGAACATACATTATGAATATGTATCAGTCATATAAATATCAGTGATACAAATATGTATACCTGCATCAGTCACAGCTGATATTCAAAAGACAAGGCCTCTGAAATGAAGCACTTTAGGTTTTGCATGTCCCACTCATGTGGGAAATCAACAGGGGTTTTGTGCCCTGGCACTAATTTCTTTCTGCCTGCCTTTTTTCTTAAAAGTTGAAAATAGAGCAGGTAAAGAAATCTCTAGACATTTATATTTCTGACTTTTGCAAAAAAATATTTAACAGCTTTTTTTTTCTATGCCCAACCTGACTTTTAAGACAGCAACC
Source organism: Petroica traversi (assembly GCA_025920805.1). Lineage (NCBI taxonomy): Eukaryota > Metazoa > Chordata > Aves > Passeriformes > Petroicidae > Petroica > Petroica traversi. The sequence goes on from JAHLSL010000060.1 coordinate 7,839,809, forward strand.
ACTTTCAGATTAAAGGCTGTATGCTTTTTCCGTCCCTTTGTGGGCAGAATACAATATCCAAATACCAGTTGACCTCATTGAGCAAGAAATCTGATAAGAGCTGACAATGCTGTGGATTTTCCCACACAGAGTGTTAAAGTACTCTTTTAATAACAGCAAAAGTTACAGCGGTAAAACCCTGAAACCTTCAGACAAGACCAACACTATAAAAGCCAGAAGTAGGTTAAAGGAATCCTAACGGGCACTATTTATACTGAGAATTCATGCTGACTGCTAGAACTCAGACTCTAAGTAAACCTAAACCTAAACCATGCCCACAGCCTCTCTCCAAAATTCTCTGTAGTCTCAGGTGGGTGTCTTGGTGGGACAGAGAAGGATTTAGGCCCATGAGACTCTGCTCCCTACAGATTCCTACACCACCCTAATCTCTTACCCCAGAGAGTGCTGTGACTTGCATGTCTTATGCCTCTGGTGCTCAGTCGTCCCCTCCCTGTCCCTGCAAGGACATTTTGTGCCATACAGAGCCATTTTTGATTGGGATGCAAAAGCCGAACACAGAACTATTGTTCACTTCATGCAAATGGCAACACAAATTCTATCCTGAAGGGCCAACTTCTTCAGAGGGAGAAGAGAGTCAGTGGTTTTCATTCTCATGGTAGATGTGCCTTGGATAGTTTAGCTCTGCAAGACATTGTAAGGCCATTTGGGTAGAGCAAATAATTAGTTTTATTAGTAAAATTGATAATAATTGGTCTTACAGACAGGCCTGAGTTTATGTTGGAAAGGGCTGACCAGGGAAGTTCATGTTACACTTGGAAGGGAGAGGATAGGTTGGTGAGGATGGGATAGGTGAGGTGAAGATGGGATAGGTGAGGTGAGGATGGGATAGGTGAGGTGAGGGTGGGATAGGTGAGGTGGGGAAGGGATAGGTGAGGTGGGGATGGGATAGGTGAGGTGGGGAAGGGATAGGTTTGGTGAGGATGCCTCACCCTTTGAGGGTCTGTATTTCAAGCACTGGAACAAGCTGCCCAGGAAAGTGGTGGTCTCCCCACCCCTGGATGTATTTAAAAGTCATGTAAATGTGGCACCTGGGGACATGGCTTAGTGGTGGCCTTAGCAGTGCTGGGGTAACAGCTGGACTTGATGATCTTAAAGGTCCTTTCCAGCTAAAATGATTCATGGTTCCATGATTTCAGTCTCAGATATGACCCCAAGGAAACTCCATCCTGCAAAATCTGCTTCTTCCTGTAACAGGACATAGTGATGCCTTTTTCCTGGTGTTATGAAAATGAAGCTAGACATGGTTAGAGGGTTGGGAGTTGTTACCTCGGTATTTTAATCAGGATCCTGTTTGATGCATCCACTTCACCCAGGTGACAGTGCGGCAAAATGCACACCCACCATCAATGACATACACAAGTTATAGATCTTACACAGCAGCAGATCTAACAAGGGAGCCCAATAATGGGGCTGGGATGAGCTCACCTCTAGTTTACAGAATCTGTCCTGCTGGGAGACCTTGGCTTCCTGAGATAGTAGGAATGTTTGGTCTCCCTGGCTTTGCAGTTCTGGGCTGTTCAGTCTCAGGGCCTGCAGAACACTTACAAAACACTGAGCACTAAACTAAGTGAAGGGTTACAAGTGTGCATGTTGCTAATACTTGTGGATACACAGAACTGTGTAAAAGGGATATAGAAAAAAAAGGAAAAAAACATTCTAGCATCAATAGCATTGTGCCAGATTTATAATCTATGGTCCTCCAGCCCAAAATCTGGTGGATCTTGGGCCCTGCTTTTAAATATCCTCAAGAATCAGTATTTTTTGAGGTCTGGGAGAAATAAACTCAGCAATGGAACAGGGAGAGAACATGACAACAGCAATGGAACAGGGAGAGAAAATTCTGACAAGCTCAAATGGAGTTTATAGAGTAACTGGAACACATATTATGCTTTAGTTAATCTCTTATCGGCACATTTACATCAGTCAGTAAGTTGTGAACTGTCACAGCTGAGGACAAACATCCCTTTTTTGTGTGTCACACTTCCTCAGCCGCAGTAATCTGGGGCAGAGGGGCAGGCAAGGATCCTGCCATCTGCAGCTGCCACACTCCACCCAGCAGGGACTGGCAATCACAGCTCTCAGCAGCCTCCACATCCATTTACTAAACTATACTTTGGGCAACCCTGCCTGCCACACCCCGAAACACTGCTTGCAGAATTTAATGATAAACTTAGAGAAAGAGGGAGAGACACTCTTGGAAGATATTCCAAACTTAGCAAGAAAGTTTAGTGAACTGTCTGATACACTCCAGCTGAACAATGTGTTCAGAGGACCACTTTACTCAGTAGGAAACTCAGAGAGAAACTCTCACAATTGCAGTTTGCACAAAAGTGGAAGAATATTACCCAGCATTTGGATTTCTTACTTTTTTCTCTAGGTAGCTGCTAATGGTGAATGTCCAAAAAAATACAATGGGACAGAGAGATTTCTGGGCTCATCAGGACTGCCATTCCTCTTCTTTTCTCCCCAGAAGAACAGGGAACTTGGTTTATCAGCCTCGGTGGCTGTTGCAGGTCTTGCACAAGCCTTGCCTACGTGGGGAATGCCTTGTTTGCCACTCCAGTGTTTGTAGCGAGAGCTGGGGCTGGGTGCAGCTGCCGGGCAGAGGTAAAAGCACTGCACCAGGCACAGCTTTCACAGAGCTTGGAGCTCTTGGTGTCCTCTGCCCACACAGGAAATCTGGCCTGACAGGCTGCTGGGGGAGCCAGCACAGACTAACAGAACTTAGGCCCTTTTACCAAGAAGAGCACACTCAGGGTCATGTTGTTCAGCTCTAATGCAGGTCAGGTGCCATAAAGGCAAGGCTGTCCATGCTAGTTTGTCCAACATGGCTATCAACCAGGGAACAGTGTTTGAAGACAGGTCTGGAATAACTAGAAATGCAAATAAAGCATCAGTGTCTTCCAACTAGAAGCTACAGAGAAAGATCAGCAACAGTGTATTGAATAATCTGCATATGCACAGGAACTTTGCAGAGTCTACAGGGGAGCTGCTGGACAGACAAGTCATACAATGTAAAATAGAATTCCTTTCTAGACTGATACAAGGAAAGAATGTTCCTGCTGGATGAAAAAGTCCACATGAATTTTCATAAGTAAACACAGAATTCTAAACATGATTATGTCACAAATCTTCCAAACCTTGTTATTATATTCCCAGTTAATGAGCAGCTTATTAAAGGCAGGAAGTCAAGTCAGCAGTGATTTACTGCACAGTGCAATTGATCAATCACTGCTCCACTGAATCACTCATGGCACTGAGTGATCTCCCATCTGCTCTGTCCTGTCTGCTGCTGTCCTGCAAACCGTGCAATTATTTAGATCAGCTCAGTGTGGGTGCAAGTCACTGACATCTGATGAGGCAACACGACGTGCTCTTTGTGCTGTTGTAAATAACAATGTGAAGTGCTCAGCACTCCTTCATGAGCTAATTGACCCACAGGAGCTGCATGTTTTTAACTACAGAGTCTAAAAGCAGATTCCACTGAAACCGGTGTGAATGTGCAAAGGGAAGGCTTTGGCAGCTGTCTGGAGAATTTCACACTCTGAGAGGTGCGATTGCTCCTCGTTTGTTTCAGTGGTTTCCCAGCCTGGAGACTGTGACTGAACTGCCCTTTACAGAGAAAGCAGCACCACCTGAATTGAGGTGGTATAAAATCAAACCAGTGTCTCTCCTTCTCCTTCCCCATCCATCAGCTTGGCACTAACAAGGTTTTTCCTCTGCTCCTTGGCTTGTGCCTGTGTTACCTGGTATTTCAAGGTGTCCTTCATGAAAATACATAAAGGCCAGGACTGTCAACCTGCCATGTCAGAGCAAAGTCAGGCTTTTATGGAGAGGTTATCGAGCTACAGTTAGGGGAGAAACAAACAGATAAAACTTCAAGTCCACATGTGCTTCTTCAGAGAAGATGCATCCAGTCCTAGGCCAACAGAGAGGTGCCTGTATTTGCATGTGCTCTGTACACCCTGAGTCAGATCAGGGGGTGAGAGGGGGTAAACCTTTAGTCCTGTGCTGGATAAGCAGAGGAAGAGGAGGGAGACTGCTCCCCTTTCACACTGTGCTGGCTTTCAGTGCTTTTCAAGTGGAGCACACACATTTCTGTGAATGGGACCAGACAGAAGATACCTCTGGTCCTGATCACCCATGTGCTAAACCAAACCAAGGATCCAGGATGTGCACGTGGCCAGCTGCATTCCAGGAGCCTGCCCAGAGCCAACAGGCAGCAGAACAACTGCACAGAAAACAAGTTGAGGAATTCCTGGAATTTCTGAAGAGCATGAAAATAACCTTAGTATCCAATAGCAAGCAGGTATGAGAGATAATAGCAGAAGTGACTGCTTAATGCTCTTTGATATTCGATTAAGTGCAAATTTGTAAGAAAACATATTGAGAGTGCTTTTTTTCAGCTTTTCTCTACCTTCCAAGCTCTTTAGGAGTAAGGAGACAAGGACCTCAATGACTTCAGGAAGCCTCCAGAACACTCAGTCAACTACTGTATTATAACAATAAGAATTTCTTTTTCTCCTGTTCATAACAATTTTCTGTGTTCCTAGAAATATTTTAAACTATAGTAAGAATACATCTCCCCTTGCTATGCTACACAGATTTCTATCAGCAGCCAGATCTCCCTACATTTCACTTCAAAGACCTTCCCAACCCTTTCGGCTGTAATTAGACTTGTAAGTGCTGGAGCCAATCTGCCCAACAGGGAAACTTCTCTGAAAACAAAGATTTTGTAAAGTTGAAAGAGATGATGGCAAACAAGAAATGGCTTGTGGCTTCTTGAAATTTCTCCTGCTGACTGAACTTTCATTAAATATGGTGAAAGAAAATAGCTCTCTGTGCTTATTGATAAAGTCAAGAACATGGTTTGTCTTTTAAAATGTAGGCTCCAAGTTCTTCTATTTGACCAGCTGGAAGTTTTCATGAGCCTGAAAATTAGACTGGAAAGATGTGCTGTTGGGGTTCTACTGCAACACTCACCAAAATCACCTTCTTTCAATTGTAATAGAAATCTTTTATGATATTTGTTATATTTTCCATTTACACACTGGATGGAAAACTTAGCAATGGATCTTATTTATTCCGTATAAAGGGGAAAAACATTGTCCAGTCTGGAAAAGAAAAGGCTTTGGGAAGACCTTTTTATGGCCTTTCAAAACATAAAGGGGGTTTACAAGAGGGACATTTGCCAAAGCCTGTAGGGGGCAATGGTTTTAAACTGGCTGAAGGCAGATTAGATTAGCTATCAGGGAGTAATTCTTGACTGTGAGGGTGATGAGGCACTGGAACAGGTTGCACAGAGAAATTGAGGATTACTCATCCCTGAAAGTGTTCAAGGCCAGGTGGATGGGGTTCTAAGCAATCTGATCCAGGGAAAGTTTCCCTAGCCATGGTAGGGGAGCTGCACTACAAGATTTTTGGGTCCATTCCAACCCACACTATCCTATAATTCTAATATTTATCTCTGCCTGCTGTAGAAGCTCTGCATCTTTGGCCAATAGCTAATAAAATCAGGAAACTTAGGTCTGATAATCACAATAAGCACTTGGACACCAAAGCTTTTAGTAGCACTCCCTGAGCTACTAGTATTTTTGACACCAGTCCACACCTAAATTTAGCAATTCCCAGACGTAATGCCAGCACAGCTTTGCTATTGCTGATTTAGAATAGGGCTCTGGCACAATATTCTCATTCTGAAAATAGCTTCTAATTCTTTACCCAGGGCAGAAGTGCTGTCCTGCTCTACCCACACAACCTGATGATTCAGTGATACACTTGTTCTCATGTTCAGAGTGATGCACAGACTGATTTATGAAGGTCCCCAGTCCTTGTTAGATCATTAACATCAGCCCAGATAATCAGATACACTGAATCTAAAGGATTCTTAGATTTGAATGATATCCAAATCTACACTTGGAAACTGTCATTTAAGGGCACAAACACCTTCAGGCACACAGGTTGCACACTCCAGGATGTGAACATGCAAAGTGACAGCTGGTTGCTGGTGTGCAGAAATTATCCCAGATGTTCCACAGATTTCCTTGTATGTAAAGCAAACTTTATGTGCATGTTGAGAGGACAAGCAGTGAGTCTGGACTTTGCACATGCTTGGGGACTATTTTGCTTGTGTACAGAAGTGCACATGCACACATGATAGCTGAGGCCACCCCTTATTCTTAAACTTGACACTCTTTCATTAAAGTCCCAAAAATGATACCTCAGACTCCAAATCCTGGAACTGGCCATTCATGAAGTTAATTCTATCTGAATATAAACTGTAGGAGAGGTTCCTGTCTCATGAGAATTTAACTCAGAAAGCAGGGATTATGCTGCTTAGGTGACATGCCTCACCTGAGTGCAAAACCACCAATGCCTGGCATTGTTCAGCTCATTGTTCAGCAGTAATAGACCTGAATGAAGATGAAACATGAACAACACTAATTCATGTCACTGCACACTGATCACTTCAAGACACATGCTGCTATACTTGTAAGTGATCTCTGTCAAGGCCACATTGACCACTCACTGAGAACACCGAAACCACATGCAAGTTTTGGGGAATCATCTCATGAAAAGAATGAAACTGTGGTCAGAAAGCTCTGAAACAGATGTCATACTTCCATGTTTTCAAAGTGAAGCACTAACACTGCTTAACAGCCTCCCAGCCCTTGTTGCAGGGTGACTAGAAAAATGCTGGGGTATCAGATCCAAAGCAAATCAGAAAAATATTCCAAATTTACAGGAAATTCAGTTTCCTATCTGATGGGGATTAGCAATATCAGCTTTCTGGATGGAGTTTCTTTATCAGTTTAACCCCTCCATAACTATAAAAGAAAAAATATGCATGCTCCCAATCCCTCTATCCTGCCCCCTTCCTCACATTTGGCAGTGGGTGAACACCAGTGTGCACACTCAGGTAAACTGGGGAGCAAGAGGAGTTGACCCAACTCAAAATTAACCTCCCAAAAAGAAAAGGTCATAGCAACTGCTCAATTGCCAGCTCTGTAAAAGGGATACAAAGGGACTACATGAGGTGGGTGTGGGGAGGGAGAGCAAAAGGTGCAGCAGCAGCCCCAAATGAGCTTAGAGTGGTTGTGAAACCATTTTCAGAATAGATCGATGATCAGATTTCCAGCCATAAAATCACACCACAAAACACTTGACCAAATAATTTCCTCACAATAACATTTGAACATAAACTGAATAATATCCCAACTAAGCAGTCAGTGCATAAGATACTAAGGAACACAGTAGTTAGGACTCCGAGGATTTGGTCAGTGTGCTTCAGGAACAGGCTGCCTACAGCCATTTGTGCAAATGTACTAAAAAGGGTTGCCTTGCTTGAAATTTTGTCAAAAATGCCCAGCTCTGTTATACTTACAGTCTAAGCACAAAGTATGTGGTTGTGTAAGATTTTCTCATTTCTCATTCACGAAGCACCTTAAGGATACACAGAAAGATGCTGGTTTGGCTTATCAAACAGAACTGTACTTCTGGATTTCTTAGACTGTCTTTGCATTGATTGAATATCTCCTCTGATGAATCTTGGGCCCAGACTACACTTGGCTGCACTGGACAACACAACAGATGCTGTTGGTTCATGCCAGTCCATCCTCTTGGGAAGAAGTCAGCAGCTGGGGGCCAGAGGCACCTGGCACAACCCCTCAGAGAGCACTGTGTGCCTTCCTCAGGGCTCTTTGTAGACTCAAAGGCTCAGAAGCATTGAATGACATCTCTGATCTGAACCCACTGCGCAATGCTTCTGTGTTTTGAAGTATTTTATGGAATTTCCCTCCTACCTGCCTCTTCCACTGAGCAAGAACAGCTAAAACATGTTGCTCATACAGTAGGAAGCAGTAAGAGCAGAGCAGCTTAACACAAATCTACAGGAATTATGAATCATTCTACACACCAGTAACATCTGGGTGTTTCTCCGTGTTCTGTTGAATCTTATAAACTCATTATTTACTCTGAGGTTTCCAGCTGGATGTGAGGCCAACGAGTGGCCCATGCAGGAATCAAACCCAGCCTAGGTTGGCATTGGCACCACGGTGTGACCAACAGAGCCAAATGGAGAGGCTTTTTGGGCAGCAGGAATCCACCTGCCTGAGCCCCCATCCCTCCAAAGGTGACTGCACCATCCCAAATCCCCTCTCCCTGCAGTGAGAAACCCCTTTGCTCTGTAACCCTGAGCTGTACATGCTGCAGCACTGCAGGACAGCCAGGCTGCAGCCAGGGAACGTTTCCTGGGGAAAACCACCTGTGCATGTGAGGGGCCTCTCACAACAGCCCCAGCGTGCTGCTTCCTGCTCCGATGGCTTAGAGACACAGCTGGCTCTGCACTTCTGCCACGGCTCAGGGATCCAGGTGCGGCCGAGAAGGGATGCTTGAGATGCAATTTATAAACAAGCGAGAGTGGTGCTCTGAAAAACTCTCCCTGCCAACATCACTGGGGGGAAAAAAGGCAGAGCTTAATTTCAAAGTAAGTTTTATCTCAATGGAGGGCCTAAGAAGATTTAGTTTATTACAAAGGAAGTGGAAAGGGGAAGCGGAAAAGGAAAGGAAAAAGGGGAAGGGGATGTAGAAAGGAAAAAGGGAAGGGAAAAAGGAGAGGGGAAAATGGGAGGGAAGAAGGGAAGGGAAGGGAAATCCATTTTACATTCTGTTTACTGAAATTTAAAATCTTTGATGAGATACAGAAACTTTCCTACAGTAATTTCAGGTACGAAGCAGGATGAAATGTCATTACTTCAATGACATCAGGTGGAGAAAATCAGATTAATCAAGATGAGACATCAGTGAGGACAAAGAAAAGGCTGTTGATCCTTTGAGCAAATGTCACTTTTCAAGAAAAAAAGTGGACACAACTGTAAGACAAACTCAGTTTCTTCTTAATGCTGATTAGAAACAGTAATTTTTGTTCAATAATTGAAATTCCGCTGACTTTGTTTTCTATGGACTCAGTTCCTCAAGTCATATAATTATGTCTGAATGATCTTTCCACATAAACATACCTTACATTTTAAAGTTATCTTCTCCTGATTTTGAAAATGTGACTCAATGAAGTTGTATTTTCTAGAAGTTGTACTATCCAGACACAGATAAGGCAGAAATGCCACTAAAAAGTTAAAAAAGAAGAATAATGTAGGGGGGAAACCCCATCACATTTGTGAAATAGGGAAGGAATCAGCAATTATAATTTTGGTAAGAAAAAGGAATGATGATTTTTTAATAAAATTATTTCTATTGTTATTAAAACACTGCTCAGATAATGTCAAATGTCCACCATGACCTACAAGTTTTTCCTTCTAAGGTGAACTGAAGATTGTAGGGAACTACATTTTGTCTTTCTGCAGAATCAAACAGACAAAGATAAATCTGGGAAGGCTGCTAGAAAGAATTCAGTCACACTAGGACACACAACCAGAGAAAGGAGAGATCAAGTGAAAAACTTCTTAGGCCTTGAAGCTTCCCCAAGCAAAACCTGTATTGCAAAACAACACATCCTTCCATAGGATCCTCAGCTGCTCAGGTTTTACCCTTGCTCTACTTTTGCTGGGTGACCTTGACAATATTATTCCTATCTCTATTTTCTCTCTTGTGTGTGAAAAGAAAACAATTCCTTGCCTCACAAAGATGTTGTCAGATTTATGGTTGCAAAGTGACAAACAGACCCTAATTGCCATGATATGCAATAGTTAAATTTCTATGAAGTCAATGATGAGGTCAGGAATGATCCAGATCAATCACAGTCATGTGAAAGAATGGGAGATACACAATGGGTTTGTGTTTGATATTTATAGCCAGTGAGAAATCTATGATTCTGTGATTCTATGAAATCACACAAGGCTCAGCATTGTTGTGGCTCTTCAGCTAAATTTGAATGCCATTTTTAACCCAGTTTTTCTCTTTGCAAAAGTTTGGCAAAAGTGTATTCAGAGAAGGCGTGTTCATAGCACTTTCTTTGGTTTGTTTTTTAAATACTTCTATCTCAGTCCTACTGCCTGTGGAGACTGACTTACTATAGATGTTCTTCAATAAATCAGGC
>JAHLSL010000060.1:7850319-7864731 GCA_025920805.1 Petroica traversi
CACGGCCGGGAGCGGCACTGCCGGGGATCGTGGGCACTGCCGGGGATCGTGGGCACGGAGCTGCCGCCGCCCCGAGCAGCTTTTGGGCACCCCGCAGGAAAAATCGGCAGGAGAAAACGCATTAGGCAAAAGGAGGAGAGTGAACGCTTTACAAAAAGGGCGTTGGCGCTAAGCAATGCTAAAAAAAAAGTATCTTTTTTTATTTTGGTCTGTGCTCCCGGAGCTCCCAAGGGGGAAGGCAGACGGCGGGGGTGTGCGGGGTCGGGCCCGCCGGCTCCTGCCTTTGTTCCCCCGAAGGGGCGCCCGCAGCCGCATGGCTGAAGCTGCTCCTTCCCTGCTGCCCCTCCCAGGCCGCTCCCGGCTCCGCGGTGCCCCGAGGATGGGATGGGAATGGGAAAAGCGTGGTGCCGGGGAGGATCGCCGCCGGTCTGCGGGGAACTGGGGGTCGCGGGGGTGCCGGGAGGCGGCAACAGCCAGCGGGGGATGGTGAGGAGCCCTCCAGCCCGCGACTTTCCCGGTATGTTCGATTCTCCTGGGTTTCAAAGGTTCGGGAGAGCTGGGGATGCCCGTGTAGCCGCGCCCGGAGGCGGGCGAGGGGCAGAGCCGAGGGTTTGGCCGGGCTGGGGGCGGCGGGGCCGCAGGAAAGGGAGAATCGCAGTGGCTCAGCCGCGCTGCGGGGAGCACAGAAAGCACCTGAGCTGTTTTGGGGACAGTAATTTCGTTAACTGCTCGTGCGCCAGAACTTGGGAGTATCCGGAGATGGGAGACCGGCACTACGCCGGTGTAAGCAACTACACTGAGTGTAAGGCCATGATAAGAACCTCTGTAACTATCTTGGCTCGGCAAAGCAGTGGAGAACTCGGTACGTGCTGCAGCATCCTCATCTCGGGACTGCCCAGGCTCATGCCTGAGGATCTCTTAGCAGCAGTTTTGAAACTACCAGTGCAGCTGTTGAAATCTGGTTTGTATGATGCTGTCTTGTTCTCACTTCTCCCCGGTTCTTGCACTTCTTCTAGCAGTTGGAAAGGGAAAAGGATGGTACTAAAAAAGGAATAGGTTATTTTTTAAATTGAAAAATAGCTGCAATCTGAGGGGTTTTTTCTATTTTTGCTGAATAGGGCAGGAGACAGTAAGTCACTGTTGGTAAAGCCATGGAATATTCTAGCAGTATTCCAGAAGGCTGGACTGTCACATAGAACTGGGTGTCGCTCTGGTATTATGGAACTTACTGGTTGTTTTGCACAGAATTAATTTCATAGAAGCCCACCATCTATCATATACAGAAATGTAATATCACAGTAAAAATGTGGGCTTATTTTATAGGTAAGGGTTTTGGGGTTTGTTTGTTTATTTTTCTGCTTAGAAATATAATAGTATCTGCTTACTGGTTGTCTTCCACTGAGTGAAACAAAACTGTATCACTTTCTACTTTCTCTGAGATCCCAAACTATTGAGAAACAAACTGGTTGCTCCTGCTGCCCAAAGCAGTAGTTGGGACAGTCTCTCTGACATCTGGCCAAACTGGAGTAGTGAGTACTGACGTAGGAATGGTAATTCACCTACAGATTAGGGACAAGCATGTGGAAAACCCTGCAAGTCATGGCTTATCGTTGGAAATGCCAGTGGCTGATGTGTTTGGTGTCACTCTGCACCTACAGTGTTACAGCACCAGAATGTGCTGAGCATTGCCTCTGCCATGGTTATCCCTCTGTGCCTGAGCTGTTGTTAGGTAATCCTTTAACCTGATGTTGGTTACTGAAAGTACAGAACTACTGAGGGGGTTTTGTTGTTGGGAAAGCTCCCTGTGGCACTGCTGTTACTGCAGGGGGTCTGGCTTTGGGACTGGCAGAAAGAGGTGGAGGGGACCAGAATGTGATTGATTAGCAGTGCACTCCTGTGATGGATTGGATTTGCACTACCAGCACTTCCTTCCACATGGCACTTGCAGAGTTTAGTCAGACACCTTCTTGAGCTTCCTAGGGTGCACATCTCAGGTAAGGCTATTTGATTATTGAGCAGGCCTCAGTAATAACTAATCTTTATATTCCTGTGGAAAATAGCATGGCCCACCTCTGACAGGTTGGCCAGAAGTGAAAGCAGGATTTTTCCCTGATAAAGGAGACACATATTTAGATTCTTTGCTACATTTGGGAGGTTGTCGTCCAGATCCTGAACTGAGATCTGTGCATTCCTGAGTCTTCAAAAACTGAAATAACAGTCATGGATACTAGAGAGGTTCCCCTCTTTCATAAGTTTTCCAGGTAGGATATTTTCCCCTGGCAGCAATGGGGAGAATGCTGTGGAAGGATGTTTGCAAGAGGACAATTGACTTAAACTTTATAGTCAATGGGGAAACCATCACAATGAATGGAAGTAGGATGATGGCACGCCTTGATTTTGGAATTGCAACATTTCAGAATGAACTGTGTAACTCCTGAAGTTGTTGCTTGGCCGACTGCACAGTTTGATCTTCAACCCAGAATTGTAGCTTGAAGATGCTGTGGCTGCTACTCAGAAAATCTAACAGATCCCAAGGCTGCTTAAACAACCTGCAAACAGATGACCTCAGAAGAAGAGAATGTTGTAAGCAAAAGCAACTGAGTTGGCAGGACTGTTGAAGAGGGATACATGTACACACTGTAAAGACCACAGGCTGTAGGAGTTCCTACCTTGGCTTTCTGCAAAGTTTTATGAGGTCAAGCCTGACTGTCTGGTACCAATTCCAGATTTCTGAATGGAGTTCAAAACTTTAATAAAAAACAATCAGTCAGAACTCCCAATAATGCTGCCATGCTCTGAAGGTACCATGGTCACCTTTCAGGTGAGGCAGGAACTTGGGAATAAAAAACTTCTTTGGTCAACACAGAGCATATTGTTGGAGGAGCTTTGGGACATGGTGGCAAGGGAAGAGATTTAATTGGTCTTTGCATTTAGAGCTAAGGAGTTTCTTCAAATTGCAACTTCAACATGCTGTTGGTCCACTAAGACTGCTCACATTTCTCCTCCTACTGTATCCTACATAATCTGTTTCTTTCAGTCCCACTTCCACTAAGACCTGAGGAGGCTTGTCAGACAAAACCTTTTTCTTAGGGCAGAAAACATAATTTTTCTTGTTTTTTAAATTGCTACTCATCAGTAGCAGTTTATATGCATCACTGCAGCCCTGTGCCCTCAGCCCTCGATTAGTTGTGTTTTTGCATGGAATATGAAACAGAGGAAGGATGAACTTTCTGCTACTTGACTTGGTTAACTAAAGGATGCTTAGCCTTTAACTTTGCACTGTGCAATTCATGTGTTTTATTGTCAAAACAACACAATCTCTTTCACAACTCTTCTTTGTAACTTTCCTGACTTTCCAATAGCATATTTATTCACTACATTTTTTGTAGGAAGTCTTCTAGTGGGTAATAAGGGTGGCAATTGCAATGGCTAATTGCTTTCTGAGGTTCTGGCTGCTTTGTCAGTAAAGTCCTGTGGTAATTACAAATTCTGGCTTTCTAGTGCATTGCTCTCAAAGTTCAGCTTTCTAGAACATCAGGCTTCTTTAGTGACATCTTTGTTTTTTATTCTTAAGTCATGCCTTAAGTCATCCCTGCCTTGCAAGCTTCTCTTTCCATCTTTGCAGCTTCTTTCTACAGTCCACAGGCTGGTGTTTTATGGTTCTGTCTCTCACTGAATTGTATTTGTAGTTTCTAATCAACTCTTTCACTGAACTATTCTCACAGTGGTTCCTAATCTGGTGCTGTGTGTATGCAAGTGCTGTCAGTAGTTTGTTACATTCTTGGCTTTATATTAATCTTGCAAATAAGTGTGTGTGTGCATGTACACACATATATGCAACAGACATGTATTTTTAAGCATATAAAAGTATTATTTTACTGGCTCTTGATGTTTTTGACTTGTGTGACCTATTATCCCTTTCTCCTAAGCTGAGACAAGTACTTCTGGTTAAATGCAAATACACAAGTTCCTTCATTTAATTTACAAAGACTGTAGTCTTGGAGAAATCTCCCTGCTTATTAAACACGTTGGGAGTGTTTTGCAGCTCCTTTGTTTGACTTTTCTTATCTGATTTGCATCTTGAAGCTAGGCCTGAGGAACTCTTTGCTTAGCCCTCTGTTTTGTGGCTTGTTGTGGCTGCTTGTTAGCAGCTCTCAGTGAGGAACTGCAGGATGCTGTTCCTCAGTGCCCGCAGCTCTGTGTTCCTCCCCAGTGCATGGGCTGGGGGAGGAGGGATCTTAGCTTTGCTTTTCTGCCACGAGCCTGTGCTCTTCCAGCTCCCCACATTTAATAGCAACTAAAAGCAGGCAAGTGTCTCCCGTTCAATCCCTGCCCTTGCATTGCAGAAGAGGCTGTATAAAAGCCAAATTTCTCCTTAGTTCCCACAGAAGTAGGAGAGGATTAATGGAATTCATCCCACCCCGTTTGCAGACAGGCTTAAACAAAGCCTCGCACCGCTATTATCCCAGCCAATCTGCGGCTCCTTTGTATTTGCTGAGGTTCTCCTTGAGCCACATTATCCTAAAATCTGAGATGTTTACGTCTTTCTGGCTGGCTTGAGGCAATCATGGAGACCCCCATAAGCCTTCAATACTGAATCTGATTTAAAATTTTCAAAGAACTATCAGCTTGTGATGTGAAATATTTGACTGTCTTGAAAACTTTAAAAGGTGTAAACTCCATTAAAACCTTGAAAGTTATATTATCATATAAAATAATTGAAATTAAACATTTCACTGCTGAACCAGTGGAAAAGGATAGCTGGATATATGAATCCATAAATCATGGAAATACTAAATCAGTGTTGAAACATAATCCTCTCTGGTCCTTTTTGGTGGCCAGCTCATCCAGTACACTTACTACAGCAAAATGTTGCTGTCTTCTATAACCCTCTCCCCTAATGACATCTTTTGATACAAATAGAGACTGGAGACTATGAACCTTACAGGTTTGGACAGTGCTTGTCTGTTTAGGAGTTTGGTTACTCAGACTATCTCCTGTGCCTCTTAACGTTTCTTCAGTTTCAATGTTACAATTATTTTGGGCTTTTCTTAGCTCTGTGAAGACTGTGAATGCTTTCAGAATTGAAGGCTGGAAGTTAGGAGACATGGACAATCTGATGTATTCTATTTCTAGATAATGATTTGCCTCAAGTTAGGGTGACTCCTTAGCTGAGTTTAAGGTGCTATTTGTGTAACTTTAATTTTAAAGTAGTTAAAAATGTAAGTTATTTAACTTTCACTGGTATATCCTGAATGACTTTTACTTCATGCTTTCATAGACGATGTGTGTGTGTGTGTGTGCCTATCTATATAGTATATAAAAAGTTCACAATTACACAGCATCTGCATGTGTTGAAACAGTTTCATCAAATTGCTGCTGAGCTACCCCAAATGGTAATTAATCTCTTACGAAAATACCTGCAGTTCAAGAGCTATGCAAGCAATGAATGTGTGATCAGACAGGCTGCTTGCTTGATTCAAACAAATGCATTTCCTATTACTGAAAGAAGACAACCCATTAGATGGGATTATGCCAGAAGCAGACAGGGTCATCAATGACATTTACTCTTCCCTCAGCCTAGAGTGGAATACAGCATTTCTTTTTAAGAGCTGGTGGTAGCTGTGCACAGCAGTGAACAGGAGGGGGTGAGTTTAGACAAGGGCAGAGCCAGTTCAGTGCCAAGGAACAGTGGGCAATGACTGTTCTGAAGTGCATGTAGGTCTGTGGGTGTACAGAAAGATGGAGTGGCTTGGGCATTATTTGCTCTTGGTGATCTCAAGAGCAGGCATTTGAAGTGTGATAATGGCAGCTCCACTACATTCATAGGAGGGAATGAACCATTAGGGGTCCTCTTGAAGAGGTTCTCTTCCTCATTACCATTAATCAAAAAGCTCATATTTTATAATTAATTAAATATACATGTGTTTCCTTAGATGTTGATAGAAGTGTTGTTTTTCTCCACGGAGCAGCTTCTTTCCTAGGCTGATCCTTTAGTTTAAATTACCAGACCTTTGTGTGTGTGAGCTCTGCTCGAGGTACAGGTTTGTGGTGGTGAATTCAGTACAGCATTGACCTTGTGCTTGCTGGGTGTGCTGAGAAAAGCTTGGCTTTGAAACTGCAGACCTGGAGACCTCCCTGACAACTGAACTGAAAACCAGGCTATGTTCCTGGTTGATGGAAGAGCTTTTAGTAAAAGTCGTGTCAGTGCTGACTAATGGGATCTAGGATGGGAACCAGCACTAGTGTTCTGCAACCCAGCTTCCTCAAACTCTTGTGCATGTGGTTTGCACATTACAAGCAGACCTGAAGATTTATCTTCCTGGGCTCTACTTGTAGGGTTGGGAAAAGAAACTATTGGAGGAAAATATTTGATGCAGAAAATGGTGATGCAGGACTTCTGTCATGTTCAGTTGTCTGTAGAGCATAAATGGTGTTTAGATGGTAAGTAGACATGAGACCACACTTGAGAGAGACAGGCAAATTTATGCAGCTGAGATGATTTGGGAAGTCTTGATGGGATAATACTCTGCTATGTGGACTCAAGAGTTCACCTCTGGTCTGTCCTAATCTCAGTGCAGAACAGGGAGAGCTAATCTAATAGAAGACTAAGAAAACCCACCAGCTCTCTAAGTTAACCAGTACATTTGACATTTTTATTTCCAACTTGTTTTATCATCACTGGTCTAACTGAAAGAGAAAAACACAGTCCTTTGGCACAAAATCACCCTGAAACTCTGATTTATGGATTCAGTCTAAAACTGAACTGACAAATTCTCATTTATCTGCCTTCCTGCCTCAGTGGAGGCTTACATGGTAGTGGGCTGTGCAACATCCGTGGGACATCCATCTGGGGTTTGATGCTGAATTGGGGTCATAGGCTACAGTATTGTCCAAGGAAGAGGGATAGACTGGGGAACAGATGAGAGAATATTTACTCTGGAATGAAAACCTTAAAACCTAGAAATGAGCACGGTACAACGGTATTACCCTTCTTTTTAAACAAGCCCTTCACACACTTTCTAACTCACTGCATTTTAAAAAATTATTCTTACTGGCAAAAGAAAAGTTTCTCAGAGGCCCCATGAAAAGACAGCTTGAACTAGTCTTAGAGTCAGTTGTGTCAGTCTGAAACTCGACTTCCTCTTTTAATTTGGCAGCTAGCATGGAAAACGTCTGCTTCAGATAGTTGTTCAGCTTGATCTTCAGGTATGGCCTGCAGACTGGAAGAGAAATCACCTTGGGTTTGTGGGGAAAATAGGTAGGAAATAATATCTCCAGATCTAGCTGCAAATAAATATTTGAATGGGCTTACTTAAAACAGGCAGATGAAAAAAATTATTGATTACGTGAGGCTCTGATGTTGTA
The DNA here is from genome assembly GCA_025920805.1 of Petroica traversi. Lineage (NCBI taxonomy): Eukaryota > Metazoa > Chordata > Aves > Passeriformes > Petroicidae > Petroica > Petroica traversi. The sequence goes on from JAHLSL010000060.1 coordinate 7,857,688, forward strand.
GCTCTTCAGCTGGAACATGTTATGAAACAGGGATATCCAGTATTAGTGCCTAACTAGGGAACTTGCAATTTCTTGCCTTCCAGTGTTGAGTTTTGTATTGGATCGTTAACTGCTTGATGGTTCACAGTTACTTCCTCTAATGTGGGGAAATAGTTTTATTCAATGTTCAGCTCAAAGCCTGCCGTGTTTAATGGGATGTCCTTCTTGCAATATTGTCTGCAATACACTTTTGTATAGGGGTGAATACACTAATGTGGAACAGAAAGTAGTGGCAAGCCATTTCTAATGCCTCTGGTGTTCCTTGCCCATTTTTGCAGGCAAGCTGTGTTTATTATATCCTGGGAGTAAGTGATATTATAATATCTAGGAAATTCGTTACACCACTTGCACAGAAGCTTCCAGATAAGACTCCAAATACAAACAGAAATTACCTACTGTAAAGTGGAGAGGGAGGTGGCTTTCCAGAGGCTACACTAATGGGTTAACATTAACAGCTGCAGTTAATGTGCTCTGCCCCTTTGCTACCTCTTTTTGCCTTGGCACTTGGGAGTAGAAAGGAATGGGTGCCAGTCTAATATGTCTTTAAATGCCGGCACTGTGAATAAATGCAGACTGCTGCTCAGTGCATCATTACAGCTCACTGCTGCCAAAACAGATGTGGTGGGTTGTACAATAGGTGCCATTCCAGCCTTTGTAGCTGTGTCTTAGAGTGCTGACTTGTCTGTGAGGAAATTAAGTGCTTAACCTAGTCCCTCTTCTCAGAACATGAGGACATCTAGCCTCAGTCATGTCACTGACAGACAGAAACTTCAGCATATTATCCCTACTCTCAGTGCAAAGAACAGGCTCTTTTCACCCAATCTGCTGCATGGAAAGCAAAAAAAAAAAAAAATCATGTTGGTGCTTGTATATTTTATGCAAAATCCCTTGACCTAAATGACTCATATTTTGGAGACTCATTCTGGAAAATACCATCCTTCCTTCTGCTTTGTAGGGGGAAGAGTCTGCAGTGGATATGGGAGGTTAAAACAACTAAGAATTGCAGTCTAAATGTAGACTGATGCTTGAAAGATGTGGTCCTGCTCGTCTCCTGCCACCTCCATAGTGGCTGTTTGGGGCAACTGATCTTGATGAAAGCAATTTAAGAAGGAAAATCTGTCCTTTCTGGCAGATGTCTCCATTTACATTGGCCTGTAGCAGCTGGGAAGCTTTCAGCACGTTTTAGGGGAAACTGAAGAAATCATTCTCTTTCTTTCCACCCAATAGTTACAGTAAGTGCAAGACCTCTGTAGAAACTAAATCTTTATTGGCAATTAGCTGCTTCCTGGCACTGCTATGCATTTACAACCTGTTTTTGCTTCCAGCCCTGAAGGAATTGAGCTGCTTTATCCAATTGCCATCTAAGCTTTGCCATCCTTTTAATTTCTCTGCCAACATTGTTCAGAACTTGCAAGTTTTAGCCATCAGTGAGAATCAGCAAGTGGGCACAGCCTCAAAAGGCTCATTTTTCTAGGTGATGTTGTGGACACTGATACAGAACTTCCCTGGAGGAAGTGCTGTTCTTCAATGTCCATTGTTTTTAATAAGGGGATTCCTCTTGACTGAGCAATTTCAGAATCATTTAAGGAGCTCATGTTTTGAAAAGTGCTGGATGTTTACCTTCATGAAAAGCCAGGTGTCTCTTCACCTGGGAAGTCCCCAACACATGCACAAAGAGCATGTAAGAATGCTGGTGTGCCCTCCCAGGAAACGATACCCTGCGTAGGAGCTGTGGGCAAACTAAAGAGCTTGCAGGAAGCCTGCATTGGAGGCTGAAGAAGACGGGTTATATCTTCTTGAAACAAAATATGCAAAGCTACAATCAGTCACTGCTACATTGTGTTCCTTATTGATGCAACATTTGTAACCTGATTCTAAACTTTTCAGAGATCTGTGGTTAATTCCATTGCCATTGTGCCCATGTTTTCCTACACAACACTTGTCTGAACTGGCTTCCATTTTTCAACAGTTTGGGCAGAACAAGGTGCAACAGGGGAAGTTTTGACATTACTTGAAATTATTTTCTTTGCAGGCTGTTTGTGATTTCATCTTGGTGCTTGGTAAACTGCGAGGAAGGCAGGCTCAGCTAAGCAATTTACTGCGTATTTTTTCTCAAAGTGACCTTCTGTCACTATGGCAGGAGGTCCTAGCAGTGCCAGGATGTAACTTGCCTGGTATTCCTGTTCTGCTTTTTGTGACACAGCTCACATTAAAGAAGAACCTGAAGATTAGTTTCAAAGCAGCTGCTTAATAAATAAGTTTTTCAAATGCTGGGAAGTGAAGGAGGAGGACATAGGCCAGGGAAGAGATGACAGATAACACAGCTTGTGAAGACATGTCAGCAACAGAAAAATCATCAGAGGAACCTGGGTTACATAATCTTGTAGCTAAAGCTGTAAGCAGCAAACACCATTCAAGCTTTGCTCCCATTAACTTGGACACCTACTTTCTTAATCTTCAATTAGTCAATCGTAATGAAAAATCTTGATAAACTTGCATTTTGATGGCTTATTTGATGTGTGAACTTGACTAGATTTCCTTTGGACTTGGGTATAAACAGTACATAAATTAATAGTAAAGATGGAAGAGTACAGTTTCATAGGAATTATGACTGTTCAAATTGCTTCAAACACAGCAAAAAAAGAAAAAAAGTTTTAAATTCTACTTAACAAACTAAACTCTCAAACATATCAATATATGTTCTTTGGACTCCGTAGCCCCTTTCTAAACAGATTTTGAAAGCTTCAAGAATATCCAACTCATTCTTTTCAGGATTGTCCCATCCTTACACTAGACTTGACACATCTGTCTGAATTTAAAGCCAGGCAGTGATAACCTTGGCCCAAGCAGCTTTAACTGCATTATATCTGCCTCTGTCACCTTTCTTTAGTGCTGTATAAGTGGTGTTGCAGCTCAGAGGACATCTCATGTCACCTGAGACATCTGATGTCAGGACGGAGCAAGCAGGATGGAGTGCAGCTGAAACAGGAGGGAGCACCTCTACAATGTGCCTTCTAACCTGGGCATCCACTCCAGTGCCAGACAAGCTGATATGGAGCAGCTCCTGTGACAGAACTATCCTGACCTTAGAGCAAAAGCCTTCCCTAGGGCTTCAAAATTTCTGTAGTACCAGAGCCTGGCCAGAGCCTTAGAACTGAAAAGACTGAAAGCTTTAGAAACAAACTGGTTCTACAAAAGGAAACCCTTTAGTCATGTTGTGCACTTAGGTTAGGCACAGCTTGACCTCAATTAGCCACTTTCTGATACTTCCTTCAGGGATTCAACAGGTTGCTTTTTGGGGGCAAGAGGTTGGGAGGAGCTGAATTTGGCTTGTTGAGCAACTATATAAATTCCAGAGCTGTTGCAAGCTATGGAAGGTTGGTGTGGTAAGGATGAGAGGGCAGGACTGGGGGCAGAGTGAGCGTGAGGCTGTCCCCAATAGCCAAGGACAAAACATGGACATAGAAAGCAGCAGCTCTTCAGATTACTTCTGTTTGGAACTAGATAATGTTTGAGCTCTTCAGTCTTTCTGGTAGGTCTTCTGAACTTTAACCAAGAATTGCTGATGTGAAAGGGCCAGTCGCTGCAAGTTGACTGTAGAAATGGTTCTATTTAAAATAGCGTTTCCTGGAATACTCTGCATTGCCTGGTGAAGCCACTTGTGATCTGAACTTATCTTCTATCCTAGGTAGGAAGAGTGAAAAATAACTATACATTATGGTCTTTGTTCTAAAATCCATGTTGTGCAGTGATGTGGTGTATTGAAGCCCATCTCATGTATGGTACCGCATGACAAAATTTGTAGCTGGGAGTTTTGAGATATTAAGACTGTCTCTGGGCAGTCTTAGTTGGTCTGTTGGGTTTAGGTTTTTATTGGGCTGGTGTTGGAAAAGATTTCCATGTGGGATGTCTTTTGTGTGAATGTTGTCTCTTCATGGTTCTTCCTGTGAGGGTCTGTGCTCTGGTGTTTCATGTCTCGGGTGTCCCTATGTTTCTTTAGGACATGTCTTGTCTGTCTCTCCTTAATTGACTTTCCAAAACTGCTCTACCCTGAAATAAACTTCATACTGATTTTTTTCAAATACTGTGAGCTCCCTAAGGATTTGCTTTTCCATAGTGGTCACTCTACAAACCATCAAGTTTGCAAGTCACACTATGCCAGCTCCTCTTTCACCCTAGAATATATTCCAAATGCAAAACACAGAGCAGTGAACAGTTGCTACAATGAGTCATGCTTGTGGTAGTATTGAAAGGTTAAATAACAAACTCCTTTAGCTAGGGCAGGATTGCTTCAGGATGGCAAAAGCCTGCAGTACTTGTAACTGTTGAGGAATGCCACATGCAGTTCTAATCTTAAATCTGCCGGAAAGAAAGGCAGTTACAGGAACTGTGTATGGATGCTTGGGTCTCACAGTCTCTCCCCAATCTTAGACTGGATCTAAAAGCTTTCAAGCCACAAGTAAGGAAATGTACAGCAAGACGAAAAACACCTTAATTATGGTCAGAAAAATGACTGTCAAGCACAGTTTTATCTCTGTTCCCTGGTGTTTCCTCTTGCTAGGGAGAACACATTGGTGAGTTGGATTGTTTTCTTTTCCTGGAATGATGAAATTTAAATGGCAGCAAATAGCTCCTGTGGTGTCTCAACCTGTTTTGCTGTTAAGGAGAACATGACTAAGCCCAAAGGGATTTGTGAATGGGCTATAAAAAGTTCTGACAGTCAAAGAGACTACTTGTGCATTCATACCTCCAGTGCATGTCTCCACACTTTTCTGGAGAGAGATGGAGGAGTGGGTATAGACCTCCTTAAATTTCATCAGTATTGCTCATCTATAGTCACATTTTAAAGTTTTACCTGAGAGGTATTTTTCTGAGGAGGATTCTGAACAACTTTTGTCTAATGGCTCATCAAATTCCACTGAACTAGAACAAGAAGATGACAGACCAGACTGTTCCAGTCCTTAGCCAGTTAATTTTATGGCTTATTTTTTCCTCATATGAAAAGCTTAAATTCTCTTTCCAGCATTCCTGACTTCAGGCAAGGGTGCTAGGGAGCAGAAAACTGAGTGTATGCATGCCTCTTGTCCCTGCTAGCTGCTCCATATTTAAAGCTGTTTCCATGATGTGTTTTGTGGTGGATTTATTTTGGTGGGTGTGTGGGTTTGGTTTGAGTGTTGGTAGTATTTTTGTTTTCTTCTGGAGAATGTCATTTTTCCCTACTGGGAAATAACTGTCATGTAGGTTAGTTTCACTGTTAGCTCTCAGTGACCATGACCTTTTTATCTGTGATGTTGACTCTTGTCTCCTTTTACCGGATGGCATTGGCAATTGCAGACTGTTGCCTAAACTTCTTATCCAAGTGTAATCTAAAAAAGTTGTATTTGGTGATGAGTATCCCTGTGTTTACCAAGATAAACGTTGCCTCAGGTGGTTAAATAGATTGCCTTGTGCTCCCTTTACTTTCAGTTTCTCATGATGGCAGTGAACAACCTGACTGCCTGTTATCTTCAGACCCACTCCTTCAAAAGGAACTACCCAATGTTGGAATTTCTATAACACTCCAGCTTGCCTGCATCCCTGTGCTTCATCTGAAACAAGAGTAAGCTTTGCAACAGTGTTCTGTTGTAAAGTTGCTGAGTTTATAACTCTGAGGTGCATTGTTTAACTTCATGTTTCCAAAATAAAAAGGGTTTAAACTGACACTATAAAAAGCGCTGACTGACTTTCATTCACCAAACTGCCCATACAGCTTTTCTGTTATGCATTACAATCTGCAGTCCTCGGACACACCAATGCATGGTTTCCATTTTTAGCAGCTGGCCCCCTTCCTGGAGCACCACAAAATTGCCCCAGGTTTTCTTATCACTGTATTCTCTGTTGTGTTCTCATCATGCTATTCTAGTTACAAGACTTCAGATGGCTAAAGCAGTCTCAAAACATTTGTGTTGCACATAACTTCTGACTCGAAAGCGATAGCTTGTGTTCTCTTGCTTCAGGGGTTGTTTCTGTGCAACAAGTGCTTCATTTGTGGGATGTCATTCCTTTCGGTGCTAGCCCTACATTTCTTGCTTGATGGCTATTTCTGGCTTTTTATGGGATTAACAAGCAGTTGCTACTTCAGGCTGCTCATGTTTATTACACAGTAGAGACAACTCCAGCTACAAGAACCAAATTTTAAAGTGAGGGCAAGAAGGCTGGACTTGGGCAGCTCTTTGTGCTTTGAGTTCTCCACTTAAACCCTAAGTGGTAGCAGAGACAGTAGCACTGTAAGTGTGAGCTGTGGGGTGTTGAGAGATGTACCTGTGGCAGGGGTGCCTAACGGGAGAGCCAGTCTGTCTGTGTGTCAATGTGTGTGTGTGTCAGTGTGTGTGTGTGTGTCTGTGTGTCAGTGTGTGTGTGTGTCTGTGTGTCAGTCATTGTGTCTGTGTCAGTATGTGTGCCACTCTGTGTGTCTGTCAGTGTGTGTGTCTGTCAGTGTGTTTGTGTGTCAGTGTGTGTGTGTCAGTGTGTGTGTGTGTCTGTGTCAGTCTGTATGTCTGTCTGTGTGTCAGCCTGCCTGTGTGTGTGTCAGTGCGTGCGTGTCAGTGTGTCCGTTAGTCTTTGTGTCAGTGAGTGTGTGTATGTGTGTCAGTGTGTGTGTCAGTGTGTGTGTCCGTCTGGATGTGTGCCAGTCTGTGTGTCAGGCAGTCTGTCAGTCTATCAGTCAGTCCATGTGCCGGTCTGTGTGTCAGTCAGTCCATGTGCTGGTCTGTGTGTCAGTCAGTCTGTCTGTGTGTCAGTCAGTCTGTGTGTCAGTCAGTCTGTCTGTGTGTCAGTCAGTCCGTGTGCCAGTCTGTGTGTCAGTCAGTCTGTCTGTGTGTCAGTTGGTCCGTGTGCTGGTCTGTGTGTCAGTCAGTCTGTCTGTGTGTCAGTCGGTCCGTGTGCCGGTCTGTGTGTCAGTCAGTCAGTCTATGTGTCAGTCAGTCAGTCTATGTGTCAGTCAGTCAGTCTATGTGTCAGTCAGTC
>JAHLSL010000060.1:7865412-7955177 GCA_025920805.1 Petroica traversi
CACGGAGCGGGACCGGGCGGGGACACGGAGCGGGACCGGGCGGGGACAAGGAGTGCCCGCCCGGCACTCGCTGCCCCGGGAGCCGCAGGGCTCCGCCTGTCTCCGGCTTTAGCAGATTCACAAATGAATTGCCGGCCCAAAAGGCACCTTGTAAATCCAGCCATTTTTAGGGTGCAGCGCTCTCTGGGCTTAGAAGAATTTTTATCTGTTATCTGCCGGCTAACGGCAGTGGGGTTTCCAAGAAAGAGGTTTCTGTGTCAGTCTCCTCTCTCACTGGCCTCCACAAGCTTGCCCCGGGCCACTGACCGCCTCTGACTTGCTGCCAATCGGATCTTTCTTTTTATTTTGGGAAGTGGGAGGGATGTGAGTATGAGGGTGGTGATGGGCAGTGACTGAGAAGTCGGGTCATTTCCATGACCAAACCTAAAACCAAATGTGTTAATAACAGTTCCCTTAAACTCTTCTCCTCTCCCCCTTCAGAACTGGCAGGTGTTCATCTTCATGAAGGAAAGAAACACGAGAAGTTCCAATTAGAACTGTAGTGTTTGCTTCAAGATGCCCCAAAGGGAAAATACTCATCTGCAAGTCTCATCTTTCAAAACTACTTGTGTTCTTTCAATCAAAGAAAAACGTTTTTTGAGAAAGATGACTTGTGAAGTCTGTGAACAAAGCTGTCTTCACAAGGATACTGAATGAAAGACATCATGCCTTACAAGGGACACTTATCTTGAAGGGTGACACTGTGCTCTTAAACTGAAACACAGGCACTGTAAAAACACTGATCCTGAAGAATAAGGATTATAAAAACTGCATCAGAATGTTTGTTAGCCCCAGAAGAGTCAGAAAATGCCATTTTTTGCAGATATGTGCCACTTGCTTCATACTGTGTCTCATGATTTTTTGGGTACCATTTGATAATCACATTGTGAGCCATATGAAGTCCTATTCCTATAGATACCTCATAAATAGCTACCAATTTGTGAATGACAGCCTGTCTATCAGCAGGGATAACCTGAACAGAGTATCAAGCTACCAGTACTTGATCAACCACAGAGAGAAATGTCAGCAGCAGGATGTCCTTCTCCTATTGTTTGTGAAGACTTCTCCTGAAAACCGTCATCGAAGGGATGCAATTAGACAAACTTGGGGTAATGAGCAGTATGTTCGTTCCCAACTTAATGCCAACATCAAAACACTTTTTGCTTTGGGACAACCATCAGACCATCTGCAGAAAACACAGCGGCAAAGAGAGCTTGAGCTGGAAGACCAGAAATATCATGATTTGATTCAGCAAGACTTCTTGGATACTTTTCACAATCTTACTCTTAAATTGCTTTTGCAGTTTAGCTGGGTGAATGCCTACTGTCCTCATGCCAGGTTCATTATGTCTGCAGACGATGATATATTTATCCACATGCCAAACCTCGTTGCTTATCTCCAAAGCCTCACACAAATGGGTGCTCAAGATCTCTGGATTGGTCGTGTCCACCGTGGATCCCCTCCCGTAAGAGACAAGACTAGCAAATACTACGTTCCATATGAAATGTACCAGTGGCCCTCCTACCCTGACTACACAGCAGGAGCTGCATACGTAGTATCAAATGACGTAGCAGCTAAAGTCTATGAGGCTTCATTGACTCTGAATACAAGTCTTTACATAGATGACGTTTTCATGGGTCTCTGTGCCAATAAAATGGGAATTGTACCACAATATCATGTGTTTTTTTCTGGGGAAGGAAAAGCTCCGTATCATCCCTGCATTTATAACAAGATGATGACATCTCATGGACACGTAGACGATCTTCGCCAGCTCTGGAAGCAGGCTACAGATCCCGAAGTTAAAAAGATTTCTTCAGGGATTTGGGGTAGAATGTACTGCAGACTGGTCAATATTGTGCTTCTCTGTAAACTGTACTATGTGGACACATATCCTTGTTCAGCTGCGTTTTCTTAATACTTGAATATCTGCATTGAAGATCCACTGAGCCAAGACAGAGCAACAATGTTTTAGGTGTTTATGAAAAAAATATATGTAAATATGGAAAGAGGTAAAATTTACACATGAATACATGGGGTGGGCAGAGGGAGAGGAAGAAGATGGTCCCAGGGTCCCAGATTTTGTTCAGAGACTTGTTGGAATAGCTCTCCTGTTGTACTTCAACTTTTTACATTGTAGCCTGTTTTTTTACACTCTTCAAGGGATGCAAGTCTAGATTATAAGTGAACTATAATGGACTTGACTTCTAGACTTTGAATGCTTGTTGAAAATGTCTGTTTCTGTGAACTTGTCAGTAAGTCTTGACGGTTTTTTTAAAAGCTATGTGAACTAAGGCATGTGGCAAAAAAAATCTGTTACATCAAAATGGAGTAGAACTTTCAAAACATGAGGAAAGTGGAACTTCTGACTTGATGAATGAGACTATCACAGTAGTTTAAGGTAGTGTAAACTCTCTACAAATATTCACCATTTCTCAATGCTTAATACAAAGTCAGTCTGGACCTGCACAGTTGACAAATAATGAGTGCTAGAAGTAAAGACCTGCTACCATTGTTTTCTCAAGGCTCCCCAAAGCTTAAAAATAGGGAAACAGTGTTTGTATGCCCTTTGACTTGGTGGTTTTAAGTAACAAAAGAACCCCCTTTAGAACATGAAGCTATAAAAAACCACACTACTCATGTTACTGGTTGAGCCAATATTTCTCTGTCTTCTGAAAACTGAATCAGCATATTTGAGAAGTCCAATCTTTAATAAGCAAATAAGTTAAATTAGTTTTCTTTAATAATGCTTCTGTTTTCCAATATTGTAGAGGTGAAAAGCAAGGAAAAGTTCCTGAGAATGTTACTTAGAGCTAGTTTAAGACTAAAAGACTTAAAAAGCAAAATATCGTGCTTGTAACTAACAGAGAGGGAGGATATTTTCTGTACAAACTTTGACTTTGCATTGAAGGGATAGGGAGATGGTGACTCACAGGAACTCAGTACACAAATCATAATAACTAAAATAGTTCTCCTGAAGTCAAAACTGTCCTTAAAATTTCATGGTTGTTTGTGTCCACAAATCTCTGTTCCTTGAACACATCTCAACGTTAGTATCACTTGCAAAGGGACAAAATACCTGTGCTTTGTACACCAAAACAGAGCTAAGTGATGTGCAAACTGCAGCCCTTATGAGTTGTACTGTGGTGCCATAAAGAAACTGCAGAGAAGCAGAGTTGCAGGCTGGCTGCAGTCCTTGCACAGCTCAGTCATGGTGCTTCCACAGACTCTCAGGACAGATATCTTAGCTGCTAAGTGCCAAATCTGTGGCAGCTGTACAAGACTTGCCTGTTTGAAGCTGTGAGTAGTAAACTTGTTTAGCTAACTGCTACTGCTCTTGGAGCTGTGCTGCAGGTTTTCTAGTTTGAATGGATAATGGACAGAGTCCAGGAGTGAGCTTGCTGACTGTTCTCTAGCTGTTCAGATGGAGGGTTGGTAGCTACTGGAACTAAGTTAAATATGTCACTTTCTATAATTGGATTTGCAGAAGGAAAATATTAAGACTCCTAACTGGTCCCAAATGCTGGGCATATAAAGAGCCCACAAATTAATCATTTATCAGTATCAGAATGACTGAAGAGTATAACAGCTATACTTCAGGAGGAACAAATCCAGTTCCTTTTCTTGCCTAGACAAATGGATAATAGTACTGGGGATGTAGATCTACATAACCTGTTGCATACAGAGAAAATAAATGCACGGATAGAGAAAGTATTATTCTGTATTGAAGGAAAGCTGCTTCATCAGATTTCTGACTCGTTGTGAGCCATTTAAATCAACAAAGCTGCACAGCAAAACTGCACTGCTAGAGATGCCACCCTGTTCACTGAAGGGAAAGAGGGTCTTCATATGCAGTATGCAACCAAATGTACTAGTAAGACTATGGTCTTCCAGCATATCTATATGTTGGGATTTGTTTTCACTCATACAAGCAAAAGCAAAGTAAGCTTTAAGTAGCTTTAACCAGCTAACATCTAAAATGCTGCTTAAATGTAGTTGCCATTTTCAGAAAGTCACTTTTGATGATTGAAGTACTTCGTTTTACAGTTGGTTTGAGCTTTGTTTGGATTGTTTCTTAAACTTAAAAGGGCCTTGATGTTTGTAGTATGCATTTTCTTTTGCTGCAGTGAAAAGAAGTTGCTTGTTGAATAAAAAGGAAAGCATGAAGGCACTCCTTTCAAAAAATTGAGACATAGAAAACATCATATTTTCTGGTTCTAAACACAAATTAAGATTTGTACACTTCCGTCAGGAATCTTTTTTAACAATAGTCTCGGTGCTCCAATGCAGGGCTGGTAGGTTTTACTTCTACAAATAAAACTGTATCAGCCTGAATGGTCACTCCTCATTAAGAGTTTGACATTGTTGCACAGCATATTTAATGCTATTTTTTTTACTTGTTTGTTTGGTTTGCATCAGTTTCCCTTTGATATTACTAATTTTTATACAAAGTATTCAATATTTATTCTTAAACTTTGCTCTGTACCACAGAAAGACAGTTGTTTTGTAAAAATTGTTTTGAATAAACAGACTTATTTCTTTTAAAAAAAACTTAAACAATACAGCAAAGGTAAATATCTCTTGTTGCTTTCTTTGTAACTAAGAGGATCAGTTCTGATACTTTTAAATGCTGTTCTGAGTTCCCTTTTACAAGAGGACTTCAAACTGCCCCTCACTCCCTCCTTGCCCCCAGTGTGTGTAAAAGGCAAAATTCCCATTCCCAAGAAAAAGAGAGCTTATAAATTTGTTTACCAAGCTTCTAGGTCTAAAGTTGTATAAAACTGCCAGGTATTAGAAGCTGAACCTGTTGTTAATGTTATAATTTGTATGTTCTCCTCAGGCAGCCAATCCCCTGGAGATGTGTGTCTGTCTACACAAGATTTCAGATCATACTTTGCACCTTTGGAAAAGTAGCTGATGGTTTGGGGACCAGACATGGTATTTTTACAGGGTATAATTAAATTCAGATAATTATGATTTGTATGTCTCTCCAATTTGTCTGACATAATGTATCAAGTTAGGGTTTTTACAAATGGAGTCGTTTGCATCAGGTAACTCCAGTGGAGGAGACAGGGGCATAACTAAAGTATGAATTATCTAAATGACAGTGAAGAAGAGAACAAAGGAAATGCAGTCAGGATAGTGGCTTTTGGCTTCTTGCAGGGTGGGTTTTGTTGTGGGTTTTTTTTGTTTTATGGGGTTTTTTAAATTTATTTAATTTTTCCCTTTGGCCTACAAACTGCAGTTCAGCTAAAATTGGACGGCTTGATACTTTTTGTTGAAATAAGTGATTTAAGTATCTGGGCCTTTAGAACGCATTGTGAATAATCTTTTTCTCAAGATTTTGCAGAAACTCTAACTTGCAGTTAAAAAACCCAGAAGCCTCTCATAGGTATATAGTCAAATGTGAATATTCTGAACACCATGAGGTGATCTTTAACATCAGGGTTTTTTGTAAATATATGCAAGGCTTATTCTAATGATTTCTTGTCTCACATCTTGTAATTAATGCTTCTAAGAAAAAAAACCCTGTAAAAAAAGCCCCAACCCAAACAAAAGATAACTCTTATTTGCCTTTCCATCTGATAGACTCAGTATAAATGCATGGCTGTGAGCATTTCAGTGACTTCATTATTGCTAATTATTTATTAATACTGGTGAACTTCAAAGCAGCTGTAGAGAATGTCTTATAAATGCAGTAATTTGCATTCTAAGAAGAAAAAGAATATAGTGGCTCATGTGCAGCCTTACCTCCTCCTTGTTGACAAGTTCTCATCACTTTCACTGGTCACCAGGACTCTGCTAGATCCTCCTTGACTGGCTTCATGCATCACTTCAATCTGAATGAGAAGGACACATTAAAAGTGAAAATACTTCATTGCTGAGGCTTTTATTTAGAGCACTTTAACTCTGAAAGAATAAAAAACAGATCCTGTCTAACCTAGTAAGCCACTAGACACATAAAAATCATTGAATTCTAGGTGTGCAGAAATATTTCCTGCCTGTTTATGTTCTCCTTCCCTGCTCAGTGTTGTCATTCCTCACTCCAGGCAAAGTTGTTATATTCTTGCACCACAAAAAGTGAATTATTTCCTTGTGTAGATAATTACAGGCATAATAATCTGTTCCTTAGACTCTGGAATACTATTTTTTCATTTCCTGTCTGAAGCCAATCCAAAGACTTCAAGTTTCAGAGTTTGTAGGATGCCCTGTTTGTAGATTCCCTGTGGGAATCCTCTGCATGCCTCTGAGGAGGGTCTGTGTCCCAGCAGCAGTGCTGGGTGAGGCAGTGCTGAGCACAGGGACCTGTGCACAGCCTGTGCCCAGGCTGAAACAGAGCTTTAGCACAGCTCCAGTGTTTATTTTGATAACACACACTCCCTTGTCCAGTCTTGCAGATTTGGATCATTTCAAGTGCTCTCCAGGCACGTTTTAAGCAGGCTTTTCCTCCTTTTGCCTGCAGCTTGAAGATCTTGAAGCACTTCTTGCATTCACTCAAAAGCCTATCTCTTCAAATTCAGTAAAACAACCCAGCTGCTGAGTTTGCAGTCCAAGCCAATACTTAAACCCTGGCAGAATCCAAGTTCCTGAGCACTTTAAGGGCTGATTCTCACATTCTATATTGCTAAATTATTTAGCTGGTTGATGATAATGATGGAATCCAGTAATGAACTGTCCTCATCTGAACCATCATCAGAACAATGGGAGGGAAGGGAGGGGGGCATAATTTGAAGTGTAGTCTTGGGAAGTGTATTTAAAAATAAATGAATGAATGGATGTTTTATAAAGTTTGTGTCATGTTGCTGCATACACCTAATTATGTGGGAGGAGTGCAACTGATTACCTGCATTACTGATGAGAGTAAAACTAATTCTAAAGTCACCTTCTGTTAGTTTAGGCAAAGGGAAGATCACCTGTGTGTTCCTGCAGATAACTGTTTTATTCTGTGCTTATTGCTGAAGCTCCGGGCTGTGATGGCCATTTCAGAAAATGGACTGCATTTAATTTTTGCTTTCAGCTTTACAGGAATAAAGATGAAATGTATGAGTGAATAAGGGGTGTGGATAACAGAAGAGCTGGGTTAAAGTAGCTTTCCTTATCAGAGAGTTAACTGAGAAATACTCCATTTTTTTTAGTTGTAAGTATAGGTGTGTAAATCTATATTTATGTGGTTTTGAGTTCCCTCACAATATGGGATGTCCCCAAATTACAGGTAATCCTACCTTAATTCCACCTTTTGTCTTCTTAATGCTTTTCTTTTTTGATAAGTCTACTTCAGAAATGGTCTTTGGAGGGCAGGAAATTTCTGTAGACCTCCTGTTGGTAGCTGAAAGAGTAAAAAAGAAAGTGACATTAGAAAACATAGGCTAAAAGTTTAAAATCTACTTCCAAATAAAAGCAATGAGCAAAGATCCCGACACATCATTGGTAAATGAGACCTGGCTTAGAGAACTGCTTTGTGCTGGAGCACTGATGGATCAGCTGGCAAAAGGGATGGGTTCCCTTGTCCAGTGCTGCACTGTGTCTCTAATTGGCATCTTCAGCTCCACTGAAGATGGATCCACTCAAGGATTACTTTGGTTTGGCTTCTCCTGGGAAAGGCATCTTTAGGACAGCACAGGTCAGTGATAGTCAGCTTTACCAACGCTTGGGTAATTGCCACTTGCATGGTGCTGCTTGTGTGGGTTCCCAAAGAAAGGACATTTTGTTCCTGGTAATGGTTTGCTGATGTTGGATTAAAGGAGTGCTCCCTGTAAGGTTTCATTACATGAACAGCTCTCAGAAGAGTAACCACAGGAGTTCAGCAAGTCACAGTGACAGGTGTGTAAGGACAGAATCTGAGGATATTGTTTGTGTCAGGTTTGGGGGCTCTTGCAGGCTCTGAAAACCCAAACTGACACTGAGGTGTCTGAGCCTACTGGACAGTCATTCCTAACAACAGAACCCCCTGTGCTCAGCCTGCTGTCCAAAGCAAAGGGTTGCAATGAATGATGAGAAGGGGAATCATACATTTGGCTTGAGTAGAAAATAATCTCTTTTACAGTTTTATCTTTGTTTTAGGCTGATAATGAGTTCACAGCACATGCAAGTACAAGGCCAACAGCACTCTCTCTTTTCTTAGCTGCTGAATTGATATGGGCAGCCATTCATGTCATGGGTGAAAACATGCATGAATGCCAAATCAAATGCTGAAAGAATCTAGGTCAGGCACCAAAGAACAAAATTGAGATTAAGTCCTTTTCTTTTTTATTCTGGCAAAACTTTCTAAGTGAACAAGCGCTTTTTCTAAGAATAAAAGCTGGTGTTTTCAAATGCATCTGGCAACATTTTGTTTAAGAGGGTTTCACCAAGTTTAATGTTCTGAAGTGTTGAGAGTCTTGACAGTCATTAACTTTTTCTTCTTTGAGAAGCTGAGGGACACAATTAAAAAGATGCAGACATCTCTGAATGAGGAGGATGTAGGATCAAAGGTTTGATGCAGGAGAGGGCTGAATACTTTTTTAAAAGATACACCCTAACAAAGTTTCAAATGGCCTTGTCATTAAATTCTTCCTTTAAAGTAGTTTTTAAAAAGGCAAAAAGAAGCACATAGAAGCACCCCAAATTATATTCAGTTAAAAAGACAACATATCAGTTTCACAGACATTAATAATGGAAATTGACAGTTCTACCCTGTGTCTTTCCAACAACCTTATCCCACAGCTGGGAAGAGAATTACTTAAAGCAGCCTCTCTCCAACTCTTCCCTAAATCTTCTTGCATTTATTTAATGCTGAATGGCATAAGGACTTGGCAATGCCCATTTCATGCCTGTTACCTCCTCACAATGACCCCATACTGGAAAGTTTCCTCAATGGAACTCAGTGAAATCTGGCAGTCACCAGCAGCTATAATCAACTGGTAGAGGATTCTTGTGGTTCCCAGGACTGAGATAAAACACAAATGTCTCTTTTTGGCTCTTCCATCACTTTTTCATAATATACAGCAGGGGGTTTGTTTTGATTTTGAGCACTACTTTCAACAAACGCCTTTTTCCCATCCCCAAGCAAGCTTTCCCTGAAGCAGTATTTGTTCTCTCAAAGGTATTTTTATTTCACCCAAAAAGTGTACTGACATTTTGGAACCAAGGGAACAAGAAGATGCAAGATGCAGCACATGGAAGCTATTGATCCTGATTGTCAAACTTCTTTGTACCTTTCTAATCTGCAGGAAGGATGACTGCTACTGTTGACAAAACCAGAATATTCGGTAAGTTTTCAAATGAGTACTTTTATGTGTTTTCCCATGAAGCTCTGAGTAAAGTTTCTATAAACATCAGTAAATTCACCCTTTTCCATATTGATGCACCCTGGAGATCCTATTTAGACATAAATTTTCACCTGCCACGATCATGACAAAACACAGACTGTGATCAGACCTATTACACTAAAAACTGGAGTTTCTCCCAACTATATCCTATTTATACATTGAAAAATCACCATAAAAAAAAGTAAATCTGAGACTTGGCCACTGAGACATTGTTCCATACTCTTACCCACACCTGAACACCCTGGATATGCTGCCAATGTCTACTTGCCCTGTCTAAATCTGAGTTCAGTCCATTGGATTGTGATACAAAGCTAATTTAAAAATTTTATGGATGTGTCATGGAAATAAAGGGAAGCAGTGGAAATAACCTCAGAAAACATTTGGCTTAGAAGAGCTGAATCAGTAATACCCAGTTGTTTGACTTATTCATTAATCAGAAAACTTTGTAGCTTGAAGGGGTGGTTGATACTGGTATGGAAACCTGTGCTGAAAGCAGTCAGCAGGAAAAGTGGAAATCAGTTACAACTTTGATGTCTGGATCACAATCTGCAAGCTCAGACAGCTCCAGGTGATCCAGGAAAGAGAGCACAGGGCAGTTTAAATGAAAGATGACACATTCACAAGAAGCCAAACTGTGCTCCTTGATCCAGCAGCAAATTACTCAGGTCAGTTCACAATCTGAGTCTTGGCTTCTTCAGTGTCACATATTTCAGAAAATGAGACAGGTACAAGATAAGAAAGCAGTCAAATTCAGCTGGGTCTGTTTCCAAGATAAATTTGATTCATATCGACACAATGAACTTCCCTTTCCCATTAGACCCAGAAATGAACTGAAAACAGGAAACAAGCTGCTTTGGTTATGCTCTGGAGAATTTTTCAGTTATTGACTGGCCCATAGTGGGAGACTGCTACATGTCACTGCATTTAAGTAGTTTCTGGAGCAGTACAGAAAGAAACAGCCCAAGTATCTGCCAATTATTATTGCACTAATTACTGTGGAACTGGAAATATAAGGGAAACTCCCTTATAAAATTCAGTACAGTTGGCTGTTTCAAGGTCAGTACAGTATTGTCTTGATGAAGAAGCTGAAAATTATAGTGTTGAGCTGCCTACTGAAAGAATAAAGTCTCAGGAACAAAGGAAAACTAGAAATGAGCTAAGGTATGCATGGCTTCAAGGTTGTTTTCATCCTATTGTTTCACAGTACTCCCCTGGATGATACATACTGATGATTTCATTTTGAATTCATTAATATTTTAAATTGCTTGATGCTGCTTTTAAAGCAAATATTGTTAAATGGAATTGTAAAGCAGGGTTTGGGTCTGTCACTTGCAACACTACTCTTTTCCAATGGGGCTTTAGTACTGCTTACAGTTTTTTAATGAACAAGTTCCATGACAAGTAAGGAATCACTATTGTGTTATTTAGCCTACAGCAAATGGTAAAGTGGGCTGTACTATCCCTAAAGCTGTTAGAAAATGACAGAGACTCATGTGTCCTGTTTTGTTTTGCAGACTCTCTACCCCTCTACGACTGAAATAAATTCAGTGAGGAAAACTTGCCGTACTGATTGTGAGAAAAGGCTGTGGTTTCACCTCTTTCCCCCCCTGCTCCTGTGTGGCAGGACACAGGCACCATCTCTCAGGTGCTGATCTCTTACAGGGGGGGCTACATCCCCCTGAGGGACAGACAGACAGACAGAGCTGTGGGCAGTTCAGAGACAGCTGGATTAGTTCACCTGGGTAACTGGCCCAAAGTTTGCTCTTGCTTGAATAAGTGAAACTCTTCATCTAGCAAGAGACACACGGTGTAGTCAAGAGTTCTGATATGTACCCAGCACCTGTCAGATATTCCGAGCCCCCCTCAATTAAATACCACACTTTACATTCAGCTTTGGGGGAATTCTCCCATCACATAATTTCCCATCTGTTTTCTGTAATGGGTTTGTGCATTCTCACTAATCACCTACAGCAGAATCAAATTCCTTTGGCAAGAACAAGCATGGAAACAACCAGACTGCTAAATTTTATTGGGGCTTGCTGCTCGTGCTGTCCAACAGGAACATGAGTTTGAAGATAATTAGAGGCTTAATTGCTGTTTTGAATGCTGGTGATGACAAAATAGAATGTTTAGGTGGCTAAAGAAACATCAGAGCAGCTATGGATTGTCACTTAATGGCGTAGGGCAGAAAGACTTTGCCATTCTTAGGCAATATAATTTAGAATTCTTTGCTCTAGCAAAATTTCTGTCAAGCCCCCTGAAAATCTGCTGATATAAGAAAGCACAGAGCGAGGTTCCTGGATGTGGAATATTCTACAAGGAGGCACTACTTGGTCTCCTCAGACTGGCCCAAGTGTAATAGCAGCCTACAAAACTGAAAGTATCTTTTCCTTTTTTCTACTTCATTCATAGAAATATACTTAACCATAGAAACTAGTGGCTTCTCAAATCATTAATGAAAGTCACATGCACCATCTCTTCTGAGTCAGCTAACCTCTCTGCAGCCTCACTTTCCCTGCACACACCCCCAGCCTCTTACAAGAAATTCTTCCTTTATCCTCTGTCCAGATGTTATTAGTTAGTGAGTGTTATGCACTAGTGACTGTGAGGAATGCTGGACTGGATCCAATGAGCAGTTGTATACATTTAACTGAGATGGAACCAGCTTAAATTTTATTATTTAAAGAACTGAAAAGGCTCCAGCTGTGTTCCCCCTTATGAGTTTTGTGTTCCAAGTTGGCCTTCTAAGATGCTTTTATGGTGAGTCATGGATTCTGTATGTGCAGTGTGCTGTTAAACATGTTATTTTTTTAAAAAGCTCATAGAAATTTTGACATCTCTGCTCCTGTATTTCACATTTATGTTGCACAAAAAGAACTCTCTAGGTGAATATTTTATAGCACTTTGTGCTGCCATGTTCCAACTCTTGCCAGAAAGGTAACAAAGCAAGACATTTCTCCTAACCATGGCTACTGAGATGGCCAAATCATCTTTTACTGAAATTTTCCAAGAACGTGTGAGACTGAAGGAAACAGCCTTTGAGAAAGTTTCATTTCAAAGAGTTAGAGTTTGGGAGAATTACAAGCAAATTAAAATAGATAAATGCTAACTGCAGTCATCTCTAGCTTGTATTATCCTTGACACTTCTTAGTTCATCTCATTGTGCCTGACAGGCTGCCTGGTTCTATTCTAATTCACTCCATGCTAAAGCGTTTTGTACAGAAATGCAGAGAACAAATATATAGTCAAATCATAAAAAAAATATGCCCTCTGAAGTGAATCAGAGCAAAAATATTTCCTTATTGAGTGCCACTTCTTTCCTCCCAACACACATGAGGACAAACTTAGCCATGAGTAGTATTCAAGCAGCTTCCACTGGGAGTAAACAGAGTTCTCCTTAAAGTAAGGTGCCATATATGCTACTTAAATATTTTCAAGGCTCTTATTATAAAATTGCCAATAGTTTTCTGCCTTTTCAGGGCTGATCCGTGAATAATATTTAATCAAGCTCTCACAGCTAAAACATGCACCAAATACAGATGGCACAGACTTTTCAGCATCACAGTAATTCCAGAACTAGTTCTTCAGTCTTGAACAGGCCTGTCCCTGCAAAATATAGAAGTCCACTTGTGAAACCAGAAGCATCAAGCAAAATTTGGATTAATTTATAATTTTTCTTTCGAGTTTCCAGACCCATAGAAAAGTGTTAACTGAAGGACAGTTAACTCTGAGCTGCCTTTCTGGATCTTCACCCAGCTAAAAGATTACTGAGAGTCACCAGAAACCACAAGGTCATGGTCATGAAACTGTGACAGTCATTTCCCTGACAGAAACCTGTCCTTTCTCTCAGACATGGTATCAGCTGTGCCTGTGTGCAGAAAATCCATCTCTGCCTACGTATTTGTCCATGTAAAATGGAGAGGCTGACAGTTACAATAATGGAGTATTTAATGTCTGAGCCTTCATATCTGTGAAGATTTTTCCATTAACACCCTGAATTGGACTGAATTTTCCCTACTACTGTTAGGAAAATGGATAGTCAGCAAAGAAAAACAAAACAAAATCTATTCTGGAACAAATGTAACTTCTTTTCCTTTCACAGACCAACTACCCCAGTGCTGCCATGGTATTGTTACTCTGCTGCCTGGGGACAAAAGCCTTTCTTTCTGTTCTTCTATTTCTGTTTATCACATTTTATTGTCTCTGCTTGCCTTTGTATTTACACAGTCTAGGAATATGGTATTTTCCTGTTGTCATATTCTATTTTGCAAGCTTTTAGAAATATTCAGATATGTCCTGGGTAACAAATGACAAATGAGTGCCAAAACCTCTTTCGAGAAGGTGCTCTAAGCCTCTCTCATATTTCCAAGATTTTGCTCAATAATTCTCCCCATAAATAAATGCTGATAGTGCACTGATGCCATGAATCTGAAGAAAGAATGCAGAGGAAAGTCCAAAAGAAGGGTAGCTTCAAGAAGAGCAGAATTTCACAGCCTCATTTTCAGGCTTGGAATAGGACTCAGTGTCCCTGTTTCTATTCTCAGACATGTTTTAGAGTCAGACTGTGAAACACCTTGGTGAATTCCATGGTTTATCTGTGCCTCAGTTTGCTTTCTGGAAAAAAGAGGTTAAGATACTGACCAGTACCTGACAAGTACTTTGGCATTCCAAGGGAAAGGACCTCAGGAATTTCAAATATGGTTCTTTGTAGCAGACAACTGGATAACACCAAAAGGATGCATAAAGAATATGTGAATATACATGTACTATTAATGGCTGTTAAAGCCACTGACTGTGAGTCCCTGGATGAGCTGTAGATACCCAGGCACTTCTGTTTCATTGTACAGAAGTACTCTTGGTCAGTCACCTTCAGGAATCTGAATGAGATGGCAGAGGCAGCTTATCCATGTCTGAACAGGATGGGGTTGCACTTTGCACCTTCTCACAGAACATCCAGAGTAGCATTTTAAAATAAATTTCACCTATCTATTATTTTTCAACAGCATGTTAAAGGCTAAGCCTTGTCGCACAATTATCCTGTATTGGGTTGTATAACCATGAATTGTAATTCAAGGGACAGAGCAAGGGAGCATCTCATGAATTTCTGTGAAAGAGCTGATATTATGGGATGGGCTGTATGAACAAGCATCAAAATTTAGAGCATTGTCACAAAGTAATGACTGTTCTAGCAGGTTCTATCTATACCAACAATTTAATTTAAAAATCTTCAAGTGTTCTAAAATGACAAGAAAGAAGTTCAAGAGGCTGTAAACAGAACAGCAAGATTAGCTTTTAGCCTGAAGATGCAGTTTCACAATAGAGGAAAGCCATTCTGAAACTGTGCTTCCACAGACAGGAACTAACTGGCTCTGACCTACTGACCCCATAACCCCATTTTCTGCAGCTTCCTTTGCTTCAGCCCTCGTGGCCATTCAGGAAGCAATCTGATGAACTCTGACATCAGTGCTGCTTGGAGCAGGTGACTGGGCTGTGTGATCTCCAGAGCTCCCTGAACTTCTGTAACTCATGCAGTGGAAAAAGAACTACTGTGATTTTTGAAGTCTGTTTATTCAGTGTTCAAGGCAAACCACAACTCCTCCAGCAAACTGACTCTTCATAATTGCGCACCCCAGTGCAAGAGGGGAGCACAGTGTTGGAGGATGTGTGTGTGGCAGAGCAGGACCTCTTCACAGACCTTGTGTTCTCAGCTTGCCTTAAGCCAAAAGAGAAGCTGAAACTTGAGGAAGTGCTGTACATAAAAAATACAGCAAGCATGGTTTGGGGGCAAATAGACAGATTTCAAACTGGCATGGGAATGGGAAGAAGAGGATTTTCCTTTGGAAGAAAGGATGAATTTTGTGGAGCAGAGGAGAACAGGGACATTGGTGTGACTTTCTGCTGGTATGCCTAGAAAGCAAAGTGATCAGGCTACTGGTCATCCTCATCTTCCTGTTGAGAAAGTAGTTTATTGAATGCTTTTCATGCAAATAAGGGTTTTTTCAGGTTTTTTGCTAAAAGTTTCCCTTTTGAACAGCCCTAAGGTTTGAAAGGGACAACCCCTTCCTGCTGCACACACAGGGTGGTTGGTCTTCAGGATACACTGTTTAGAAGTAGTTTCACCCATGTTTCTTTTGCAGAAAATAGCTACCTTGGTTAAAGGCACATGCTAACCTCAAATCAGTTACTTTCAGTAATTTCCAAACAGAAACAATGCTCATTTTCTATAGTTAGCAGAGAACAAGGTAGAAAGTGAACTAACATCTATGTAGAGGGGAAAAAGTAAAAAATCCACAAATTAGTCAGTGTCACTAATGAACCCCCAATTTTGCAAGTATCTGATTGAAACTTGAGGAAGAGTGACATTTGAAAGCCAAATATTCACATTACAGTATCTGCAATATAAAAGAGGTTCTCATGCTTACACTGCAGGCTTGCATTGATTACCCTGGCTTGGGTGTTTGAGAATCAGCAATATAAGACACTCTGAGACACAATATAGAAATGTACTCTGTAGATCAGGCCAAGGAGAGAAACCTGGTGGGTTTTTTTGATTCACCCTTGTTTGTATGTTTGCAGTGACAAATATTTCATATTCATTTCTGACAGCTGGACCTAACAAGGCTGACACTGCACATCAAATTCAAGTGTTCATTCTGATAACAAAAATCAAACATGACCATGTGGACAAAACATTGGTGTGAGTCTTGGCCTACCTACTGCTGCTGGTCTGGTAATCTTTGGTGATGCTCGCTTTGGGGAAGATTCAGGATGTGGAGCAACAGGTTGTACTGGCCGGGTCTGTTTGGCTGCCAGCTTCTTCAGACTCACTTGCCTCTTGTCAAACATCTCTTGTACATCTTCGAGTTTTTGTACAATTCTTTGGGCATTGGCCTTGACAAAGAAAAGGCAAATAACAAAGGTTGTCAGTGCTGGACTGAGCAAGTGAAGAAAGGACTTGCATTACCAGACTCAGACTAGAGCTGGACATCACAATGTGCTGCGGTTTATTGCAACCCAGTCCATGCATTCTGCCCAGATCACAGTTTCAATGAACAAGAAATGGTGACTCAAGCAGAATTTCCAGCACTGCTCTGAAGAAAATGACATATGAGTTGCATGACTCTCTTATGAGTAAAACTTACTGCCACAAATACTGACCTCTGTGCCCTTTTGGAGTAGAGAAAGAGGTACATTTTAGCAGTCTCAAATACATAGCCCAGTACACTCTCATGGACAAAGCAATTGGAAATTTTTAATTTCTAAGTGAGTGCATGCATATCTGAGGGGTTTTACCTTTATTTCAGGGGTGAGGATCATGTCAAACTGATTGTAGAACTCCTTTGGGTTGGAGAGCTGGTGTTCCTTAGCTGTCACCAAGAACTTCTCAATTTCACCTAGTGCAGTTTCAGCTCCCTCTTGTGACTGGCACTTGTCCACAGCTTGGGAAGCTAAGAGGTAGATTCCAGCTTCACACCATTGGCTTGCCTTCAAAGAAAAATGGGGGAAGAAGGAATTATCATCACTGACAGTTCACATTGTCAGGTGTTGCTTCTTCTCTACGAAAAGCAGATTTGCCCTAACATGTCATTAAAGGGGATCAATGTTACTCATAGCGTGCAGCAGTTCCTGCCCACAAGTTATCCCATCAGGATATGCAGAACTGAACTTGCTGAACTAATGCAAAGCTCCAATATTTATACTAACATCTACTGAATAAAATGGAGAAAACCCAAACACAACTTTTTATCTTCATCGTAATTACCTGAACTCATAAAATCCTTCATTTTTAGTAGAACCTTGCCAGAACTGTTATCTGAGAAGGTTCACTCACCTTATCTAACTGCTTATGCAGCTCAAGAGACTTTCCCAAAATATCATACTTTTTCTTGGTCTCATTGGTAAAGTCATCACAAATCCGCCTGAGTTCAACACACTTTGGTCTAATGGAGTCAACTGCATAATGGTTGTTTTGGATGAGCTGTTCTCCATGGAGAGCTAGAGACTGAGCCTTCTCCAAAGGTTCCTGTGAAATTAATGAGAAAAGTTAGAAAGACACGCAAAATAAGGACAATCCATCCCTGTAATCCCTGCTGTAGCCTGGGGTAAACGTTTGGTGTATTAATATAGCTGATATGTCTTACTTTATATTTACATTGAAGGCCAACTTCAATATCAATTGAAATTCAAGAGATTCCATCTGAACATCAGGAAACACTTTTGTGCAGTGAGGCTGACCAAACACTGGAACAAGTTGCCCACTGAGGTTATGGAGTCCACTTCTATTTTCTCACATACTGTGGACATTCAATATACAAGGTTTTTCTCTACTTTTTTCCCCCAGCTTTCCAAATAATGAAATGGAACTACTGGGTATGAACAGCCCTGGCTTCTGGAAATTAGGATCTTTGTTTTGCAATTTAAAGTAATGACTCATGAGAAGAGACTAAATCTGGACCACAAAAAAGGTCAGTGACAAAGAAGTGTCGAGAACATCAGGTCTAGAGCAGCTAGAATACTGAATTTTGTGCAAACCTGTCCTTTCTCTTCCAGATGTTTCTGTTCCTTCAGGAGGTTCTCAACTCGAGTTACACTATCTCCAATGTCAGCAAAACCTGCTTGTGTTTCCATGAGGTTATCCAATGTCAGTTTTACCTAAAAAACAGAACAACAAAAACATAAAACCAAAACAAAATAAACCCACCCAAAACCCCATCACAAGATACTGATAAAAAAATACAACAAATATTCACCTACGTCTTTGAGAAGAGTCTGCATCTCAAGTTTAGTCTTTCAGCTTGCTCCAAAATGGAAAAGCCAAGAAATAAATCAACAACCAACTATTCTTCAAAGAGTTTCCTTGCTTCTCACTAATTAGGCCCACAAAGTTTTGACAACCTTAAATTCCAGAGTTTATATTTCTCCAGAATCTGTATTACTCTAATCTCTGGGCTGACAGCTGGGCTCTCTGAACTGTATTCCCTTGGTTCTGGTGGTATTGACAATTTACAATCACAGAAGAAATTCTGTTTGATAACTTCACACCTAAGTGCAAAATTATTTATCAAGAAGTTGGTGTTCCACATTTTGGCCTCACACTCTGACACTTTCCTCACTGTGCCTTATTCAAGTGTTATAAGACATCTGAAAGCTGCCAAGACTTTAATTTTTGAATAGTCATTTCCTATTTCATAATCAAGGTTTTTGCTCCCAACCTATTTTTTGGACTGCCATTATGCTCTAAGTATGGGTAGAATTTGACCTTATTTACCAGAGAAGGCTAGACAGCATGAACAAAGAAATACCTCTCTAAAATCGTGTTCAAAGTGTCGAAGCTGCAGGCACTGTTCTAGTTTTAGATGATGCTTGGTCCAAAATTGATCAAAAGCCTTTTCTGTTTCATCCAACTGAGCCAACAACCTGTTAAGAAATTATAATGAACAGAATGTACTTACTTCCTATAGTTCTTTTCTTTTAAGTTACAGTAATTGATGGCATAAAGCAGAGCAGGGAGATGGTGGGGAGCCCTACACTTATGTAAGAGGGCTCTGTGTCAACTCTCCCTTTAGCAAAAAAGAATGAAATTTGCAGTAGGACAGGCAGGAATGTGACAGATGAGTGACAACTACATGGATCTACCGTGGCAGTTTCAGTCCTGCCTCCTGATGTGCAGGAGGGACTCAGAGCTGTTCCTTGTCCTGGCAGCCAAGGGCAGATGTCACTCCCTGGTTTCCACCCAATGCTTCAAAGATAATTCATCCCCAACTGATGCAGATTCAATATGAGGCAATTACTATTTTACGCAATGATTAAAGCAGAACTCTACAACTTGTTAATTTTCTTCACCCATCAGGAATAGGCAAGAACTGAATAATTTTTCCCAATCCATTAAAAACAATAGATCAGAAGCTCATAATGACTCCCATGGACATTGTTTTACTTTGTGTAAATGATGAAACATTTATTTGCAAAGACATTAATATCAAGGTGTCATATCTTCAGTAAAATATCTGACACCAGGCTATTGAGTCATCCTCACAATTTCTCAATGATCCATTAATTACCAAGTAGAACAGTTTTCAACAAGCAGAAAACACGAAAAGGAAGTATTCTCTGAATATCTTGTATTTCAATAGATGGGCAGATAGGGGATCGGTGAGTGCTGAAATCAAGTTATTGGGGCAAATGCCAATAGCTCACTCCTATTCTTCTCAAAAACGAATTTCGGTTTTCAATCTGTGCCTGAAAAATGTGTTTTTAATCAAAGCTAGTTGTTGAATTCAAGATGAATTCACAAATTCCTTTGGGATGACTGTTTAAAGGATTTTAAAGTATTCAGTGAAAAATATCAGCTCAGCTTTACTTTTAGCACCTTTGTTCCCAGTGAATGCACACACATTGAAACCCTAGCATGGCCTTTCTCTTTCCACTGCATCACATGGCACAGCAGAAACTTCTACATGGTGACCAAAAGCTTCATGGTAATAACTAGCATTGTAGGAAGGAAAAGGGGGTTCTCTCTGTCTCTGCAGCTGTGACACACAGTAGGTTTCAGATATCACCTTCCTCTGTTCCTCCTCCAGTGTTTCACAGACACTCACAAGCACACTACCCTTTCATCTCACAGAGGCTCAGGTACCACTTTCTAACCAGGCACAGAAGTTTGGAGGACATACATGGGGAAAGTAAGCCCCATGTTAATTCTTCAGCCAGGTAGTTAGTGGTCTGACCAAAAATTACCAAGAAGTTCAGGACTTGTTTGAACTTGCCTTCACAGCTTAATCTAGTAACTTCCTCTAAGCTATTCCCTTCTCTGACTTACCCATCCAATAAATCCTGAGCAGGAGAACCAGTGGTAATTTATACCCTGCATAGTTAAAACATTTAATTTTCACTTGAATCTCTTAGGAATAAATTAACAAGTTGCACAAGGTAATCTGGCTCCACTGACCTTTCCACTGTGGCCACATTTTCCAGTTCATCTGGGCTGAGCTTGCTGTTGGCACTTCGGGTGACTGGCTCCCGGATGCACGTCAGTAAGGTGGCTCCCTGCTTCACTGCGAGCTTCAGCTCATCCTGAGGGGGAAAAAACAAGCCAAAAACCAAATTGTGTGTACTTCTAACAACATTCACATCTCTTAGATGACAACAGGGTAATGATAGAGGAGGATTCTTTCATAGGTACAAAGTACTTGAAATAAAATATAAATGCTTACCAAAGGTGATATGTTTTTCTAGCAAATGCAGAGACCTAAATCTTTTCACTTTGAATAGTAGATCTATTTCTGAGAAAAGGAATAGAGTAATTTCTGAGCAGATAGCATATCTGACCAGGCCACTTGCAGAATAAATTATTCTAGTACAAATTGAATGTATGCTGTAGATTGTGAGCTGAGAGACTGGGTTGAGACATTGCACTTCCTAATAGAATTTCCTCAAACAACATTGTGCTGTGCCATGGTACATCAGCTATAAGAAGTTAACACAGAAGTTAACAGCATGGAAGATGAGCAATAAAAAAGACAATGATGCTCAAACATTAACTTGTCAGATGATGAATCCTCACATCACTGCACACTTCTTCCATAAAAATTGTTCTTGTGCTAATATAGCTTAAGTAGTATTTTTAATCTTGTGTGTAACCTAAGGCATTTGTTGACAGCAGTAATAGTTACTTCTGATCCTTACTCTGCAAAATTGAACAAGCCCCAATTTCATCTAGTCATCATCTAGTTAGATCATTCTGTCTATTCCTGTCTATCCTCGCAGATGTTCTCTGTTTCTACTCCAATGTAAGTCAATCCTTTCTGATTAACTCTTCCTATTCCAGATGTGATCTCATCACTCCCTCTCACACATTGGAAGTGACACTTCCCCATTCTATCATTCCTGAAGTTTTATAATGTCCTTTTCCACAGCTGAATCCAATCGACCTCCTGAACCCAGGTGCCTGTCCTCCTCAGTGGTTTCCAGACAATGGACTGCCAAGTGATGGCAGAAAAATTTGTTAGATCAGATCTCATTTATTACACTGCTGGGGCCATCCTGGGGCAACAATCACCTTCAGCTTGCTGTGGTGCTCGGTGTGTGAGAGGAGAAGCTCCTCTGTGCACTGCACATCGTTGGGAAGTTCAGTCTCTGCTAAGTCTGTTCCAAAGGTCTGTAGCATCTGTGCTGTTGTTTTTACTGTCATGGCAAAGTTTTCAATAGCCTGGAAAAGCAAGAGCATAAAGTCACAGATTGGTTATTTACCCTCAGCCCTTTAACAGCACTTTGTGCTTCAGGCACACCATGCTGCAAGTATTACACGCCTGTAAAGCTGGTCACATTGCCTTTTTTTGGGTGGATGTGCTAAAATTTATAAATTAAACTATGTGTCACAAATGACCTTTTCACAGGTCTGCACATACTGCCACCTCTATGAGCCAACAGGGAACTCCCAGAGCTCAGCAGAGGTAATGAAACCACAGAGGACATCAGCTTCAAAGCCAGACCTAGAACTTCAGATCCTCTGCCCATGCTTGCTGGGAAATTCTGCTGCATTTAAAATTTTAATTAAGGCTTTATTTAAGCTGAGAACACTACTAAAATATATAGGGCAAAGCCTTTATATTTATACAGCCTTTGTTCACTCAGCAGTAATCTGTCTTCCTCTGACTTCTGAATATGTGCATCTGCATCTTGCCCATCTGTACGAGATGCATTCCAGTCACTTCTTCCCATCTGTCCATGCTAGTACTCAAACATAAGAACAAACAACTACAAATACAATTAAAATACATAAATTCATTGGAACATTGCTGTTTCTTCATCACTTGGGTGCATCAACACAAAACTTTGGTTTTAACGAAGAATGTGAAAGGGAGGAAGGCTAAAAAAAAACCAACAATGCTGCCTTCCCAGAGCAGAATATAATGTTCAGACCTGTGACATGTGATTAAAACCTTTATATCTAGTAGCAACTAACTGCTAGAAACAGGATGTTTTTTCATGATCGTGCCCAAATTTGGGAGTGACTGTGTTCTGTATAGCTCTTTATTCACTGTACTTTTTGATCTAACCCCCACACTGGTTTGAGTCAGTCAAGAAGCACTAGGGATGCTCTTGCACCCAATCAAACATTATGTAGTTGTTGCACATTGCATTCCTCCCTCCAGCAATGATGGGAATTCATTGTTTGCAACCCTGACAGATGAAATTATGCTGTGTGCTCAGTGAAAAACAAACTGGAGGAAGATCATCATTCAAAAGGTGTAGAGAGAAATCCACATATGTGATGACAAACATGCCCCCCATGAAGCAATGCTAGCACAGTTCACCTCCTTCTTCCCTTTCCCCCCATAAATTTATGTCTGTTTTCAGCACAAGCCGTACAGACCCACAGATGCTCTGGCAGTGCTCAGCAGCTGCATCCTGCTGTTCTCAGCACTGAAACTACTGGATTAGGCTTGGCTGAAATGTCACACTTCTCACTGCAACACAGACACAGCCATCCATGACCAAAGGCCATTTACAGAAAGACAAAAAAGTACTCTGTGGGCAAGCAAGTCCATAGGCTGCTGGCAGCCAAGAGAGGCGAGCAGAAGCAGTGAATGGTGCAAGGAGGTCACTGCCATTTAGCCAGAGTCTAAAGCTTTTCCAGAAGAAAAGCACTGGCAGGACAAGATATGGGAACACTGAGAGAAGCAGCAAAGGGCATGAAAACCACAGCTCAGCAAGACGGGAAGTCAGATTGTTCCAAGGTGCCATGGAAGGTGACACTTCCCTGATGACAACCTCTTATCCAGCAGATATTGCTTGGCTGGCTGCACCATGAATTTACCAGTGTTTCACTTAATAGCATGCTTGCCCCCACTCTCATGTGTATATGAGTAATAAATTGTTTCATGTGCCTAAGTTACATCCATGGGTTGCTTTTTTTTCCAAGTCTCTGTGCTTGGTAAAATTTTTCCAACAAATTTAACCAAAACCTCTGGGGACTACATAGCCCTACTCCCCCTAATTCTCAACTCACTTTTGGCTGCATATTTTACCAAACTATGTATTGCTTTATATAAACCCCTGTCATTAATAAATAATTCAACCTTTCTTATGCCTTTTTTTATTCCACTTCATATTTTCAAACCTTTTGCTGTTTGAAAGCTCATATAGATGATTCATTTCTTCACACTCCCCCTTCCTGCAAGGACAGTTTCCTATTTTTGATACTTTTGACATATAAGCCTGTTCACCCATCCCAACCCTAACTTCATATATTCAACACAGTTACAAATGTAGAAAATTGATGTTAGATGAAATTCAGATTCTATGTTTGCATATTTAGAAGCCTGAAATATTTGGTGGTTCTCAAGGAGAGTAAAATTTAATTTTATAAGGACAGCAAAGCACAAAAAAACTATGGCAAGAAAGTGACAAAAGTCATTTCACTTAAATTACCTTGGAAAAGCTCTTTTTCTGAGTTAGATGTAACCTGCCCAGCAGCAACAACAGACTCAAACCCAGGACTGCTCAGAACTTTGCAAAACATTGAGGCTCACATTACCAATCTTGCAAGTAGACCCACAAGGAGAGACACAAACTTTGTATAAACTCTCTGTGAAATTAATTAATTTTCCAGGATCATGACCCAGCTTAGTCCATTTTTGCTTCGAAAGAACGAGACAATATTTTGTCTGCTAATGTGCCAGAGTTTGGAGTCTGTTTTCTGTGAGCTGTCATCTTAACTGGGCACTATAATGAATTGTTTACATTGTTGTGAAGCAGACACTGAAATGCATTAACCAGCCCAAAAAGGGAACAAACAATCAAACCTGTACAAGTTTCCTCAACAGAATAGAAAGTCTTTCTGCCTTCCCACTAACAACTGTTCTTCAGTTACCCAAAATAAGACCCAGATGGAGTGCATGCTTGTATAGTATAGAATTGAAAAATAAAAAATAGTGCCCTGAGTATTTTTATTCTCTTAAAAGCATGGACATAATTAATTATTTAAGTGAGACTTTTGACCTTACTTTTGACCTTTGTAAAGTCAGCAAAGTGCTAAAGACCATTTTCAATTTCAGCTGAAGGCCTAAGAAACCCCATAAATTATTTAAAAGGCAAGAGAAAGTGCCCACAGGCCTTGCTGAGTAAGAACACCATGACACTGTTAGGCCCTGGGCCAGGTACACAGTGAGATACAATTACTGCTTCTATCACAAACATTTGGGGAATTTGCCTTTCTCTGTTTGAGCCATGGGTTTCCTCTTTCCCTGAGTCCCTGGCACAATCCATAGGCTGTTATGCAACTGAGAAGTTACTGCTTAATGGCTGCTGTGCATTTGTCCCCTGCACAGCTCTGGTGTAGAAGGGGAGAGGAAGAGCAGCACTCACAGTTCGGTGATGGATCCACTGGCTGTGCCCGTACTCCAGGGTTCCTCCCAGCTCCCGGGTCAGCTGGCTCTTGTCAATGTAGCCATGCAGATCAGAGACTGAATTTAACATGATGATCTGAAACGAATCCAAACACACTGCACTGAGAGGAATAACAAGCCTTTCAGTCATTGTTCCGAGGATCTGGGTTTGCCTTAACATATATGACCCCTGCAGCTCCACCAGAGGCCATCAGTTCTCATGTTGCATTTTCTCATGCCATGGCCTCAGTTTGTTTTCTCTAAATGTTGCCTTCTCAATGTGAACATGGGCATTATTGAACTAACCTTGCTTTGACATTATCTTACTCCTTGCTGGGCTGACTCCTTTTGCATGTGCATGAAGAACAGAAGTATGGTATTGATAATGTCGACACAAACCTCCATATAATAATTTATTCTCTAGATAACTTTTGTTTACAGATAAATGGAGGTACGAGCAAGTAAAACAGCTTCTTCAACATCAACCATTTCATCCAGGTAAGTGCTGAAATGAAGCCATTGAGAATAATAATTTTTTTTCAGTTTTCTGATTTTTTGGCACTGTATGTTAACTAAATTCACTGGCATTTTTCCATTTAAAATCATAATGGAAGAGAAAGGAGAGATAAACCTAGATCCATTTTTTTACTTCAGAATCTCCTTACCACTTGATCTGCTTGGAGAAAGCTAAACAAGATTTGAGTTTAGCTTCAGATAAGCAGCATTACCTTTTGGCAACCACTGTAATTTTATCAACACAAGTGGTTACACAAATAACACACATTTATTGCTGTTCCAACAGCTAGAAGATATGCCATGATTTCAGCAACAGAAGAAGAAAAAATTGAGCACAAATGACTAATAATTTTAAATAAATAAATGTCAGAAATACTTCAAATGTGTTATTTGACTGTATTTAAACAAAGCTTAAGTGGCTCTGTATGTCAGCAGGCTCCAATGGAGCATGGTAATAGCAAATACTGTGGATAATGGGATGAGTGCACATGTATGGAGACAAGAGGATGCATATTCCAGCCTAGGACTGCTCTAAGAAAAGCCTTGAGAACAAACCTGATCTTTGTTAGAGAATCTTTCTAGATTAATTCAGGTTGGCAGGAACCTCAGCTCTCTAGTCCAACTTTTTTTTTTTTTTAAACTGTGGCAGCTGTGAGATCAAACCAGGTTTCTCAGGGCTTTATCCACCTGAGACTTAAAAACATCCAAGGACTGAGATTACACAACTTCTTTGGGCAGGCTGGTCTGCTGCCTGACTGTCTTTGTGGCAAAAAGGTTTTTCCTTATATCAAGTCAGAACTGCCTTTGTTTCACTTAATGTCAGTTAATTCTTGTCCCACCATCACGCACAAGCTGGCTGCAGTGCCCAGTAACCTGCTTGGAGGGACTGGAAAGCTGCTGCTGTGTTATATTAACCTTACTAAACCTTCCCTTCTCCACCTTAGACAAGTGCAGTTCCCTCAGCATCTTCTTACAGAACACGTGCTCCAAGCCCTGACCTTCTTGGCTCTCTAATATTACCCCAGATTAATATTTCCAGATCACTCCAGATTAATATTTTTCTTGTACTGGTGGAATCAAAACTCAGCAAGATATTCTCAATGTGATTTAATTAGAGCCAACTAAGGGGAGAGGAGTGCTTTTCTCAGCTTGTTGGCTGTGTTCCTGTTTATACTGCTCCTGTTAATGCAGGATGCTGAAGGCTTTTCTTGCTACCAGGGCACATTCTGGCTCATGGTCCTTTTCTGCAGAGATGCTCCCCAGATAGTCAGGTCCCAGTGTGAATTGTTGTCAACAACACAACTGTTGCATTGTTGGAAGGGAAGAACATGAGTTTTTTCTTGAGGAAAATTTTTCTGGAAGGAAACTCTTTCCCAATTGCAGGAGTTTGCTTTATCCCTTTTGTAAATATAATATTCTGGTCAGCCCAATTCTTGAGTTTCTGTTCCAGTAGCCCTGTCTTGGAGTATACCAGCTCCTCCTCCTGGCTTAGAGTCATCTGCACACTTGATGGCAGTGCAGCCTGTGGCCTCTTCCATGTCACTGCTGAGGACATCAAACACGGCAGGTCCCAGCAGGTATCACTGCAACACTCCACTTCCAAGAAGAGTGTGATCCACTACCAGTACCCTCCTAGCCATCATGAAACAAGTTTTAAAACCACATGTAGCTGTCCATCCATCCCGACTTCAGTCTAACTTGGATACAAGAATATAGTAGAGGAATTTTTCAATTCCAGCAGTTCATCTCCTTGACCCCTGCCTTTAAACACAGAAACCAGGAGGTCTTGTTGGTGAAGAAACTGAGGCCAAGAAAGGTAAGTATATCAGCCAAAGTTAAAGGAAAAATTATTCCCTGAATGTGTTATGAAACACTTCTTCTATGATAAAAGCTAGAAAACTCAGAAAGTTGCATCATCTTGAAAAGGCCTTAGACTGGAACAGGAAGTCTATGCACTAATTCTGAATTGGAAATCACATTTGAAAAAGTAATTCTTGACTGCTTTGTAGCTCTGCCCCATCCGAGATGTTGCTGACAAGTTGGAAACCTTCTGATACTTCAAACCTCACTGAAACTACAGAGGAACACTGTCATGCAGTTTTCTTTCAGGAAGAATTTTATGTTTACTTTAACCTGGTATGCTCAGCATGAGCCACAAAACTAGCCTATTAATATTGCCAGGGCATGGGCCTTCACCTTGCAGGCATTTCTGCAGGACAAAGCCTATGAGCAATCCTGCATCCAGCTAAGAAACCAATCTAAGAGAGCATGAGCATCTCCCATGCTTCTTGCCAGAAGGAAGACAGACACAGCTGGAGAGTGTCAGGGAGCAGCAGTTTAGAAGAGAAGGGTCAGTGTGGAACATGGAGCTGTGAATGGGTTAGGCTGTCAAAAAAGACACAGGCTACAAAGTTCGAGGAGGTGCCTGCTATGGACAGATTGCTAAGCCTTTTACGTGTGTTCTGAAGATTCTTTAATTCACTTCCTATGATGGGGGGTTCCTTGGGTACATCTCTGGGTGTTCCTTTTCAATTCACAGATTTTAATCTCAGATGAACACTGCTGTGTCTCCTATATTTCCATATCTTGATTCTGGTTAATGATATCGAATCAAATCATTATCCCAATAGAAATTTACCTGATGAGGTTTTATTACCCACATTTGTATGTCAATGTGATATATATCCTGCACTTCTTTTTTATGTCTAGTTGGTTATTTCAGCCTTTATTTCCAGCTTCTGTTTGATATTCTGGTTTCTACTCATTCCAGGGTTGATTTAACCCAGTAAATATATTTTGCTGAACATATTTACAGTCTGATAGCTCAAATAAACTACTGAACAAATGTTTCCTTAACAAATGCACACAATATTCTTGGAGCCCTTTTGAATGCTCTTGTCTTGGACTCACAGCTGTGACAGGAAATGCCACCCATCCACAGCCCAGTTATGGCATGAATGTTGTCACAGTGCCAAACACACAACACAAACAAACAACCTGCAAACAATTCAAGAGATCATGGTGATATTGAAGATAGCTACTGATCCCTAATTCCTTGAGTAAGGACATCTCTAATGGGACAAGAACCCTCTGGTCCTGTTCTCCTGTTTGGCATTTAGGATGCTGTTTTCAAGAAGGACAAACAGACATAGTTCTCAGTAACTTCCCTGCTCTGAAACTGGGGTATGCAAAGATGTGCCCAGATGGTATTTTTAGGATGGGCTGCAACACAAGAGAAAAGCCCTTCCAGATAGCATGACAGATCCCAGGAACTTAGAACACCTGTAGTACAACCCTAAGCAACTCAGAAAAGCATCAGACATATTTGGGCAGCCTGTATATAAATCTGACAGGCTGTCTACAGATATCTGGGCAGGAGGCAGGTGGATCCAGCCAGCATGTCCTGCTCTTACTTTTTGTAAGGCTGCTCTCTAAGAGCTCTGTGGTCATACCCAGGATGGCTCAAAATATCCAAGACGACCCCAGACTAAACTGATATCTTGATTTTCCTGTTTGTAAGAAAGCTAAGTTACCATTTTATACTTAATGCAGTTCTTGACCCCACCTAGAATTAATCTCCCTTCCAACTTTGATCCCTTCAAAGTTTTGAAATGCAACTCTGACATCAAATAAATTGCTAAAAGTATAGAAAATGCTGAATTGTTGGAAAATGCCAAACCTTGATGAAGTCCCTTTCTCAGCTGCAGTCACTGGTATAACTGTTGCTATAGTAACAGATTGTCGCATATTAAATATAGGTACATTCATTTTTTAAAGTACTATAAAATACTTTGGCTTGTACTCAAACATAATTTTTTTCATCAATTTTGCATTTTACCAAAAAGCTACCCATACCAAATGTCAGTAAATGTTACAATTTAACTACAGCAATAAAATCTATGTTCATGTTTCCTTTTCTGTAAGCACTGTAATAAACAGCTGCTGTCTCTCACTTCAGGAGAAGCAGAAAGTGTTTTAAACACCTGAACTTCAAACTTGAGTATTGACAGAGCTAGAGTTTGTTGGAGGAGAGCCATAAGTATTTTGCAAAACAATATAAACTCACAAGCAAAATCCAAAACAGTCATTTGAAATCCCTCCAGTAAAGTCACTGCGGACTTCACACAGTAGGAGTCTGATTCAGGATGAAATATCATCAATAATCATAATTCAAGTTTATTTATAAAACTTAAAAATTTTTGATACCACATGCAAATATGCAGCTAAAAACAACTCTAAAAATACCTCTCATAGAATAATCTCAAACTCTTTCATGATTGATAACCTTCTTCAAATCAGTCTCATCAACCTACAGCATATGCCAAGTGCATATAAAAAGAAGTAAAAATCAAACTCTGAATCTTGAGGGCATGGGAATTATGAAAGACATTCAGAATAAGCAATATTACAAGGACAGTCAGTACTCCCATGGATAACCCATCAAACAGTGCAGAATTCAGCCCTAGGCTTATGCTGCTCTGTAGTCCTGAATAATTATGTTTGTCACTGGAGTGGGATCTAGCTCTGCCTATACAAGGGGAACATCTCCACTGAGTTAAAATGTCAGTACTTAAAAACTGAATCATAGCTAGACTGGACATGGGAACATGTCCATTAAATACTGTGAACCTTCCACTGCTAATTAACTCTTTGGCATCACGACAGGCCCAGATGAAAGGCCCCAGTTGCCACTTGCATCCTGGGTTATGAGAAATTGCTGGGTTATGAGAAATTGCTGGCACCCCAGAAATGCAGGAATGGAGATAAAGGAAATGCATGGACAAAAAGCTGCATGCTTACCGGTACCTTCATTTTAAAGTCATCTCGATAGAGTTTAATGCCAATGTCAGCGATCGCCCTTTGGATAAAGCGGGAGGGTCTCAGGACAAACACCAGCTGCAGGTTTCCTGGAAATGCTCCCTGCAAGACACAGAGAATTCTTAGCAGGCACATTTCTACCTCACAAGGGGATTTTCAGCCAAGTGTTTCCCCACCAGGGCAAAGCAGGAAGGAGTTACTGAATCTTGTTTAGTCCAGCTGCTCATTGTACCAGCTGGTCCATTCAGAACATCCACATTGCCACTATTGCCAAACCCAACAGCAAGACTGACCCATGGATTTTACTGCCACATGTTGTTTCCTGATACAGATTTATCACAGAGCTCCTAAGGTCCCGACAGGTGCCTTTCTCCCCCAGATCCGAACCCCACCAAGCCCCATTTGCACCATCACAGCAGAGGTTTTTCCCATTTTTTTAGGCTGCAGCCACTAGAGGGCAAAGCTGGCTGCCCACGCTGGACTGCCGAGGGGAGCTGGTGGCACAGATGGGTTCTCCAGGCTGACCTACCTATTCGCTCTGCAAAAGGTTTTGAATCTTTCTAACCTCACATATTTTTGCGCACACACAGGCATCCAACACGTTCATCAGACAAGGCCCTGCCTGCAACACCCAGCCTACATCTCTCACACTCTTCTGAGCTCATCAAGCACAAAAAAAGAACAATTTCTTGAAGAGAGCAGCAAAAAAGCCTGAGAATGAAAAACATTTCTGTCTAAATACCTTGAAAGAACTTAAAGTTGCCTTTGACATCCCTCCATCCTACACCTCTGTGTGTAAGTGCTTGGTCCTCACACAGTAAATGCTCCTAGTAAGAGATGTATAAAAATGACTGCTTTTCTTAGCATTGAAAATCAGTGCCCAGCTCTAACTTTTGCAAATGAGATAAAATCAGCTATTAAGAGTTTCTGACAGAGATGATTTACTACCATGCAAACACAAATCCCTTGGGATCTATTTCTTTCATAAGCAGGCCACGTCATCCCTCCTCAGGGCACAGAAGGGGTACCTCTTATACTCCTCTTGGAATCAACCTCAAATTACTAGAATTCATATTGCAGTCAACCCAGAAAATAAGGAATTTGCCCGAATTCAGCAGTAAACAAGACTATGTGATTTGTTTCTGCAGCTTCCTCCCTCTGTTATTTAACACGAGCTGCAGGGCAGGGGAGAATCTGCATCCACAGCCAGAAAATGGGAGCTTAAAATGAGCGCAGTGTGCTGAACGTTCAGCAAACAATTTTAATTTCCAGGAGATTAATAACAAAAGCAAGCACTTACTGCTATTCGTGACAGGGATGCCTTGACTGCACTCCATTTGTCCCGACGTCTGTCTATGATGATGATGAATCCGATGCTGGCAGCCTCCAGACTGCAAAACAGATGAAATAGGTGTGCTGGGTTACAGGGGGATACTCCCGTTCTGAGGCACAGAACTGCAGCAAAACACAGCCTCCCTCACACCACG
Source organism: Petroica traversi (assembly GCA_025920805.1). Taxonomy (NCBI): domain Eukaryota; kingdom Metazoa; phylum Chordata; class Aves; order Passeriformes; family Petroicidae; genus Petroica; species Petroica traversi. The sequence continues at coordinate 7,896,967 of JAHLSL010000060.1, forward strand.
CTCAGAGCCCATTATGAAAACACCACGTACAGTGGAAAGAATGAATATTTGGCAGAAATGCACATGAAAAGGAAAGCCAGCAAAATTTCTCTTTGCGGCATAAGGCTAGCAGCTTACACAAAACATGAATATTTTATCTGCTGAATCTCTCAGCTGCTGTGCTACTCTGCTGCCAGTCTAGGTGACATGAATAGTTCAGGATCACAAATTACACTGTGTTCCTTTGAAGACAAAACCCCCAGATCTTTTTTTTTTTTTTTTCCTACAAAATAATTCAAGCTATTAGACACCCCCCTGCAGTCTTCATTCTCCAAGTATGCTGACACCTGACAGGGGCACTGAGTCCCAGGGCATCAGTATCCCCTGACTTGTGTACACAAAGCCCCAGGAATTCTGGTAGGCAAAGCAGAAATTGAAGAGTTCTATTTTGCCACTCACAAACTTGTTCTGGGGTTGCAAGTCATTTAAAACCATCCTTTTTAACATATTGGCTAGAATAACAGTTCCTGTTCCTTCCCAGTACTTTTCAAGGAGGATCTGATTTGGTGCTCCATTCCACCTATGCAGACCTCATAAATTCCCTATCCTCCCTTTCCCTCTCAAAAATCCCACTCTGGAGGGCAAGGTTTCAGTGGGGCTGCTTTACTCTCTGCCTTCTGAGAGCACTCAGAAGTGCATTGGAGAAGCTAAGAAATACCCACTGAGTGTCCAGAAACTTCACTTGAGCAGGATGCCCCAGTCATCTCAGAACAAACCACAGGCAGGCAGAATATAAATGTCATAATCAGAGGACATACTGCAGTCAAGCATCTAATCAAAGATTGAGAAAATCAACTGTTTAAAGTATCTCCTTGATCCCTATTCCGCTGTCCATACAAGGACCAACCCAGGAACATTGTTTCCATGGGTCATTTTATACAAACTCATGTCAGTAATCTACTGAAGCCCATCAACACAATAACAACTCTGAGCTCTTGCTGCAGCTCTGCAGGATCAAAAACTGAAAGCCAAAGTATTGTGCAAAACTGGGATGCCATGTGAATGTTCCTAATAGGACATTGCTAACAGGAAAACTCACTGAATTTCCCAATTCAATTTTTTTACAGCATTCCTCTATGACAATACATGACCTTTCCTCTTCAGCAGTGCAACGTGCAGCTCTCTGCAGAGGACAAAAAATGTGTTTGCAGCAGTGCCTCCCAAGCACAGGGAAGAGAATTTATCTGTTTTACCTTTTATAAATACACAAAAGTATACACACCCTTCAGCAGTCTTAGATATACACAAACACATACATATCCTTCAGTAGCTCAACAAATATTCCACCGAATAAAATTCCTTGATAATGTTCACATAAAAGCAACAAAGATATTATGCTTGTTGCAGACTGTTACAGAAAAGGTGAGAAACAAAACACAAAAATTCAACCTGGGGTCTTCATGTTCAAATGATATTCAGATAGTATCAGCTGTTGTCACTGAGATAAGCCAATGGTATTTGTATGCTTGCTTTTTGATGTGGAGGGGTTTTTTGTTTTGTTTTGCTTGTTTGTAGGGTTGTTTGTTTGTTGTTTTTGTTGGGGGTGGGGAGTGTGTATGGATTTTTTTTCTTTTTAGCTGGATAGGACTGACTGAGGTCCCAAATTTAGCCAGGGAAACAGAGAGAGTATCAGCAAGTGATCCTATTTCAACCAGCATGCTGAAAGGCCATGCCAAGGTCTGAATGTCATTTGGCACCAAGGGATGGATGCAGGCAAACAGCATCAGCACAGGAGGATGGACAGCTGAGAACTCCCACTCGAGTGTGCATCCAGAGAAAGCTTGTTTAAAAACAAACACACACTCATTCTATCAATGTTTTCACAGTGTCAGTACTGTAATATGTCTACCCTCATTATGAAGATGCATTGGGGTTTCTCCAGTTCCCTGAAAAGGAGGATTTGAAGACAGTCCTGAAGAGCAGCTCAACATCAGGCTTACCTCCAAAATAATTCTGGCACATTTGCCTAGATCTACAGATGTCTGGCAGAGAGGTTCCCTTTCCCTAAATGAAATATCTGCAATCAGCAGAACTGTTCCATCCTCAGCTCTATATTCAGGTTAGCCCTTGAACACTGACTTGAGGAGGTCAGGGGATATTGAATTTCCTGACCTCTTTTGGAAGGAAAAAAGGGCACCTATTTATCAAAGTAGTTAATCCATGTCAAGTTAAAGAGAAAGGAATTCTGGCCATGGAATAAAGCGAATAAAAAAGGGCTTTCTGGAGCTAACTAGTCCATGCACAGATGTTTGCATGTGCATGCACCATGTGTGTCTGTGGATGTGTTTGCATGCAGACTCCTTCGGTGGAGCACTCCCATGTTGAACCAGGTGTTGAACCAGAGGAAAGATGAATCAGGTAATAAAAGTCTCACTGGACTGATCTTCAATTCTGCCATATGTTTTGTCATATAAGCAGATAAGATTAATCATTCCAGAGGAATTTAGGAAGTTACTAACACTAAATTATCTTATCTGCAATCACAGAGCTTATCTCCGCAACTAGCGTGAACTTAATTGTACAGGATATGCAAAACAGGATATAAAAGACAGATATTCTCTCTACATTTGCCTGGAAAATAATGCTGACTTCTCTGTCTCACTAAGTTCTGAAGAAGGAAGTATTTTCTAGGAAAAATAGGATGAACTGCTTTTAAACTATACTTCATCTCGCCTGATTCATGGACATACCCTTTGTAACTCCAGAAGAGTCAGAGGCTATTCTCTGTTCTTGGTCACTTTGTTGGATATCTTCACATCTTTCTTGAGAATTAAAGTAGAAGGTGGACTACTTGCAATGAAACTACACGTGCAGAAATTCTGTTACATTACACACAGCACTATCTAGTACAGCAGTGCTGGCAAAAGTAACAATGCAGTCCCTTTAGTGCTTGTTAGGGTACATGGCAGAGACACTGTGGCCATGGACCAGCCAACTGCAGATTAACAGGGCTCTGCTGCACCCAAACAGGTCCACTGCTCATGCCTCACTGAGTTTGAACTCCATATAATTATGCCATAAATCAAACACAGCTTGCTGCTCAGGTTCTTCTTCTAAATTAACATCTTTCTCCCTCACCATATACAGAGGAGTGGCAAGTTTCAAATAGTGACTCAAGAAATGCCAGCAATCTTTCTCAAAGCATTGCAATAAAGACTAGAAAATTCCCTGGAAAACTCACATCCCTACTGTGTGGTCTGTGACTGAATCTAAGAGTCAAACCAATGTGCTGGTATGCAGAAAATGTACCTTCAAAGCCCAGCTTGTCACTGACCTTGCAGAAGTCATTTAGAGCAAACTGAACAGACACTTACTCAACACAAGTTTTGCTGAGCCTGTCTGTAGAGTGAGATATTACTCACACATATCTCATCTTCTGTAAAAGAGGTAAATCAGCTCTCCTGACTTACAAAGTTTTTGAAACTCAATTCTTCATTCTTTGCACGTAGTTCTGGGATTCCTCAGGGGAAGAGAAAACATAGAACTGAAACTGAATCAAAGCAAAGGTCCATCTAGCTCAACACCCTGATGCCAGTTCTTGTAGATAGTTGCCAGTGAGACACAGGCAACAGGAAAATGAGAAGGACAGTATTTCTCTTGTTATATTCTCCCAAGTCCCAAGTCCTTTATTAAGGAATAAATTAATTTCTTCAGCCTGAGTTTGTATCTGAGCCATTGTGTCCAGCTGCTACTGATGGAGCAATCTTTCATTAATTTGGCTAATTTCTTTTGAACCCATCTGTGCTTTTGGACTTCACACAGGCTGAAGAAGCTCAAAGCATTTCTGTCTATCCTGTTGACAATATAACATGCTGGTTCTGCAAAATGTGACAAAATCACTGGGAATCATCTCCCTGCATACCAAGTACAAAGAAGTGAAAAACCAGTTTTGTGGTTTTCTCAGCCACTGCTGCTGTCGTATATACCCTGAAGCTGCTCGCCCTCCCAGGCCTGAAGCGAGTGAAGAAATACTCAAAACAGAGTTTCCCCTGGCAGAACAGAAGTCCCACAGAGCAGAGTGAAACAATGAAGCTGTGAAGTTCACAGTATGTGGTTTCTCTCAGCTTGCTTTGGCAACTCTTTGGCAATAACTTTGGCAAGTGTGGGGAATACACGTAGGTGGAGCTGTAAAACTTCTCACTCAAACTTGAAGGAGGCACGTTTTCCACTAGGATCCTCTAAGCACCTTTTTACAGAAGACCACAGGAAATAATAAATCGTTGCTGTGCTTCTCACTAGCACAAACAGCCATGGTCTAGAGACAGGATCAGGGGATTGAAAAAATATTAAGCTCTCCTAGATAAACAAAAAATAATTCAGCAGACATACCTTAGCACATTTCTTTAGAGCAGGGGAAGTCAATTTGTTTCACTATCCTTATAAAGCTGCAGGCAAAAAGCAAGGAAAACATCCTGGCTGGGAAGCAATCTCCAAAGAAATGAAGCATCAGAAAGCTCAGGGTGCTTGCCAGAATCCTGTCTGGGGCACCTCACCTGCTTTCCCAGCAGACAGAAAGCTGCAAAGATGCACTCAGGGAATAAGCAGTCATGGGATCTTTGTAAGTATGGCTCCTTCCAGAAGCAGCCCTTCCCTTTTTACATCCAATGCCCCTGAGATTTTTCACAAACAGCCCCTCTCAGCTCCCTTTGATCTGCCATCTTTGCTGCTGCTCTTCAGATCTGCTCCTGCTCCAATTCAGTTCAACCTGCCCTGTGTGATGCTTTCTTTCCCATGCAAATGACAGAAATAGTTCCTGGAGCCTCCAGCAGATAGAGAAGTTTCATAATGACTGGAGAGATGCAGAGGCGCTGATATGCCCTGGTAGCAGCACTAAAATCAGCAAGCTACTGGGGAAGCAAAACTCTCTAGGAAATCAACAGACATTTGTGCTCAGCCTCACCTGGGAATGCTGGTTAGATAAGTGACCACATTCAGAAAATCATCGTCAGGTATCTCACTGAATCCTGCAAATTCAGGAAAGGTTATAATGGGTGCCCCATCCTTCCCTCTTCCTCCTGCAAAAGACAAGTTGTAAAGTTTAGAGGGTGATTTTATGCCTTTGGACAGACTGGTCAGTACTCAAATGGGAAACACTGGCATATTTCTCCTTGTAAAGCACCCACATCCAGTAATTGTCATCAGCTCCCATCTGATACAATTACCTATAGTTTCATTACCTCTGTTTGCTCCAGATGAGATTCTAGCCTTTGAGATTCTCAGCTTTTTCATTAAACTTCTGCACAATTCTGATTAAGTGCTTTTTTGTTCTTTGTTTCCTATTTCCAAATAATTTCTTGTTATAGTATCACAATATTTCCCTATGTATGGGTTCATCACTCACCAATTCCTTCGAGGCATCAAATAAAATGAAGCAACAGAGCAGACAAGCTTTGCATACACACACATAACCCACGATGCAAGCCTGGGACCAATTCAGGCTTAGGTCTTTCCTTAAAGACGGAAACAAAAAAGTGTTCACAGTGCATGGAGGCATCTTGCTCATCATGCTTATTTGCATCAAACCTCTTCTAAACAGGACAGGAAGGTCATAAGGAGAAGGTTAAGAAGAGTTCCTTTCTGAGGGATTCCCTGATCCAGGTTCAGATAGAGCTACAGGAAGCATGGAGCCAAGCCCCTTGGAACCAAGCAGCCTTTACAGCTCTCCTGGCACGATGCTCAGCTCCAGGAGCTGCTGTAGTGCACAGCACAAACCCTGTTTACTTGTAGCACCAGTCCTAACTTGGTTCCACTAATAAATCTGGGCATTGCTCCAACCACACAGAAGTTCTGAGGGGTTTTCTCACCGGCTTGGGCTCAGAGCTGAGGGCAGACTGAGGAGGCAGCAGCACATAAAGGAACACAATGAAACAAAGCTTCTGTTACAGGTACCTTATTGCTCAGTTCTCCTTAAAGAGAGCATTAAGGATATGCTATTCCCTGAGCCTTTCTCTGCAGTCTTTATGTAACCTGGTTTTTTGCACCAGGCTCAGGAATTCTCTAACAACCCAAAACTGGGTGTAGTCCTGCAGTAGCCACAGTGTTCTGAGTTACTGATCACACACAGAGGACTCTTGCCATATTCTGGCCTTCTCTTTAGTAAAGGGGAAGCTGTGAGACAGTAAAGTACTTTCCTCAGGAAAACATCCCATAAATTATCCCATTAGGAGCATGGAAGTGGAGAGAGAAAAAAAAAAAAAAAGAGTTCTCATTCCTTGAAAGCCCCTTCTAAATCCCCATAAATAAACCCTGTTTCCAGGCTGCTCCCATTCACCATTGCCTTTCCCTGTTGATGCCACTAACCAATTTCTCCTGCTCCTAAGCTGGTGGTCATTGCAAGGAGATGCTCCAGTAATTCCTGGCTATTTCTCTGTAGAGTGGGCAGTCCCTTGCTAGTCCTGATCCTGCCTCTCCCCTGTTCTCCCAGCCTCAACTGGATTATTTAAGGTCCCTTCTGTGCTGTCTAGCTGTGGAGAGCTGGAATGCTGTGGAATACAATGTTGGCACAAGATAAAATTCAGAGCTCTAGAAAATAGGAATTTTGAACAAGGAAACCTTTTTTTCTCCTTGACATCTGGTGCTATGGTATCAGCACACTACCTTTAGCCCCTTTTTTTCCTTTCTGAAGGTTGATTATTGCTTTGATTACATCTGAAAATGACTCAGTTGTGTTAGATCATTCATTAAACTAACCTTGCTAGGGAGAAAACAGGCCTACAGAGGCTCAAAAATCTCTCAGTCAGAGAGGGAAAGCATGAAAGCCATGATTCACACTGCACTGAATTGGATTTCAAATGCTGAGCAGAGCCACAGCCTCCACATTGACCTCTTCACTGGCCTTGGGGTGATGCCAAATGCTGATGCATGGCAGCTGGATCTCCAGCTGCACTGTCTGCAGCCAGCAGTGATGGAGAATATGCTGTCATGAAAATTCAGTCAGGCTGCTGCACTCTAGACTAGGAAATCCAACCAGCAGGTACCCTGTTAGGCTGGTTTGTTACAGATTCTCAGTGACATCTCCTGGACACTAACAGTAACAGCCAGGAAAATTCAATACCAAATTTGTCTGCTGTCTCTTTGGGCAGAGCTCAGTGCATGCCAAGGTATTTCATACCCGGTATCTTGTGAACATTTCTGGGCACCAAACTTTCCCATTCGCATATTTCAAATATGTGAATATACTTTAAATGAGGGAGATGGAATATAAGAGAGAGATTCCCCTGGCCTTCAACATGACAGTTTAGCTGCAGTCATAATCAAGATTTGTTAAACTACAAGTTTCAAATAGTACTTTGTGTACCAGGACCAGGATCTCTTTGTGTCTCTTTTATTTCATCTCTTGCATCTCCATTCAGGCATGTGCTCTTCTTCCCCTGGCCCCTTTCCCGAGCTAGATGAGGCAGGCTGATGATGCACTCTATGTATGTGGGTGTGTATTTTTGCCATGGGATCTTCCTCTATAAAAAGCCATCCAAAGAATGAATGCAAGCAGACTGAACACTGACTTCTTCCTTTCACCACTGGCAACAAATCTGGGACACTCAGGAGCAGCCTCAGACTGAATATTCAACAGTGAGTCAGCAGCTCCTGCCTCTGACTAAGCCACAGGCCCTTAACAGCTCCTGATCTCCATCTCATTCTCCAATGTGAACACTTCCTGCTGCCATCACATCAGAACCCTCAGATGGTTCAGCACAGCTGTACTTCAAACAGGGATATAAACAAGGAAACCTTCAGTTCCTGCCACTCCAGGAAATTGGGGGAAGTTTGAGGGAGTTTGGTACTCAGAAATTGTTAGGTACTATTATGAGAGCAGAAATGTCTTAAGTGTTGAGTGAGAAGCAATAGCACAAATATATTACAAATGGGTTTTTCCTGCCCACATCTGATCTTCGAGCAGTAGTTGAGTTACAAAGGTAAATGATCCAGATCCATCTATCCCTGTATCTAACAAGACAACAAGAGTAGATGTTATGGGATATAGGGGAAGCTCCTTAACAACCATGGGTGACTGGAAAACTCTCTCCTCTGTATGAGACAGCAATTCCATACATCTAAATGTTAATGCCATTTTTTCCCTGACACTAATCCAAGAATTGCTGCAGTATGCAAATTTCTGCAGAATGTGAATTGACAAGCTGCAGCCCTTTTTTTCCTGGGCCATCAACCTTTCTTTCTAGGGAGTTGCCACAAGATTTATTCCAGTCTTTGAAATACTTTAGCTAGATACTGCTCATTGTCTTGAAATGGCAGAGAGCACAAACTAAAAGCCAATAGGGACAGTCTTCAGTTAGCTCCATAGCCATAAGGACTGAGTACATGGAATTTGGCCTCAAGAGCTCTCTGTATACCATCCCTGTGCTTGCTGGGACTGTGCATAATCCCTACACTCCTGGACATCACTTGTGAGAAGAGTCCAATTGCCAAACAGAAGAGTTTAAAACCCATCAAAAGTAAGGCAGATAGGGACAGAACAAGATCCAGCAGCTCCACAGAACAGCAGAAGAAAAAATTAGTCCCCAAGAAAAGAAAAGTAAAATAAAATACAAAAAATAAAAAAGACAATCTAGAAAGTGAGGGCAGGAAGAGGGATACAGACGTGCTGAAGAGAGTGAGCCAATGAGCAGAGCAGAGAGGTGAGAGGGGGGTACCTCACCCTGCCAGAGGCTTTCTGTGCTATTCAGCAGTGCCTGTGCAGCTGGGTAAGGGACCCGAGGACTGCAGGAGGCATGAGCTGGGCTAAGGAGCCCCAAGGGAGAAGCAAGCAATACTTTGAGTTTAGTCCAGTCAGAAGCAAAGCCAAAGACACACTGAGAAAGACACACACACACATCAGGAGCGTGGCTGTGCCTGGCAATGCACCAACCTTGTCTCTCTGATTTGCAGCGGTTCCAGGCACCATTAGATGCCACCCTGCAGCACTGTCCAAGCAGCACAGCCACCCCCAGCACCTCCTGGCAGCTCCAAAGGCTGGAGCCTGGCCAGGGAGTGAGCAGCTGGTGGCAGGGCCACTGCAAGCAGCAGCTGCAAAAGCTGGAGGTTCAGCCGGCAGCAGGGAAGGTTCTGCTGTCCCGCAGCTGAACTGATGTGAAGCTCACTCCTGACTCTGCCTCAGGGGAGCCAGGCTACCCCACAGGTTGGGTCACACCCTCAGTCACACCCCAGGCTGCTCCATCACACGTAGCCACAGGGTTGTGACTGCAGAAGAAACCCAGAGTTTTGTCTCCTATGCAGACCTGAGCCCAACAAGCTGGAGAACAAATGATGCAAACAACAGGATTTAGAAGAGCAGAGGGCTAAACTGGCTGGAGAAAGGCAAGACTTCCAAGGAAAATATTACAGTCAACTTGACCTTCTGCCTGGTTTGCAGAATGAGAATGACAGCACTGCTTTCCTCTTTTTCGTGGGCACACTCCTTACTTTTGCTCAGCTTTTCCTCTTCACTTGTGGGCCAAGAGCAAAGGGAAAGGAAGAACCTGGGTGACAGGTCAGAAGAGAGAGTGAAATGTGGAAGATTAAGAAATTTAGAAGAGATAGCACACAAGCTGTATCTGAGCAGTGTAAGATACCCAAGGTAATGGGACTTTCATTCACTGTTATGTGTCCCAATCCCCAAAGTCCCAGGACAGAGAGCAGCATTCATAGCTGCTCCTATTAGCCAGACTTTCCAGCAGCCAATACAGCCTGGATAGCTGCTGCAGTGAAGATGGGGCCAGAATTCAGCTGTGGAAACAAAACAGCTGAAATATTTGGGGAAGGGATGTGTGTGGGGGAGAAAAGGTTATGGCAGCTGAGAAAATTTAATTTTGCTTTGCAGTGTAAAGGGTGTGATTGACAAATGAGGTGTGAGTGCTGAATTCTGAGAGCTCTCACAGCCGAAGCTCCAGATTGGTATGACTGATGTAAAAGCAGAAAGCAATCACAGCTGCAGGCCAAGACCCTGAACACAATGAGGATGCTAGAAAATCTCCCACTCCTCAGCTCTACCCCACATATGCGTCCCATCTATGCACAAAAATTTTATACTTTTAGACAATCAGAGGCTACACTGAATTCCTATTCCACAGCCAGAAGCCCTTTTAACTAGGGAACACCAAATATGCTGACTCCCTTGGGAAATAAAACAAATCAAAACAAACAAAAAGCACCAGGCCAACAAAGGGGCTATAGCCAGGCGAAGTTCCAAAAATTAGTCTGCAAGTTTCCAGAGCTCACCTCCCCAGCCTGCCACAGACACTAACTCACCAGTTAGTAGTGGAAAATGTTCTCTCAAATGCTGCTGACACGTGCAGGCTTAACTGCTTGGGCTTTCCCACATGCAGAGAGCTCCCTGAGTCACCACAGCCCAGTCCTGACTCCAGTTCATCTCCTGGGTCAGACAGCCAAAAAGTCTAATGATATCTTGGCAGAAATTTCGCTGCTTTGGTCAGGTCTTGCTTTTTCCAAGCTCTGTTGTTTTGGTTTTCCATGTTGATTAAGGGTTGTGAGAGATGAATTTCTCATTAAATCATGCTTCCTGGGTCTCAATTTTTATAAAAGATCCAAACTGTCCTTTTGGCAAGGTCAGGCCAGGTTTTCCAAAAGGCTCAGTTTAAACAGGAAGCAGATGGCCAAATACCCTCCAGGCTCTGCAAATTAAATAAACTGGCTTCTGAGTCAGTTACCATTTTCAGATCTACTCTCCCATCCACTGAAGTCTGTTAACAGCAGCAGAACACAAAGAAAATTATTCTCTCTGCTAATACACTTCGTGACAGTTTGTCTAATAAAGTCGTGATTTAGCAACATGATCCGTTATTGCTGCAAATGGCAGATTGGGCTCTTTGACAGAGTAATTACAGATAAGAACAGGTTGTGAAGTTGCAGATAAAAAGGGGGGAATAGTAGCAGTTCCAAGAGCAGATTGGTACTGCAATTTATTAGTCTGTCAGCAGGACAGAAAAAGTACTTTACTAGTGGTTCTTTATTCTTGAATAAAAACTGGTGTGTTAGAATAATCAGGTTTTCAGTACTACTCAACTTTGTGATCCCGTTCTCTTAACAGCTACAGGAAACACACAAACCTAGCTGAGCACTCCAGTGTTGTCACAGCTGTAGTCCCATAACTGGGAGATTGGTTTTCAGGGAAAGGAAAGAGGCAGAAGTGATATCAAAATTAGAATTTAACCACAAGAACCAGTACTCCAACCAGATCTCACAAGCTAAGCAGGGCTAAATCAGCACATGGGAGAAGAGATGGCCAAAGTAAAATTACGTGATTAAGGACATTGCCACATTACACTGCAGCCTTTTCCATGACCTCAGTGGACCAGGGAAGGCTTTGGAGAGTTTCCCTGTTCTTGGCATGGAGTAAGGTCTTGGTTAGTCTGGTAGGTGGAGGACAAACTGGAGGCTGTTAATAGGTAATACATTCATTATAACTGGACTCTGACACATCAAACACCAAACTCATTAGACTTGTTATGTAATTCCTACCATCTGCTCAGAGACCACAAGACAGTCAGATCCCCTTAAGAAGTTTGCACACAGCAATAGAGGAGAGAAATGTTTCTAATGAGTCATGTCCAGACAAAACAAAGAGCCTTTGATTCCATCATTTTCCTCTTTCTTTTCTGCTTTACTGCAAGGGAACATTGTGGGTTCACTGCATCTGCCTCAGCTGCCAGCTGTTACTAAAGAGGTGGTATTAACCAAAGAAATACTCATTTATGACAAAGTTTGCAACAGTCAACCACTCACTTTCATTATCACTGGCCAGATGGACTTGGGGTCCACAGGACTGAAAAGGAAGCTTGACAAAGCTAAAGGCTGTGGAGTAACACAAACCAGACTCGGTGCTACATCCTCTGGGCTCTGCACAGGCCTGGAAGAGGTGCCTGGCTGTGCTCTGAGGCTGCAGCCTCCAGACTGAAAGAAATAACCCCATCTAGTACAAATCAGTGTATATCACTGTTATGAAGTTGTTCAGAGAAACATAATTTATGCCCATAACACTCTGCAAGAACATTGGAATTGCCTTTGACTGCCCATGATGGTGAGACCAAGGAACAGAAGGGGTTTTTTTTCCAGAGAGTGGCTAATAAGCTGCAACATTTCAATATGAAAAACCAGCAAATAGGCTGAGTATCAAATCTTCAGCCACCATGCAGGCAAGTGCTGATGCACCAAAATACTTGTGGTTGCTCATACCTAATGAAAAGCAGCAACCAGCTTTGAGGAAAAGCTACAGAGCCATCTGGAAAAAAAAATCTAAATCAAATGAGGTCATTTATGTCTGAATTACTTTAATAAGTGAAATGAGGCAGAAGAGTGCCCAGTTTTGTTCTCATTGCATGAAAAAAATGATATTTTACTAAAGGAAAAAGAAAGTTACATTATTTAGAGAAATGCATTTTTGAATAGTAGCGTCTGGTTACAAAGGGAGAGTAAGGAAGACTCCTGCTATGTTTTACCTATGACTCACCAGTGGTCACCAACAGAGTAAGACACTGGGCCAAAGGGGCTTCTAAGGGGGTGATTTTATGTTTCTTATCTTCTTCATGTGCTGCCATGCGGATTTTGGAGAGGAGGCACCCAAGTTTCCAAATCTAGCTGTAAACTTCAGTCTGAAATCAACTTAGAAACTATGAACTATTCTGCCCTATTGTATATTAGGATACTATTTCTGGACTGAACTGAGAAGATTTAGATAAGCCTGAAAAACCTTAAAATGCGATTTGTTATATATGTAGAGGGGGGCATGAAAGACACCTTCTCATTCTCCTTTGATATTTGTTGTTAGTACTTTTATGCTGATAAACCAGTTATTTGTTGATTCCTAACAAACAAGCCCCTCTGCCTTGCCTTCTATGAAGAGTTATTTTTCAAGTCTTTAAGCAGCTTGCATTTAAATAGCCTCATTTAAACACCTTTCTCATCACTTCCAAGAATAAAAGAATTAGATAAATGTGAAGAGTTGATTTTGCTAAAATAGCAGGTGAGAATACAGGCACTGCTAAAATTATAAGTCCATAGAGAAATATAAAAACTATTTTATGATGTCTACCCTTGACATTTCTTTCCCATGTTTAATGTTCTAGCTGGAACTGCAAATGGGTTTTTTCTTCCTGTTTAGTAAACCACTTTCCATAAGTTGCTCATTACATGCTGTACTCACCTTTTGCTACTGGTCCCAAATGTTGCAAGATAATGGGGTTCAAAAATAGCAATCCCCCACATTTTACTGGGTAGGTAGTTGCACATGAGGCACTCAATTCTCAACAATTCCTACTTACCCAACACTGAGCACAACAGTGGGATGACAAAGGTTTGAGCAATTTAATGCAGTTACAGACACTGTCCTGCCCAGAGGGTCGTGCTCATTAGAATTGTAGGAAGTTGGGACCCTGAGATGCTTCACTGCAGATGGGAAGGCAATTGGTTCCACCTCTGCCTGATGCAAACCCTTTAGTTACTGAGCTTAGGAAACTACCACAAGATGCTACCTGGAAGCCTCCCAAATCAAGTTTTAATACTCAGAGCCTCACAGGAAATTCTGTGTAAATTAGATTTGGATTTCTTTTGGCATCTTGGGATGTATTTAAAAATGCAAAGATGCAGCAAGAATTGGGCCTGCTGAGCTGACCATTCTCAGAGCTGGGTTGGTGCACTCCCTGCACTCTATATCTAGTGTTCCTCTCCAACAAGAGGGACAGGCTTTTCAAGAGGACCTTCTTATAATCTCAGCATTTTGTGCAAATTCATGATACTTCACTGTTTCTATGGGTAAGATGATAAACAAATTCTGAATTCTCTTATTTGCAGAACAGGCAGAAATAAAGAAAAAAGGAGTTGCCAAAGGCTATGCAGTCAGAGCAGCTGTTTTAGGACCCAGATAACATTTATCATCTACAGTATCCAAAATAATGTATCAAATAATTTGCCAAACATTTCAGTATCAGCTCTTTCTTTTGGGAAGGAACTGCGTCACTTTGTGTGATTGCAAACTTTAGGCAAACAAAGGAATAAGTAATAATCATATCTTTTAAAGATTAGAACCTTACACTTTAGCAATGAATCATTTCTAAAACAAAGGCAAATGAGGAAGAAGGGGGAGGTCATGAATAGATCCCTGATAGACCAAAATCTTTTCCCACAAACAAGATGCTCAGACATTGTGCAAAGATATGTACTGAAAGTTTTGTTTAATTTCTTGCCCTCTAAATACGTTCCTCCCAGCCCATTGTGGAGAATATGGGAAAATAACTTGCCTTAAGAAAAACAAGTACAGACCTTGGCATTTATCCGTTCCATACACCGTGAATATCTGATTGTAGCAGCACTTCCCATGAGCAATATGAAAATACTATTGCATCTGCTGTACAGAGCTGAAGGGTGACAGTCAGCATGACACATTCCAATATGTTTCCAAGAAATCCTGGAGTGTGATTACCAGCAACTTCTTACCTGACAAGATGGCAAATTGCCTGTGGAGCTGCTCTATTATATCCACTGCTACCAGCGGCCGAATCTCCTGCTGCATGATTTCATCTGTGCAAGGGAAAACAAATCTTCAGTGAGTTCATAACGCTTCAATGACAATTTTTTTCCTCCTTTAACAACCCAGCAAAACAAAGATGACCCTCAAAGAAAAAGAGCCTGGCTGGACTATTGTTTGAGACATTATATGACTATCATGGTAAAGATTATGATACTTACAGAGTCCCCTCTTCAGCCTGATAACTTCATCTATTGCCTTGTGATTTCAGAGAGAGCTTTCCACAAAGCTCCCACAGGTTTGCTCAAGCTGGCACCCTGCTCCTTACTGCTTCAGGTTCCATATTAAGTCACTGCATTTGGCTTCCCACTACAGCAGTTTTTCAGTCTTTGAAACAGTGGGGTCTATTCCACACTCACAGCCCTGTTCCACCCCAAACTCCCGATCTCTGCTGGAGGACTTTGTGTAACCAACCAATCCCCAGCAGTTTCCTTTCCCATGCTTTTTCCGCTACAAGCAAATACATAGTAAAAGGAGGAAATAAGGGGCTGTGAGACTTTCTTCTCATGAAAACAAAGCCTGTTATTTTGAGTAAACACTGAAAGGTTAAAAAGTAACTTGGCAAGTAGCTGGGCAAAAACGACCTCAACTTTTGTGTGTGATCTATGGAGTGAAAAGTAATTATAATCTCACATGGAGTTAATTTGATCTTTTTTTGTAACAGGTGCACCCAGTTATTTTCCCCACTCTTCACACCAGTCAAAAGCAGAAACATTTAGTGAGAAATACCTGCCAACTCAACTGGATCAAGGTTTATGCAATAATAACACCTATTGTAACTACTCCTGTAGCCACTGTACGGAAAAACAACCAGTCCTGACGTTGTGCAGATCACCGCTAAGTGCCCAGACAGCAGGTGGAAGGAAGGAGGCTGGGTTACAGAGACCACAGACCTGAGTCAGGGCAGGCAGCTGATCCACTTAAGCACCAAGATCTTAACTGATGTGAATACAACACAGGCACCGAGAGACTTCGGTGCACCTGGTTTTAAACTCGCAATCCAAACACAGAGAAGGAGGTCAGAGAGGTTAGAGATTAGCTGCTTTCTCCTGCATCATAGTCTACTGTCCAAAATACATTCTCTGTCTTGCTTTCAGACACCCGCTCTGATCCTTTCCAGAATTAGGGGTTCTAGGTTTTAAATGATACAATGTCATTTGGAAAGTTTTCTCTTCATTTTCAAACGCTTCACTAATGCCTTGATATGAAGTAGCTGAAGAACTTATGTGACAGTGGGTGACACTTAATGTGAAAAGAAGTTGCACAGATTTTGGCTGATGCACAAAAAAGGCAATCATTCAAAAAAATTAGGGGGACTGGGGAGAGTAATGGAGGATGATTCTGCAAATCGTCCTTTTTGAACTTAATAGGAGAAAATGCAAACTCGAATGAGTGATGTTTTTTATGTCAGACCTTCTTTTCCTTCCTGTTTATGAGGCTCTCTATCAGCTCTCTGATTCTTGGCATTGTAGGAATCACTGAGGAGCTTGGTGTCAGGGATTGTAATACATTCCCAAAGCAAACAAAAGAATAGTAACCCATTAAGTTTTCCCCGTTTACTCTGCAATTTCTTCCATGCATATCCAGAAAAACTGCAGAAAAAAATATAAAGGAAAGCAAAGTAATATATCTTGGAACATACAAGGTTATTTTTTAGAAAGCAGAGAATACTACAAGCCTTACTTCTGTCTAGCTGCTGAAGAACAGCATGTTGATAGCCCTGTTTGGAGTCAGAGAAATACTGCACCCAAGGAACCAGCAGCAAAAAGGTCCTGTAATCTATGAACACAATTCTCAGCAGGAACTGACAAGTGTCCCCAGATTATTGGTCAAAAGATTCTACAATCCTTCAGAAAGTACACTGGATGTATTTCTGAATCACTACAATGGTAACGGATTTGCCCTTTTCAAAACATGTGCTGGCAACAAGATGAAGGCAGAAGAGAGAAAAACTGGTGACTGAAGCTAATCGTAACAAAAACCAGCCAACATGGAAGTACAGGAAAAGAAAATCAAATTAATAATTTAAACAAAGCTTGGCTTCTCAGAACAGAGAAACCTCAGGGCATCAATCAAAGGAAACATTGTTGATTTCAGCATCCAAAAGGTGCAAAGTTATTGTGACATCTCTGAGGTGGTCAGGTACATTCAGGTTTGACCAGGACTGAGATGATGACAAACAGCTGAAAAATAGAACAAAGGTTTCTACAATGGATAACAGAATAACAAAGAGGCTCAACAGAAATGGAAAGTTAACTAGAAAAGGTCCCACCATGCCTCACCTCTCAGAGACTTGCCCAGCCCTCTAGGGTAACAAACCTGCCAGTACTTTGGTTTGTGTTTGGTGTTTGATGTGAAGATATTAATATCAACAGGTCTTGAGCAAAACAGGAATTCCACCTCCCACCCAACCCCTATTTAGCTTTATTAGTTTGCTGTAAACATAGTTTGGTTTCTGGTTTCTAAATATCCTCTTTATTTCAAAATATTTTTGTGATGTAAGGATAAGATGAAGCCAAAGAAACAAGAAGTGCAGAGTGCCAGTTAGTTCTCATCAAATGCCCTGCCTGGGCAAGATGAACCACATGGGATTTGCTGTAAAATTCACACTCAGGAGGAGATGTTCAGGTGATGAAAAAGGTGGTACAAAACACTTTTAGTGACTAGGAATCTCACATTCAGCAAGTCAGTACAGTTCACACACTGACATGCTGGGAGAAGAAATTGCAGCAGAAGAAACTAGCAGGAGATTGAGAAAATCTGAGAAAACAAGGGAAGGTGCCTCACGAGCTCAAATGGCAAATTAGATCTCATGGCTATGAAATGTGAGCAGCTGTAACCAGCAGCACTCAAGGGCCCTTTTGCCCATTTGTATCTTCCTCTAGGACAGTGCTTAAAGGCAGTTACTCTCCAACATGGAAGAATTTGTAACACCATCACAGAACTTGCAGTAAAAGTTCCAGTCCTTAGATATATGATTACCTGGAGCTTCTGGAAGATGTTTCTCATCTTTGACTGGAAGAAAAGCTTGGAAAAATAATCTATAAACAAACCAAAAGACAAAACCCTGGGCTTGTTTCAAAGCCATGACATTTGCCTAGCATCAGTGAGCATTAATCATTTATATTTTCCACTAGCTTTATCCCAGGAAGCTCTCTGGTCTGTACTGCAAGCCAGAAGGCAGCAGGAAGTGCTGTTCACCCTCCTGGACAGAAGCAAGGTACCAATTTTCTGTGGGACTGATATTCCTGCTGAGAAATCCCTTCTTCAAGGTGACATGAGATATATTGAGCTAACAACTGGAGGTTCATAGACACTTCAGAAAAACCTATTGATGACAGGCACATTTTAACACCACATGGGGCCAAGGGGAAGGTTTTAGGAAGCTGAAAAGCTGCAGGAACTTGACAACGATCTTGTCATTGTACCCCTTGCTAATATCTACAGAAATGATTGGACAACTTTGGTCACTTCAGAGCAGTCCTGTCCTCTGATAAAATCTGTATAGGCATGCAACTCAAGATCTTATCAAAACATACACCAGCCAAGTGCCTGGAACACATTTATTTTGGGAAAACTTGACTCAGACAGTTCCCACCTCCTGTGTGATTGCTCTTGTGGTCTTCACTTTTTTTTTTTTTTTTAATGAGGCAGTTATTCATAGCCTCTAAAATTTAAAAAAGAACGAAGTTTAATTGTTCAGTGTTACATGAAACAATGCCAATCCCCTACACAGGTCACCAAAGATGAACATTTATACATACCATCCACTTCTTCATTACTCGAATTAATTGAATTTGCCAGGACAATTTAAATATGAATATGGATGTGATAAAATAGGAAAAAAAATACAAGAAATATTTCAGTTAATCTACTCTTGGTTCTCCTCTTAAACTGCTATAAATTCAGTTCCTAGCAGAGGTCAGTTTCAATGCAGAAGAATTAGGCCTTACAGCTTTGCTTCCCAAGGTTTCCTACCAAGGGGGAGAAAAAGAAACGCAATTACTACAGCCATCTGTCTGGCACAGCTTCTCTTCCTTCCCAGCTCTCTAGGGAGGCCTGCTGCAACTGTGCTATCTAATCTTCAAGAGGAAAGCCATTCAGTTATGCTTCATAATTCCTCATTCAAAAATGAAACATACTTGGGATTGCACACACACACTTGTTCTGTGTCTCACCCAGCTGCATGTGCTCCCACAGCACGTCTGGAGGAGCTACACCAACAGTAGATGATTAAAAGCAACAAAGAATATCCTCTCGTTCTTTCCTCTCTTCTCTGAGCAGGCACAAACTAATTTTCATGTTAATGGCAAATAATTGCTTCCAACAGTGCTGGAAAGGTGACCTGCAGGACTGGACTGCATGAGCAGATTGGCACAGCAGTGCCTGTTGCTCCATGAAGGACAACTTAAGGCCACCAGCCACAACAGGACACTGGGATCTCTTTGGTTTTTAGTGACTGAATACTACAACTGCCCGGCCTCCTGCAGGAGGGAATGGCTTCTATCCCCCTTCTGAAGTCACTGCTCTTGGAATAAAGGGTTACAAATTTCCACAGCAAAGTTCATCTCTTCTTAATGACAGCCTAATATGTAATTCACAGGGAACTAAGACAGCTGGGAGTGAAAGAAAATCCTTTCTAAAAGGAGTATATCAACCTAATTCTACTCTGTGCAATCTCTGTCAAAAGTTATGCTCAGAGCTTTCATAATTGTGGGTTTGGAGAAAAATCAGATTGCTGATGTGATGGAAAAGGGTCAGACAGGGTTAAACATGAGGCCAGATATTTCTTGGCCAGATATTTCCTTGGGCCACTGCAGTAAACAGAAAAGGTGCAAAGCCATTAGCACCCACCTGGTGTTGAGGCTTATTGAGGGAAAGGTGCAAGAGAGGCTCAAAGCAGCCATTGGAGACAACCTCCAAAGGAGACATTTGAACACTGCCCAGGTAAGAAGGTAAATAACTACAGACAGGCCAAGCACCAAGGCAGCAGGGACACTGCAGAGAATTATAATCCCCAGTAATTCACAGGTCCAACATTGCCACTACATAAGAGTGAAATTTCCAGCTTAGCCTCAGGACCAGAGCAGCCCTTAACAAACTACAAGGACATTCTGAGGACTTGCTTGCAGTGACTTTCAAGCCAGAGGTGTCCAGTAGTTCCTTCTCTGCATTGGAAATGCAAGTGAACCACAGCTGTTTTACAGCCAAACCTGAACTTCCCCCAGGTTTTCGATCCAGCCTTCCAGGTGGTTCCTAAGCCAGCAGACCCCTCAAACATGAGCATAAGGCAAAGTTAAGTCTATTTGCAGCTGCACTGAAACAAGAGAAAATGCTCAGAGTCCTGCTTTGTTAAACATTTAAATATGCTTTAATCTGATAGCAGATGGCCAGAAATTTCAGATACAGACGTGAAATCTGGGTCTGGGGAGCCCCAAGACTCAGAAGCAGTGAAGCTGACAGTTCTCAGGCCTATCTACAGTCTAAAAATCAATTATCCACTTCTGTGTCAAACTGGGAAGCAGGCTGTTACCAGTCCAGGCAGGATGTGTCCCTGCTACTTCTACATGCACCCTCTAGGCTTTATGTCAGCTTTCTAAGCCCATGTCAAAATATTTTGGAATACATTTCCTTGGATGAAGAAATAGATTTTGCTGCTCTTTCCATTTAACCACTTCTTCAAAAACACACTTTGGATGTTCTTGTTTGATGGAGATTTTTGTTGTTTATTTTTAAAGAAGTCTTAAAATGGATTGGCAAATCAATAAAAAATATTAAAATCTTTCTTCTACATCGGTAAACTGTCATTTTGATTTATTGTTGGGTCATTCTGTAAAAATACATTGGTGTGCACAAATTTACAGTTATAGTCACACTTCAAGGATTTCAATGACTACTTGCTTTCAGAATGCACCATACATTTATGCACACATCTAGGAATTCTCCATTAATAATCCCCATAAAAGCTAAATTTAACAAACTAATATAAAATTCTCAAAGCACTCTCCACTGTTTAGTTCAGGTGACTTCATATCCCAGCCTACTATGAAGATATTTCTTATATTTCTGTAAAATCATAAGAGATAGACAAGAAATTATTAACAAAACTTCACTATACATTATGAATTATCCATAATCAGAAAATATCTAAAGAAACACATCATACCTCATCACTTGCTCAGCAAGATACTGCTTAATTTCACAGACCACCCCCTGGTGGGGGAATTTATTATTCCCTAATAAAAGGCATTAAAGGCAAAGGTCTAATCTCAGCATTCAATAAATAAATTTAGATTTATAGCAGCATGGGACAGCCTCTTGCCTGGTGCCTCAGTAGTAAAAACTTCTTGATAGTTTCTGGTTTTTGCCAGAGAAAAGTTAATTCATCTTCTTCCCAAAATCTGTCCTTCACAACAATGCTGGATTGCTAGAACACAAATTCCTGCTCAGAGAATAGAATAAAAGAACATTTCCATAATGTCATCTTAAAAACCATCATGAATAACAAAACCCACATGTGGCAAACTGCAAAGCTAAAATACGCTCCCTACAATGCCTGGACACGGAGCTAATCAAGAGACAGAGCAGAGCACAGCAGAACTTCATTCCTTTCTCCCAGGGCTTGCCAGCAGACAGCTTCATAGCTGAAACTGTATCTTAGAAAAATTCTAGCCACTGGCTCTGCCCTGAACTATTGCATCCAGCAAAATAATTTCAGAGCCTATTCACATAATTTCTGAGCTCAGGAGCTGAAGGACTGGTTGCTTGCTCACTGCTGAACAGAAGCCAGTTAGCTCAAAAATATTTCCCTGGTTGCTGTCATTGGAGACAAACAGTGAGCCACAGCAGCCAGCGCTGCTGCCAGCAGCACTGAGCGCATCTCCGGGACAAATCCTGCCCACAGCCCACCCCTGTGCCCAGGAGAGCTCCCAGCCACCCTCCTGCAGCCTCCCCCAGCTGTCACCAGCAGCTCAGCTCAGATGCCCATTAGAAAAAGCAACAAGAAGAACCACAAAGAGCGATCCTCCCCTCCGGCCCCTTCAGACACTCACGAGCCCGTGCCCTCCCCGGCGAGGCCGCCTGGCTCCTCGGCAGTCCCGCTGTGGCAATGAGTTCACCGAGGCAGAGGGGAGGGATGGGGAGAGGCAGCGCGCTGTGGAAGCAGTGCTGGATCCAGCCAACAGTGCACCAAAGAGCTGACGCTCTCCTGGAGCAGCCTGCACCAATTGCTCAGAAACAGCTTCAAGGCAAACCACAGCAGAGACCTCTGCCTTGCCCCATGCCAGGCTTTAACCCTGCCCGAGGTGCAGCTGCCTCTGCCCGCCTGGACAGTCCTGCACTCGGGCCCGTGGACACTCTGGAGGCACTCACAGCTTGGCACAAACAATAGAGGTACAGCCCAACAAGCAACAAAACAGATTCACTTGCTCAGACTAAGGCATGGAAAGGGATTTCATTAAAATAACTTTAAATAGTAGGGTATCCAGGGCCAAGGGAAACCCACAGCACTGCTGGGAGTAGCTGTCTTGGAGTGCTATCCCGAAGGCACACCCACACACCAGAACATAGGGCTGTTATTTAATTACAAAGGAGAAGACTGCACAAGACCTATGAATTCGGTAGGAAACATGACCTCAGGCTCTGAACAGGGGAATAATCACTTTACATATGTAGTTCAACAAATACTTCAGGACACAAGTTTTAAGAGCATGAATGGAGTACACATGTGGCTTGATGAAGGTAACATCACACGTATGGCAGTCTGAAGCAATACTGGGAAGCAATACTTTAACATGAGATTAACTCATAAAACTTACTGTCCCTTTACTGCCACAACCCCCAGCAGCTCAGCAGCTTTAGATACAGGGTACAGCAGCTTCCCCTAGGAGGGGTGCTGCAGTGCTAACATCTTCTTGCTCCAAAGAGACAAGTGTCATTCATTTTATAGATAGGGAAACTGAGGCACAGGGAGAGGAATCCAGGTCACCAGTCAACCTCAGTTTTCCCCAGCTGTAAATTGAGGAGCAGAACCAAGTTGTTTGTACAGGCTACTGGACAGTGGATCTATCTTAAGGATAATGCACCCAGTATTTCCATTCTTCTCACATCAGCCAACCAACAAAAACTAGAACAATGCTTATAGTATAGCATGAGAAAACTAACAGGATTTTCTACGTAGTTACAAATAAATGCCAAATCTAAGCAGAGCATCACCTTGCTTGGTACAAGTTACACATGAGAGCTTATGGAACCTGTAGTGTTACAGACAGACAGTACTTGGTGGATAAAGGTACATCAGGAGAGTGGCGAGATGCATGGATTTTGCACTGCACTTCCTTTCCCAGCCTCCCCTACTCCGCCTGCCAGACAAGTGAATTCACCAGCTGCATGGGTGTGTAATGTTTCTCTCAGTTAAATGCCCACGTGTATCCAATGTACAAAATCTGCCTCCCATTCCAGACTCGTTTTGTTCTCCTGGAGCTTCCCCTCCCGCTCTGCTTGTGCAGAGCGAACAGAGCACAGCCCTGTCACCCACCGAGCCCAGCCCAGCTGCGGGGCAGCCGAGGCAGCAGCAGAGCCTGAGCTCAGCCGGGTCCCAGCCCGGTGAGGGGGCAGCGCTGCCATCTCCCGGCTCCATCCCTCCCTAGGATTGGCCTCCCTGGGAGCACAGAGGGACAAGCTCCAAAGCGTAAGGGACAAGTGTCACATCTGTCCCAGTAGCTGAGACTGTGCAGTTAGAAGATTAAATGCTACTCTGTAAATTAATGTAAATTTCTAACCTTATGTGGATTTCAGATATAAGGACAGGAATGAATTCACCATGGAAGTGGCACCAAGAAATTCCTCTCAGGCTGCTAAATTCTCCTCAGGCAGTGCTTTAAGTTTCATAAGCTAAATTTACACGTCAGACACTTTTTCATTTGGGTAATTAGTACAGGTAATTTCAGTATGCTGAAAAGGCTTAGTTGTGCTTCTCCCAGCAGAACAGCATTTTGACTATCCAAATATTGTCTGAATCTATAGAATGGGGTAATAGTGATGTTTCAGAATGTTTCAGAAAGCAACTGCACTACATTTAAGTTTACTTAAAAAATAAATATTCAAGAACATGACCATATCTGGCTACAATACACCCCTGTTTCATTGAAATAACTTGCACCCTGCCAGCATCTGTCTCCACATGTTCATGTGTTCATATCTGTGGGTTTGGGCCTCCAAAGCATGACAAGAAATGGCTCATACCCAAGTGCCTCTAACTCAGAGATCATCTTCCCAGATTCTTTCACTGCAAGACCAGAGAGGACCACTGGGTTCATTGTGTTTGACTTGTTGAGCACACAAGATGTTCATGGAAATTGGATTAAACCAGTATTTTAGAAAGCTCTTTAACCTCATGTTAAAGACTTCAGGCAACTGCAAATCCACTGTTTCTGCTAGAGATGGCCTCACACAAATAAACTTACGTTTCACAGTTCCCATTTTGACTTACAGCCCACTGATTTTTATTGTGTTTTTGACTTTAAAATTTAAGTTGCCCTCAGTTTCATCCATTCTCTGTCAGATGTCACTTCTTGAATCTAGCAGTAAAGTCAAGGGAAAACGGAGCACAGTATCCCCTTCCTTTAGCCCTTCCCATTTCACCTCAGCTTTTCCCAATGATGCCCTTACTAATTAACAGTGTCCCAGTTGAAAAATCAGGTCTTCACTCCTGTAGAGCTCCTCAGAGGTCCCCCCAAAAGCACACTGCCTCAAGGTAGTGACTCAGGAGTTTAGACAAGTAGCCTAAACTGAGCAATCCCCAGTTTCATGACTCACAGGCACAGGTTCTGAATATAAATAAGGCGTTGACTCTGTGCAAAACAAAGATGCTGGGATATTCCAGTTTAGAAAAAGGTGGGAGAAAAAAGCTTGGTCAATAATGCTTGCCTGTTGTAAAAACCTGGAGGATTTTTTTTTTCCCCTTGAAAATTGGAATTAACTAACAGGATCAGAAATTTGTGCAACAAGATACTTGGCATAGTCCAAATATTCATATATAGCTGGGCTGCTCCAACCAAGAATTTATTTATCATTCTTTTATACTTCATTATAAATACTTCTAGTAGATAATGTGAAGGTGGTAAAGAAGGAAAGTCCACGTCTTAGAAAACTCACTGATCAGGCTAATCCACAGCAAGATTCAGGTAATAAAGCAGCAGTACAATTTGTATAAAAAAATCAATACATAAGCACAGCAGAACTGGGTCTTTCAGTGAGGCTTGAAGCAGCAGAACTGGCTGAAATTGGAAAAAAAGCTCTGTGGCCATAACCAGGGTGAGAGCTCTGCACAGGCACTCTCCAACTTCCCAGCATATTCAGCACCATTCTACCCTGAAATATTCTCCCCAGACAGTTTACACTACAATTTAGGTAATAAAAAAAGCAAACTGCGCTATTATGTTGTGGTAATAAGTCCCACAAGTTAACAAAACATTGCCAATTATAGCAATCTGTCTATCCATGTTTAATGCTTTTCCATTTCACTGAGTTGTTTCTTGTTCTGGTATCATGGGAGAAAGGGAAAAACATAAATACCCACAAGGCCTCTGCTATAACTTGCCCTCTGAGAATTTGTTCTCTTGATCTCTGCAGTACTACATCTCTCTTAAATGAAAATGAAAATCAAGCTGTGCCTTCCCTATTTCTCTCATAATTGTCTGGACTTTTCTGATTAGGTAAACAGGGTTTTAGTATTTCTCAACCACAGAACACCACGCTGCATATGCATGGGAACAGGTGAAAAGAAACACAAGCATCTAATATAATCATCTTTTCTTAGAAAAACCTCTGTGGAAAACAGAATATTTTATTACAGCTATTTTATATGCAATGAGAACCAGCTGAAAAAAGTTATACTGGGTTCCCTAGGTAGCATTTTATATTAAAGAGAAGAAGAAGTACTGAATGCAAATACAATAAGAACAATTTTGAGCAATGCACAAGGAGGCACTGTGACTGAGTCTCAAGGGATTTAGAGGAATGAACTCACCATGGAAGTGGCACCAAGAAATTCCTCTCTGCCGCTACATTCTCCTCAGGCAGTGCTTTAAGTTTCATAAGCTAAATTTACACGTCAGACACTTTTTCAGTACAAGTGAAAATACCTTCCACTTATACTGCAGATTTTGGTCTTCACATGAAATAGTCACTTTCTCCAGTAACCAGCACCCTTGTGGAAAGGTCAGTCATTTGAGAAAGGAAAGCATTTCTCATTTATTTTACTACTAAAGGTGGAGAAGCTCAAAAAAGTCCAACAAATTTCAGCCCCAGTTCATTTCCAATGGGATTTCCTTCCAGATATAGCACTATAATTCCTTAATTGCTCCAGGGCTTCCGTCCCTTTTCCTCCCTAAACAGATGGATCTGAAGAATTGGTTTTCAACTCCAGCACTAAGAGACACACAGCAGTAGGACTAAGAACAAGCTCCCATGACTGCTGGACAGACAAAACTGCAGCATTCCTCTGTCTTACAGAGGCAAAAGCAGAAACACTGGTAGCACAACAGACAGATCCCCATCCTACTGGCAAGGAGACTCTTGCCTGGTTTTGCAGTAACAGCAAAATCCTGAATAGCCTCAGTAATAAACTGCATACTCCTTAGTGTCTGCAGATTCACTACCCTGATTTAAGCAGCCACCAGCCTTGAGCACAGATGAAAAACACACATTTATTCCCTTAAAAATACATAATCTGTTTGCAGCCTCAAGCTCCATAGCATGCAGAGGCACAGTCACAGCCAGCACAGGATCATTCATCCATGTAAAACCCCCGTAGGTGTGTGATCCCATTGGAGGACTTGAGCATCACAACAAGGCAGGCTAATTAGGAGCATCTGGGGACAAAGGGGCCAGTTTGGCAGGAGGGGTCCTCAAGCATTAAAGATGTCCATCAGCAGCTGGGTGACATAAATAGACAATTCAGAGCTGAAAAGACACGTGAGCCACTGTCCAAAAATGATGTATTGCATGACAAGAGGCTATGCTTTGCTTTCAGCCTCAGTATATGTTTGGTGAGGAACTGAGAGCACTCCAACAAGGATCAGCCTGGACTGGAGTCCCTGCCACATCTCTGCCTGGCTTCCTGGGGCTCCTTCCCTTTGGTTCTCATAGCTGTGCTATAACCAGCACCTTGGAGCTGCAGATCTCAGTGTCTCAAGGTCACACAGTGGCAATCAAAATAGCACCATTTGTACAGCAGACCCCAGAAGGCCCTTCAGCACCTGTAGGCAGCTCATATAGCCTGTTGCAGGGAGCCAGGGCTGTGGAGATCTGAGCAGGCATCACGTGGCTATAGGAAACTGCCCTTCAGCTGGGCCCTCACAGCACCATTTCCTTTTTGTGAGCATTCACTATTTTTTTCCCTTTACCTGAACAGGAGCCTACAACCACACTTCCAACCACTCTTCAGAACAAATCACATTGATTCAAAGAAAGCCTTGAAACTTCCATCTCTTCTCATTATGATATCTAATGCACAAGATAAAATTGCCACAGACAAGGTCTGTATGTGCACAAGGTGAAAATTGCTCCATATTTTGGAGCACCTGAAGTGCTGGGTAAACATCAACCAATTCAACCTCAGCAACACCCCAGCTGGATCTTTAAATCGCAGAAAGGTACCCTCCTTAGTGATGGTAAGTGAGAACATGCCACAGGGATCCTGCATTGCTACCATGTTCAGAGAAAGCCATAGGAAAAGGCACACATTCCTAGAGTTTGTCAATGAGTCTTTGCTTGTAGGACTAGCAAGAGGGAGCAGACAGAATTCAAATTCTCCAGGAAAGATCATCTTTCTGCCTCTGTGTTTATGCAGCACAGACAGCTAAGGGAAATTGGTCTAGTTAGCAAAGCAGTCATATGAAGTACTCATAACTACATCATCAGGATCCACTTTTCATGGAGGCAGGTAATTCCCCCTCCTACCTTACAGATAAGAAAACACAGGCCAAAAAAACAAAAACAAAAACACAATGAACACAAGGTCAGTCAGTTCAGAGCAGGAGAAAACAACCCAGGCAGAGTTGTTATGAACTCCTGTGCCACCTTGCCAGCTCCTTAGCCCCCTCCTAACACTGTCACCACACACAGAGCGGCCCCAGTGTGTTCTCACAGCTCTAACACCTGCAGCTGAAGGCACCTTGTCCTCAGCAATAACTGAACTTCTGCCCCTCCGGCAGCCTCACCGTCAGAATTTAGTACTAAAGCAGCAAAGATGTTTTCTGCCTCACAAAATGACAACAGGCTCAGGCTGATCTGACATGCTATCTGTTCTCTAGCAAAAAATGATTTTCCAAGGTATTTCTGCCCATAATACTATGCCAGGTAGTCTCTCAACACCAGAGGCAGAGAAGGTGTTTCCCTGGGAACAGTAACCATGGCAAAGCCCTTACCAGTCTCTTCCTCTCTCTACTACAGGAAGAAAAAGAACAGCAGATGGCCTGAGCTCTGCCTCCAACAGGTCCACAGGCCCACAAAGCCATAAGCAACCTGACCAAACATTCAGGAAGGAACTTCAGTGAATTCCACTGTCTTTTACTGGATACCAGACATTTCTGCCCTGCTGCACTGAACTCGGAATGCCTCAGTACAAAGCGTGCAACTGGAAACATCAGTGTTACTGAAAGGTCAGCCAAATACAACAATGCATAGGTAGGCACTGAGCCCAAAGATCAGCATGGCTGGATCACCCACAGAAGCAGAGGTACAATGGGCTGGCTTTGCAGTTTTCAAACCCTGACATTGTGCATTAGAGCCCTATTAAAGAGAGCATCTGCAAACCCCAGTTTGTAAGCAGTGGCTGCAGCCGATACCCTGCTTCTGGTCCACCTCTTTTTCTGCAGAATATTCTCGATTTACCAGATCGAATGCAACTCTCTTTGCTGAAGAGCTAATTAAACCATTATAAACAATTCAACTTCCAAGTACAATCATATTACATGCCTTTGGGAATCTTCATCATGCACTAGTGAACATGTTATTAATTTCTGGATTTGAGGTTTACTAAGTATTTATTCAGTTTAAGAGGGCAAATGAAAGGGGGCTCTTTGAAAAAATCTTCCTCTCAATGACACAGAGAAAAAGTGTTCTATGATTCAGCAATCTTGGTATGTGAACAGACAGTCGATAGCCTAGATTTCAACTGCATCACTCCAGAGTTAACATCCAGTTTGCACAAATTGCCAGGCCACCAGTACCTTATACTAGCAACACCCTGAGAGTGGAATACTGCCCTGTACCTGGCCTGACTCATACAGAGCACAAAAAGCTCCACTGTGCAACTTTCTCAATACAGTGAAACCAGAATCTTTACAGAGAGGAAGATATTGACCTTCTACGAGTAATTTAGGAGCACAGGGTGACAGGCTCAGCTGGGTCTTTAAATTTATTTTTAAAAAGTATTTTCCATGCATAGCAGATACCTACCCCTGACATAAGCAGAAAACTCAGTGTCTAACACCCAAATGAAATAAATGTTCATTCAGAATGAATCTAACTTTCATTTTAACCTCCTTTAGGTGAAATCACAGCAAAAATCCCAGAAAACACAGTCAAGTCAAATGCTGCAGTCACACCTGAGTTAATATCCAAATCCAGCCAGCTGTCTTTATTTATCACTGACTCCTCAGAGAAAGCATTAAGAATAGAATCTCTTTTTGCAAACTGCCTGGGGATGCAATGCAATTACGACTAGAAGAAGATGCTATTTTGTTTAAAGATGCTGCACATACCTTTCTTTGCCATTCGCTCCAGCCTCATGCATCCTCCTATAAAATCATGATAAGATTTCATTTCTCCTTCTGTTATCCGGACAGCAGTGAAAGGCTGATTCCTGGGTACCTGTTGTCCACATTTCCGACAGCGAAAAGCCATTGCCAGAGCTCAGGAGACTCTTGTCAGGAATCTGCTCTCTGTTTGCTGGAATCCAGCCTGATTCTTCAGCCGTCAGTCCAGCCTAGTGACTTTATCCCACTTAGTTCATTCAAGGTCACCCTTGCCAGCAGGATGTTCACCATTGCAATTGGCTAAGACTTTTATAGGCTTACTGACTGTGTTTGTTTCTCCCTCCTTGCTTTCAATATCAGTTTACTTTAATCTCTCATTCAGAATGAAAGCTGTGAACCTCAGCACAGCCCATGCCCTGAATGGCTTCCTTATCATTAATTTAAAGCTGTCTTATATGCAACAATGAAGAGAGAAGATCCCAGAAGCACATTGCAAGATCACAGAATGACTCTTAATGAGCATGCTATATATGTTCACAAAGGATTTTTCTTTGAGAAAAGCTTCTTCTTCATGATTTTTGGTCCGTCTTAGGCTTATGATTCTTCATCTCTGAGAATGAATTTTTTTACTTCTGCATTTCAGCCTGGACAGTGCAAGGAGACTGCTCTGCAGAGCTGCTCAACCAATTACTCACACGTCTGGCAGTGGCACTGAGAGGCTGCAACTGTACAGAAAAGCCCTCTGCTGCTGTGCACAGTCCCTGCTCATAAGATCTGATAATCAAAATGAACAGAGTAGCAAATGGAGGACAAGGGAAATATTGCTGGCAGACATGCTCTGCTAGCTGCGCAACTCTCCAACTAATTTTTTTTTAAACGAAGTTGGATCCATTAGTTAGACACCAAAATCAGATACTTGAAACATATATTTAGAAATCCCCTTTGGACGGGGCTGGATATTTAAGCAGATTTTTTTTTCCCATTTAACAATTATCATAACACAAATCACTGGTTAGAAAGCCTTATGAAGAAACTAGTTCTCAGGGAACTGAGTGCAGAGAGCACTCAATCATGATACAGTGAATTTAAAAGGAGCTTTCCCTAGGATCGGCAGGGGACTGCACAGGAGATGCAAAACAGGCACAAGGCCAGCACTGGTGACAGTGCAAAGAATACAATGAAAACCCAGTGAATCAGGGCTAAGCTGCCACCCAGAGCTCACCCGCAGTGACCTGAGCACAGAACAAGTTTCCTGCAAGGATCTTACAGGCTGAGAACCTTTGCCTTCCTCTGCCTCAGTCACTAACACCTGTTGGCACTTTACACAGTGCCAGAACATCCAGTGCAGTTCAGCTCATGGCCTGCTCAGACCACAGCTGATCCCTATATGTGGACTGGGAAAGCAGAAGGCTAATTAATCCAAAACACTGAATGACCTAGAGGGGACAAAGATGTTCAGGAGAAAAAAGCCTCCTATGGTGCCATTGCTAAAATGCTGAATAACTGGCTGGACTGCACCGAATGCCTGTAAGATGAAATATCCAGAAGTCAACTCACCCACCCCAACTTCTTTCCTATTCCTCACACTTGCAGCTTCCCCCCTGCCAGCTCTGCTGCCTCAGCCACACAGGGAGAGATGTTTAAGCTTTGTAACCCAGCACACACAAACTGATCATGTAGTCAAACAGTTACCAGACTTGAGAACTGAGTCTCAGAACCTCTTCTTTTGCTGAAATGAAGCTATAAAGGAATTTCCATTCTTAAAGGTAAAATATTTTACTACCCTCACCTCTAAATTTGCTACGTGGCATGAATTTGCTCAGTCTCCTGCTCTTCGCCTTTGCCAAAATCCTGCCTGCAAAGTGAGAACATGGATGTACTGAGCTGTTGAATAAGCTGATTCATTAGCATTTGTAAAATATTTATTAGAGCTTCCATAGAGAAATCCCTAGGGAACAGGAATGTTTTGCAGATAGGGAGAGCAGTGGCACAGAAGGCAAAAATAATTTGTAGAAAACTGTCATGATGAGATAAGAAAACTAGAAACACAACCCTGCAGTTTTATCTTCAAACATTTCCTCCCTCTTTTCTTTCATGACAGGGGCTCAAGATGTCCTTCCTTACATGGACAGACATGATATCCCTTGGCAAATGAACTTTTCTGACAATATATTAATGTCTGACATACACAGAATAATTGCACTTCAACCTTGCACACAGAGATAAACAATGAGGGAGAATCCAGCATTTGTGGCAATACATTTCTGCCTGCCACCCTCCCTCATGTGCACTGCTCCCCACAAGGCTTAGGACCAGGAGGATCTGTGACATGATGCATTTGATGCTGGAAGTGGATGCAAGAAGAAATCTGCCCTAGGTGTGAGCTTTGGAAGCACAGCACACCACAGGTCTAAAATAATTTCCCAGTCTTTCCCTAGGAAAGCCTAATCCCCTACAATGCTAAATACAAACCTCTGCTGCCTGGGGTACCACTGCCATCACCCAACTCCAGACACAAGAATAAGGCACATGAGGGTCACCTCAGGGACTGAGTGCTGTGATGCAAAGGCTGGGATGGATGGACGGAAGGATCTGTTTACTCTCCTGTAAATTTCATTGCATTCCTGCATTCACAGGCTGGGCTGGCTTCTCCTGACACAGATGGAAAACCTCTGACATGGGAGCACTGAGACCTACCACACAAATGACCCCTTCTGTACTGCTCTGGCTGTATCTGCACAGGAGCTGCAGTGAGGGCTGCCTTGCAGGCATTCTTTTATGTAACATGTTATCAAACGCACACACAGTGTGCATGATGGAGAATTCACAAATCTCCTCCATTAGCTAAAAGGTACCAGTCTGACTGAAAGCAAGTTACTGCTCTTTTCATGCAGAAGGTTGAAGTGCAGGGAATAGATACAGAAAATTGTAGGCATGCTTCCCTGGGTCTTCTCCATAATAACACAGAATGGAAGTGCATTACTTTTCTTCTGCTCCAAACAACCATAGCAAAATGTTTGGAAAATCTAAGGAAGAGGACATTTTCTGCTCATCAATTGCCAGCATTGCCTAGCAACATCATCTGGGTTGGTCTGTCAATGAATAATCAAGTAAATAAATGTAAGAAAGTGTCATCAGAAATTAAAAATAAAATTTAAAAAAGCACAATAAAAATAAAGGAATTAAAAAACCCCACCCCACAACCCATGACCCAGATACCCTCAGATGCCATTACCCAGAACAGCCTGCAGAACTGCACTAGTTCCTAATTTCATTCCAGGTCGCCTTGGAATTGATGCTTGCTGGAAAGTGTTTGCTGCCATGACTGTTTGGCCAGAGGATGGCAACAAATTTAAAGTCAGCTCAGTTAAATCAGCTTAAACCCCATGTCTCTTCTCATGAAACAAGATGCTTCTGCCTCAAAAAGCATCAAAAAGATGGTTGGTATCACTGTTAAACACGAAACATGCAACAAACACATTGGATCTCAATTATGCTGAGCCCAAGGGAGGTAATTTCTTGTGAAGAATCAAGATTTGAGTTTGGGAACAGCATTTATGTGTCAGAGGAAGGAGAAAGTCTGCTTCTGCCGCATGTGTAAATGAGGCAGCTAGAAAACACTGTAAAATACTTGCAATTTGCAACTTACCCCACACAGTCATTAAAGCAATTGAGGGGAAACAGGCATCACTTTTCCATCTGAGCCTTGTAAGAACCATTAAGAAAGTTTAGTGTGGAAGAGACTGAAAAAATTACCTCTCTTATCTACCAACATTTTTAAAACAACGAAAGATTAAAAACCAGCAGCAAATGACATCTTATTTATTCGTGAAGACCAGCAGCTCCCTCCACCCATGTATGTAGTATTCCACAAATCTAAGAAATAAGTAATCTAAAGCCAATGCCACTATAAAGACTGATAGACACAGAAGCTAAGAAAATATTCTATATTTTTTCCCTGAAACCCCAGCATCACATTTTCCTGTTTCATGATGTTTTATCTGATGTTTAACCTAATCTTTGATAGCTATGCTGAAACACATTTTCAGTTTGCATATACCTCCATAACCTCCCTTTGCCTTCCCATCACCCAGTTCATGACTGATAAGCCACAAGGCATTTCAGGAGTTTGACATAAAGGTTTATTTTCAGAGCACTCTTGGTGCTGTTCAGGTAACATCCATTCCAGTGTTCAGCTAGAAAATAGAAACTAGTCTTTTTTATTAACTTCCATTTATTTTCTTCCAACTAATAAAAAGCAGACCAGGACTTCCTCTCCCTCCTTTTTTAATAAAGGGCTACATCTCAGACATTGTTTTAGACCACAAGGAGTCAAAGGACCAAGCAGAGGAAAAAACATCTCTGTTCTTGAAATTCCTTGTAGTGCACAGCACTGTTGCAATTGCAACATCCAGTTCCTGCACTAGAAGGCACTAATTCCAGTGCCATATGGCTTCAGAATCTCATTACACTGATCTGCTTAAAGTGATTTCTTAACGGACGAGCAAAACATTTTTGGTCACCTTCAGCAGAGGGAAACAACAATTCTGCCACTGTTGACGCACACGAACTCCCACGCAAACTGCCAAAAGCAGGAGTGAGTAGTGAAGATCAAAGGACTATCTCAGCAAAAGAACTTTTGTTGTCATCTCAAAGCTGTGAAGACATGAAGGTTATTCAAGGACCCTTACCCTCATTAAAAAAAAAAAAAAAAGAAGGAAAAAAAATTTAAAAATCCTAAATAAATAAACAAAAATGCAGACAAAAAGAAACCCCCAAGCCAATGACATCACTGCTGGATTAGATAAGATTCTCAGGAGATGAGCAGAATCTGCACAGGCCAAGCAGCGGGTACAAATTGCTGCTGCACTTGCGGGGTTTATTTTACCTGACTCTCTTGGCTCCTGCAATTAAGAGCAGATCACCAAAAACAGAAGGCATTTCTGTCCTGCTAGGCCTCTGCTTGGCAAGATAAACAAACAGATCCCAGAGTTACCAGTGTGTAGCTGGCACAGGGGTAAAGCGTACCTGGATCCAGGATTTAGGCTCGGATACAAAGTTTTTCCAGTGTTGATCATGAAAATGCTTATGGACCTAAGTGAGACCAAGAGCCTTTCTGAGTAATCTGCCCAAAACATAAACGGCTTTTGGCTTAAAGTCACAGGAATAAACTGAGAGACAAATGCAAAAGAAACACATGAGAGAAATACTGGGTAACACAGAGAAGTTGTGATCTATAAAACCAGGTGTATATATCAGATCCCCATTCTCCAGCTCCTAAACAATATCACAGTGCAGCACCAGTGCACAGGCACAGTCTTTGTGTCATGGCCCTCCAGGAGCACCATGAAAGCTGGAAAGGACAGACTCTGGACATCAGGAAGGGAATGTGTTTTCTCTTCTCTGTACTCTGCCACTGATACACTGAGTCACCTCCAGAGAATGGTAACCCTGATCCTTGCTATCATCCAGAGGACTGCACTGGATTCAGTGCACTGTTCCTCTTTCTTTCCCCTTTTTCTCCTTGCAAGGAGCCTCTGGAGCACTCCCAGTGCAGAACAGCAGCTGCATGCATGCAGCCAAGACCACCAGGACAGCTTCTTTCCCTGAGGAGCAGCTGTGCACATTCCCTGATGGAAGCAGCTTTTATTTTTTTGCTTGCAATTCATAACTTGAAGCACATAAAGCAGAATCAGAAAGACACAGGGATAAAAATAGCATCTGTGAGCATCACAAGGGCTGTTGATACTCCAGGCTTTTGGACACATGCCAAATGTTAGCTGAACAGGAAGAAAGAGCTTCTCACATTACAAAGTACAGTAAGGGCATTTCCAATGTTTTCTTGCCATCTCTCAAGCACTCAACATCACTTACCACAAGGGGTAGTAGATTGGGCCTTAGGGACTATTGATTTTTCCCCGTTTGCCTGTCCATGCATTGAGGTTCACTCAGTCACTCTATGCAGTCCACAAGGAAAAAGAAGCTCTTGTAGAGACTCTCCCAGACACTGTTTTGCCTGACTGGGCTCTCAGCTGGCAGAATCACATCAAACACGCTCCTTAACAACCCCAGGGCAAAGCTTGTGCTCATCTAGGGAACTGAGGAGAAAATCAGTCAAAGAGGAGTAACTCCCTCTGCTCTGGCAGATGTGAAGTACACCCCCGTTTTTTCCCCCCAGGCCAGGAGTGCTGTCAGAAATCAGAGCCTGTCCTGAAGGACCTGCCCACACAGGCATTTCACTGTGCTGAGCACCAGCAAATGAGCAGCTGGAACACTCTCCTCTGTGTGCATCCACAAGTGCAACCACACAGGGCAGCTGGATGCTTGCACACAGCTACACCCAGGTAACAGGAATTTGTCCTGCTCAGTGCATGATGCTGCAGAGCTGCTCCTTCCTCATCCACCCACAGCCTGAACCCCTGCACCATTCCCACAGTAGTTTACCCACCCCAGGTTTGTCTCTAAGCCACCAGCCGTAACAGATTTAAGGTTCTAGAAAGACACAACCTACGGGGGGATTTCCCAAGTTACACCAAAGCCTGGTGTGAAGCAGGGAAATACAGGTATGGATAACCTGCCAGTGTGTGCACCAGCGTGCACTTCCTTCACCTCTGCCCACCCTCAGCACTGCCCCACACACCAGGCACAGCAAGGCAAGAAACCACACACAACCACACCCCCAGCCCTCTCCCCCTCCTCCTCAGCCAGCACAATTATTGGGGTTTGTCACTATTCTCAATCTCAAATATGTAAATAGGATAAATTTACAGGAAGCCAAGAGTTTCAATCCTTTGTCAAAACCAGGCAAGAGCTGCTAAAATTATATGGAAAAGGGCCAGCTGGGATAGAAAAAGCATGAGCATGAAAGCCTCGTTTCCTTTCATACCAAGACTAAAATTATTGCTGGATCTCTATTAACAGGAAAGTATGCCCACACAGTAAAAAAACACATCTGTAAGTCAGCTTCAGGTGCAGGAAGTGTAGAGCTGCACCCGAGAGAACGTTTCCTACAAGAAGAAGCTCAAGGGTTTCTCTGCAACATCAAACTGAGGCACAAAGACCTTCCCTGTCAACTCCAAGTGTCCCACATGCAGCATTCCTGTCTGGGATGGGCTCAGTGCTGTTTGCACAAGGTTAGACCTCCAGCCCACACGAAATAAGAACAGTGCTTTGACTTTAACAGCACCATGGACTTAAATTGCCTAAAGCTGAGTGGTGCAGTGTTCTGATGAGATAAGGAATTGCTCTTCAGTCTGTCAGGAAACCCCATTACAAATGCTTTCTGCTGACCAGCACAGATTAACTCTATAAAATGAATCTAAATCCACATCCGTTTATGGACCTTAGTCCCAGTAGGCATAAGTTCACTTCATGGCACGTAGCACTCAGTAATGCTTTGTACTTCTCCAGTGATTCCCAGCTGAGCACTCTGGCCCCACAGAGAAATTTTTACTCCCATGCAACAGACTAGGTCCTTTCTAATTGCCAATAAAAGTATACCATTTAAGAAGAATATTTTTGCTTAGATATATTTCAGTGTGCATCTGAGAACTATCTGAAGAAAGCTTGTGGGGGAAGGAATAATTTCACCTAAAGTTTTGCCCCCAAAAGCCTGAAAATGGGAAGGAGTGTGCTAAAAGCATATATCTACACATTTCACATTGGCTTGAGAGCCCTTTGAATTGGCTTAACAGTAGTTTCACCATCTCTTTAACCACTTCTATGCTGCTCTTTTGAAGCATAAATGCATATAATTCTACACAATATTTTCCTGTCTCTTTTTTAAATACATTTGCTTCAAGAATAGCAATCAATTGTAAAACAAAACAAAAAAACCAATATTTTTAATTGTATCAGAAGCATTGTAAGAACCTACCAATGAACTTTAAAATCTCAATACAAATAACGAAGCATAAGGAAAAAATTCTTCAGCTGAGAACTGAATCCCAAGGTATTTATACACTTTGTCTAAGATCAATTGCAATTACTGCAGTACAGCTGGAAAATAAAGAAATAGCTACTTGTATACTAAGAAATATCCCTTTCTTGGTTGCAGCCTTAAGCATAGCACATAGAGCATTTCTCAATGTTTATTTTATACTGTTTGTAGCTATCCCCATCTTTTCAACACTGAATTTAAAATAGAGTTCTGCTCATTAAGATTTTTCAGCATTATCTGTATCAGTCTAACTAATAGTACACACACGTTCAGGGTCAGCAGGTCTCATAGTGAGGGCTGCTGAACTGAAACTGCCAAGAATGAACTAATTGGGTAAACTAAAAACAAAATGCTAACAAGGAGTTTTAAAATCAGGCTCAGGGGCTGATCAGCACTGGACATGCCAGATATTTTAGAGCATGTGGTTTCTATTAAGGAAATATTTTGCATTTTGCAGCAGCACAGAGTCCAGGTCCTGAGTACAGCAGTCAGCTGAACTGCCTGAGCATTCTCACCTGAGGCTCCCACCAACCCATCCTCGCCCAGTGCTTCAGCTACTGCATTCAGGAGGGTCCCCGCTCCTTCCCCTTATGCTGTGGGTAATGATGTTTTCAGCTGGTTTCTCTGCTGTTCCTGACCTGCAGTTTAGACTTGTTAGATTAATTTAGACTGGATATATAATCTGAATGTCTCCATCTTTCCTCAAGTATTATAGGACAGCTCTCTAGTGGGTGAGAATGAACATACTAATACCAGTGTTGTTTTTCTGTAAGGTACATTCCGACATTTTATATTTGCTGGCAGATGTTTAAGACTTTTAATAACTTCTGTAGTATTTAATTAAACTATCAAAATCACAACAGATTCTCACACTTGCTGAAAGATAAACTGTTATAAGATTAGCCTTTCCAGTATTTTCTACAGATTAAAATAAACAGATGAGCTTACTCCTAAACAGGAAAATGGATTTTATGTGAAACTTAAATTATAGTTCCTAAAAAGATCAAGAACAACACACACATAGACAAGTGATGTCCTCCTATAGTATAATCCAGTTGGGATGAAAAGCTTAGGGAATTTGTGTACCGCAATTTTCAAAAGTTCAGCCTCCAGCTCTCAGGCTATTTATCTCCAGAGATAAATAGCTCTCCGAATTCGGTACTTTGCACGCTGATGTTGCTGCCGCAGGAGCGCGGAGATGGGCCGGGAACGGGTCCTGCTTGGGCCGGGAGAGGTTCCCCCCTCGGACACGGCACGGTTCCCCCCTCGGACAGGGCACAGTTGCCCTCTCGGACACGGCACGGTTCCCCCCTCGGACAGGGCACGGTTCCCCCTCGGGGAAAGCACGGTTGCCCACTCGGACAGGGCACGGTTCCCCCTCGGACAGGGCACGGTTCTGCCTCGGGCAGGGCACGGTGCCCCCTCGGGCAGGGCACGGTTCCCCCCTCGGACAGGGCACGGTTCTCCCCTCGGACAGGGCACGGTTCTCCCTCGGGCAGGGCACGGTTGCCCCCTCGGATAGGGTACGGTTCTCCCTCGGGCAGGGCACGGTTCTCCCTCGGACAGGGCACGGTTCCCCCTCCCGTGCCCTCCAGCGGCTTCTCCTCAAACAGGCAGCGCTGGCAGCGCCCGGATCTCTTCTGCTGGGTACCAAACCCGGCAATGCCGTCACATCTCGTGGAAAAGCGGCTTGAAGGAGAGAGGCTCCTCTGCCCAACTCTGTCACATCCTGCCTTTCAGCTGATCCGAGAAGGGTCAGTAAAACCTGCAGTGCCAAACGGCGCCGCTGTGCCCTCTGCTGCCCTTTCCCCCGCGGTGAGGAGGCTGCTCTGGCACAGCTTCTTCCTGAGACCAACACACGCACACGGCAGCAGCCCTGCTCCGCTGTCCTCCTGGAAAGAGGATTTAGGGGATAACTGCTCGTGTTTAATTTCTCCTTCCCATTCCTGGACAGGGAAAACCTCTCGCGGTGGTGACATCTCAGCTCTGAAGGGAGAGTGGGGCAGGCAGCATGTGACCTGTACAGTGTAGGATTTAACTCTGTGGAATTTGATTACAGGGGTAAAATAGAAGTGAGAGATCTCTAAAGATGGGTTTAGAGCATAGGAGTTTATTGGGAAAGAGCGTGGGTGTCAGAGGCTGCTGGGCTGCAAGACACAGCTCAAAGCAGGCCAGAGAAAGAGAAAGAGGCAAAAGGAGAGAGCAAAAAGAGAGCGATTTGCCGTTTACAATACAATAAATCATCTTCTCTGTTGAATATTCTAATTCTCTTTAACCAATCTGAAACAAGCCACAAACTCTTCAATATTTGCATGCAACCTATAAGAATCATTACATTACCATACGGGGTTATATTTTAAACCTTAAAAAAACTACTTTTGGGAATCTCTTACCAGGCAGGCAGGGTTTGTTCTGACCTTTGGACCTGCCTGGGCAGAGGGTATTGTTCTATCAAGAAGGAGGATTCCCTTCAGCCAGCTCTACCATTGTTTCTTAGTTACTTTTCAACTCAAAACTTGTCCTCATCCCAATCTCGACTGTACTTTCCATATTTTCAGCATCCCTTGCAAGGCAATCATATCTATAAGGCTTTCCTATTTCATCTTCCCCAACAGTACAGAACTGCTGTTGCCCATATTGGGGTAGAATGGGCACAAAATGTCACTGACAAGCTCCTCTTTGTTCTCTCCAACCAGTTCTGCTCCTCAGAGGGCACTTGCTGCCAGTTTTCTGCTCTCATTCAAGATAAAATGACGTACAAGGCTCTGCTGTATAGCCAGAGAGTAATTCAACATGATCCAAAATGACAGTTGCACATTGCTGAAACTGCATTCTCCCCTAACTGAAAACAAAATCAGGAAGATGGATTTTTATGAGCTGTCAACAAAAAATTACTAAAAAGTTTGCCTCGAACTGAACTGCAACTTCAAAGCCATCTGTGAAGCCTCTCCTGGTTTCCTCAGTGTGGAAGGGGAAGAGATCCTAGACGCAGATAACAGTACAAATATCTGAGACAAATGAAATTATGAGAATAGCTTTGAATTTCTTCATTAAAAAAAATAGGAAGTCTGTTTTCACAAAACAAGCTGATCACCGTAACAAGGATTAATCAGGTTTTCCCAGCAACCTTTCTGCACTAACAACTGGCATGTAATTCCTGGGAGCTCTCTGATCAGTTATGCACCTGTTTACATCTCAGGGTCATGCTAAGGCCACAGCTATTTCAGTTTGAAATAACCTTTTCTCTGGATATTGCAAGATCAATAGTATGGCTCCTATGAATGTCATCAGCTTTGGCTTTTATGCTGCAAACAGTAATATTGGTCCCTTCAAAAATTAAGCCTTGGCTTCAGTGACCTCTGAACCACAGTGTAATGGATAACCCTGAGCTTGAGACTCAAAGGGGGGAAATATTTATAGTCATGCTTTTTTAGATGAAGGATTATTGATTGATAATGAAGCAAACTCTCCTGATAGTAATTCTAGCCATTCTGTTAGAGTACAAAATATATACCAGAAAAAATTGCATTTGAAGTGTTAAAGCTGTAACATAAAACAGGCAGCATATTCAAATTTCTCACATCCAAATAATCTCATTTCTACTTATCATTGCTACTGGAGCTGTGTTTGCTGCAGTTCTTTCCTCAATACCTGTCTGTCAGCATGTGCACAGCTTTGGAAAGTCATAACTAAACTAGACATATTGCAATAATAATAATTGGAGATGCCAGTGGCTGTGGGCTAATTGCCTACCTATGTAAAATTCTTATAGGTCTTGGAATTTAAAGGCAAAAGTCACTCTCCTGAAATACCTGAAAGACACTCTCTGGTTTTAGATTTTCTTCACATTTTCATATTGAACCTGAAGTGTCTCTCCAGTGTAAAATGTGAGTCACTCCTACAAAATCTCTGGAGCTCAAGGCATGTATGAGAAGAGTCAGATCCTATCAGCAGCTGTTGCCAGGCAGCCCACAATGCTGTACATCAGCATTGTTTGTCTTGTATTTATGTCTCCGAACTGCAGATAACTGCTCTTGTATTTGGAGCCAGCTGTAGACAATTCATTGCCCAAGGGAAACTGGAAATCACACAGCTCCCGGTCATGCAGAGGAAGCAAGAGCTAAATGGTTTGCAGCCCCTCATATCTCGTTGCCCTGGGCAACAGTCTGCACTGTGGAAGTGGCAGATCCAGCCTTCCTCATATGAATTCTGTACCACATGGTGTTAATATACAGACTGATACTATGCCAGCCCCACTGTAGTACTATTGGGGTGCTCACGCATTAGGTGATACGGGTGGGTGCACAAACAGTCTCAGGATAAGAGCTGCTGGTTTCCATCCAAAATCTTTGAGGCACAGATGGAGGTAACTGGAAGCACAGAGATTACAGGTTGCACTCACGATGTGGGGAATCTGAATCCAGATCCTCTCAGCCTGGCTTTCCTTGAGCTCTGGCAAATTAACCCAGGATCCCCATATGAACCCAGGACAATGTTGGCAGTAGGTGCTAACTCTCTGCTGCCTTTTACACCTATTTGCAGCAGGGGCTACAGCTGGGTCAGCTACAGCTGAGTGCACTCAGACAAAAATATCTGGCTCCATGGAGTGCTGAGTACCAGTAGTTCCCCATATTCACACAGAAATAAAGAGCTCCTTGCACCTTTCTGGATCAGAGCCACTTTGTTGTAATATTGATGACAGATCATTTCCCATCACCTCTTTGCAATGTTTCAAAGGATTTTGGCTTCTGCAGAAATTTAACCTTTACTCCCATGTTTGATTAATCCAGGTCAGGAATGAGTGACTTTTAAAATAAAAAAAACATTGGACTAACATTCCAAAAAGGACTTTGTGCCTCTGTTTAAACTTCCAAAGAGTCAGCTTTGCATTCACTGTAATAGCCCTGCACTTTCTGCAACTGAGTCCTCAGAGAACATCATCTGTGTTGCACTCATGTACCTCTGGAATCAGGGAAGCTCTGCAGAACAAGAGAGAGCTGGGCTGGCTACCTTGAAGGGCCAAACAAGCCCTGTGCACCCAGAGCAGGAGAGCCACTACCTTATACTGGAGCCAAACGGTGGGCAAATCCACCTTTGAGACAGGCAGAGTAATGATACTGAAATGAGCAGCAGAATCCATGAAGGCAAGGAAACTCAGTGCTTTGGATGGGCTTGTTTAGTTCCTGACTGCCTAAAAGATTCTGGACTCAAAGGTCATGACAGCAGCGAATTTGGAGCAATGCATATTCAAGAACACTCCAAATACAACACACAGCAGGTGCAAAGCTAGTTTAGAGCATGTGTGTGTGTGGGTGGGTGGGTGTGTTGTCTTGGCAAACAAAATAGACAATCATTTCATGACAGCATGGATTATTGATCCTGGTAGCCTGTCTTTCCTCTGGCCATTTTTGGAGGAATATTGTACTGTACTGGCAGATCCCTGCAATGGCTATAAAAGATGGAGACAGTATATAGCAGCTTTGGAAACTAAATCCCAGGGTCCACAGAAATTTATGATTGTCTGTCTTAGTTCAGGGCTTCATTCCCTACTACACTGCAGGAAATATTCTAATAGAAAACAGGATAAATGCAGAATTATATTTAGAATAATTCATTAATACTGAATTATTTGCAAGTCTCTGCTGAAAAGACACCAGCCTTCTGCAATGCTGTACTGCAAAAGACAAGAGGTCATATAAATGTAATGTATTTCACCCTTGAATGAATGCTGTTACTTCAGACTTTACCAGCCTGAATTCACATGCTGGACATTGTCCTTCTGCAGAACATGAGCTCAATCACTCCTCAGAGGCAGTTGTGCTTTTGGACTGACAGATGTTATCTGTGTTGTGCTTACATGACAGTGGAGCTTGAAGACCCTGTGATTCAACCCAATTGTCCCCTACACGTCTGTCCCCACGCCAAACTGGAGCCCGCTGTCCTTTGCTCCACAAAACTCAAGAGCTTTTTACAACATTCCTGCTCCCTAAGCAGTACCTCCCTCCATGCCATGACTTACAGATCACTTAAGGTATTTACAGCTGATGTTTTTCCATCTATGCATGTAAGAGTTGGCTGTTTCTTCACCCTGTCTCCCTTCTGTTCCTTGGTTTCAAATCTGGCAGTGTCTGCTGCACTGGTTAGTGTGAGTCACTGATGAGCAATGATCCATGTGCCATGTTATCCCTTCCACATCATTCTCCAGCACTTTCTCACGTGAGCAGGATCAGGCAGCTTTGCAGAGAACTTAGATTTCTCCCAGTCATTGACCCACTGACCACCTGGGGAAATGCAGATGTTACTGTGCTGAACTCCACAGGGAGGTGCAAGAAGCCTGGTCAGCAGGCTAAAGCACAGCATTAACACAAAACATGAATGGTTTCTCTTCTCCCAAACACTTGAACACAAGCCCAGCTCTGAAGAACAGCAAAAAATATATAGACAGGACTAGTATCATGTACCAGTCACCATGATGTCAAAATTATTTGAGCAGTCACCTGGACCCCATTCAGAAAAGTTCATCCTAGATCAAAGGCTAAGTCCAGCCCTGAGACTAAAAGAGGCCTCCAACATGGTACAGAAGGGGTAAAAGAGTGACAACATGGAATTGATTAGCTTATTTTCTACTCAGTGAGAGGACCTGGTGCGGCAAGTACCTTCCCAAATCCTGATCCTGTTCCCCTCAGGGAGATGCCCTCCCAGGGGAACTCTTGGATTCAGGCACCATATGGAAGGCGAGAAAAAGAAATTCAATAAAAGATGAGGCAAGAGGTGGAAAAAGGCCATTGTATTTAACGAGCTGCCAGGCAATGTGATAGATGTCAGCTTAATTTCCAGTGAGGCCACCTGAGCTCCCTTCTGCTACAAAGATGGGAACAGACAGGGGCTCCTCTCTCTTTTTGGTCCTATTTGCTTTCAAGCTTGGGTCTTAGCAATGAAGAATGGTCACTACTGCCAGCCCTGTCAGCAAGCAATGACTTCAGCCAGCACCAGCATCTCTCATTGTGCCTGACTCAGAGACCTCACACAGGAGAAAACCTCCTGCACTTGCTTTGCCCTGGAGATTCCTCCACTTCCTCCTTCCACGTAGCCCTGGGCTTGCCCTGGAGTGTTTAAGAGCAGACTGGGAAGCACCACAATCTGACCAGCTCATTGAATGATGCTGTCATTTTCCCCTTGCTTTTGACCTAAGCTACCTCATTCTTTTTTAAAAAATTGTTATTTGATAGCCAACCCTCTCCCCATGCCCAAAAAATAAAAATGTGCAAGAGCCTGCCCTGGAAATCAGAGGTTCCAGCCTTCAGCTCCACTAAAACTGCCAATAGAGGGCTAACACTGTCTGAAATAATGGGCCTGAAACAGAGGTGGGATCAGGAAAACCATGAGAAGAGCTGACCCAAACAGCAAACAGACTTCCTTTTGGCCGAAGCATGCATCCTGGAATAACTCATTTGAGTCCCAACTATTTTCCAGGCACTGAAAAATAAACTGCAGAAGCCTATAGAGCTTCTCAGGATGTACAGGACCTGGTGTCTGGCAAGCACAGCTGTGGAAGGGGGCATGGGCTTCACCACTACTAACAGCTAAGCTTGGATCCTGCCACCTGACTTTCCTTTACTAATTTCCTCTCATGTTAAACACTTCTCCATGCCAACAAACAAACACCCAC
Organism: Petroica traversi; assembly: GCA_025920805.1. NCBI lineage: Eukaryota > Metazoa > Chordata > Aves > Passeriformes > Petroicidae > Petroica > Petroica traversi. The sequence goes on from JAHLSL010000060.1 coordinate 7,941,909, forward strand.
AAGTCATTACTGACGTAGATGAGAAAATAAAGGACAGAGGGAGACTGCTGTAGCATTAGATTTAACAGCAGCAATGCTTTTGAAAGAGAGAGTGATTTACAGATTGACAGATTGGATCACACCTCAGTTCCATCCAGCCTAGTTCCCTGCCTCCAACAGTTGCCATCACAACATGCATAAGTAGAAAGTGTGAAAACCTTGCAGCAAGCAGATGGTGGATAGCTACTCCTAGTCCCTTTTTCCCCAACATCCTGGTCTCTTGCTGGCATGAGAATGAAAGCTCAGGGTGTAACAGCCAGTTTTGAAGAGGGTATCAATAAATGAGAAAACAAGGCTGTAAGAGCCTTTCTATTCTGTGGGGCTCTGCATGGCTCTCCTTAGTGCATGCTGCTCTGAAAGATATTATTAATAGTATCACACCTGAATATTGCAAGGTTTTTCTTAAATTCTGTCAAGGATGTCAGGTCACAATCCATAAGAAAAAGTTTTCATGTAAAGTAAAATTTGGAATGTAGAAGAGGAACATCTCTGAGCCATTCCCTCCTGAAACTGAAGCAGCCTTAATGCATGCTACTGTTTCTGGGAAGCTCTTTAGTCACCTCTGTCTACCTGAACATGAGGCCAAGCTATCACATAAACGTTTTGTCTTGAGACAAATTAGTGTTCTGGATCCCAACTCACAGCAGTTTCTTATAATCTTTATTTTTGATGATACCTCTGCAAATCAGGTTAGCATGTGGGCTATAAACAACTCTGTGGAACTTGCAGTATTCTACATCTTGGAAAGTGCACAATGCACATCTGCACATTTTTCATGGATTTTTGTGAGAGCTTCGTTTCCACTTTTTATAGATACAAACTTTGCAGCATTAGCAAAACACTTTTAAACAGTTCCTTACTAAACAGTTTCCAGTGAAACAGATGCACAGAATAGGCCGTATAGAATGGAGTAAAATTAATAACCACGATCTAGGAACAAAAAAGTAAACATGTAGCTTTTTTTAAGCTGTGAAACTGAAAAAGAGAAATTGCTATTATCTCTCCTTTTCCACATTTCATCCTCCCACATGGAATCTCTGAGGTCTAATAGTATGAGATTATTTCCCTTGTCTGTAGTAATTTCATCTTTCTCTTCAGATACTATTTTTATATTTTGCATGAATTCAATATTTTTGACCTTTGTCACTTCACCAAGTTTGGCAAAAATTGGCCAATAGTTCAAAAGCTTTATTAGGGTACAGAGATAAAGATGCAGATAACATGATCAAAGCTCAATCTTTTATAGAAGTAGGTTAATGGGAAACTTCAGCCTACCATTTCTCATCAGCATGAGATCCCACGTAAATTTAGCAAACTCATTTCTGCAGTTTTCTATTGTCATATTTCATTGGGAATCTAGTGACATATTCATCTCTCACATCTATATATTATTTTTGGGTAAGGAAACTTGGTGTGCTGTGGTCAATGGAAAGACCAGTTTCCCATTGCTGTGCACCAGAAACCCCTAAGTAGGGCAGAGCTTCAGAATCTGTGGTTCAAAAGAGTTCCTGAAATGCATGAGTGCTTTAAAACAAAGGCAAGAATTTTATGTTGCAAATAGAGGAATTTGATTTCATTTAAGCCTTTGCAAAGGGCCTATTTGATATGGTACCTCAAAAGTTAATTTCTTAAAATATGCCTTTTTTGTGTCCTTGATATCCACAGACACATATCAGAAACATTGCAATTGTCTGTCCAGCTGTGACATATTAGATTATTTGTGGCTTTGTAGCATAAAGCAGATTCTGTGACTTGTGATGCTTAGCCACTGGCCTCGGACAAGTGCCAACTCGGGTTATTCCATTCTGTTGACCTAAATTCTTCTCACACAGTCAAGTAGATGCAGTATCGTCCTTTACTTCCTGCCCCAAATTGTAACAAAGCTTCTCTTCACTCACACAGGTATTTTACAATGCTCCTCAACTCTGGTGGTTAAGCCAAGGGTGGTAGGAATTGACATACCATGGTTTACAGATATGAATTTTAAATCCTGAGATGTCAATCTTAAACTAAGTTCTGTCACTGACTTTCCTTTTGATTTCCATCAAGTTGCTTAAATTCCTTTTTGTTTGTTTTTTGCATAAAACAAGAGACTGGGGAAATATGAATGGGTGAAATTAGATGAAAGCTGACATGAATGTATGGGTTTTTTTCTTGTCTGTAAGATTTGTGCAATGTAGTGCTTTCTGCAAATTCACTTCAGTGCCTCTCCTACCAGGGACACTGACAGTCAGCTCATCTGGGTCCAGTTAACATTTGAAAGGGAGGAGCTCTTACAACTTCATTGAGAATTAAGGGGAACCTCTAAGAAAACCCCATCTCTTGTGTGCTATGGAATTCTTTGTTGGCAAGAGAGAAGCGAAGCTGCTGGCCTTTTGTGACAGCTCACATTGGTTCTGGCAGCTCCATCCTATTATAAGATCATTTTAAGAAAAGAATCTGCGGAAAATGGGGCACTGGGTGGAGGTGCCTGAGTGTGTGACCGTGCCCAGAGGTTGCCCACACATGGCAAAGCTGGCACCAGACTTCTGGGGGCCAGCTGCCAAGTGTGGGTGGGTAGTGAGAGCACAAAAGCCTATTCCTGCAGGCTGGAGGAGCTGTACGTGTTCCCACAGGCAAACAATCCTGCCGCTGGCTCCAGGCACGTCACCCTGCAAAGCTCTTCCCTCCCCACCACAGGAGAGCTGCCACTTGCCCACCTACCCAAAGGACACGCTTTTTCCAAAATTGATGAGTGTTTCCCCAACACCTCCCAGCAAACAAGTTCAATGAAAGTAGGGTAAATTAAAAAAAGACTCTTGACGCAGTTGTGGTAACAAGATTGGGCTGCTAAATCTCAGATAGTAAGCAGAAAGCCTGCTAGCATTCACAAACTACTCCTATCCTAGACACTTGTGGTGGCCCCGTTACCTCACCCACACCAGGACAATCAGGAATAATCCCAGGGAGGCTGAGGGAGCACAGGGCTGTTTAAGATCTCTAATTTGGTCCTCTGTTGTTTTACACTGTGTGAAGATGTGTGACCCTGAAGCGTGGTACTAGAAAAGTACCAAGTTAAGAAAGCTACTGTGGAGCAGGGAAATAATTTCAAAGCTTTGATTTTTACCTGGGTGAGGCAGATACTGTATTTAGGAAGTCTGTAGCAGGATAAGAAGCTTTTTTTTGCTAGCACATGAACTGTCTAACACAACATGAGTCAGCTAATGAGGGATAAAGCTTTTGCCCAGGACAGATAAGTTGAGCCCCAGGCAATTAACAATGTGACACTTATTGACACATTAAAAATAAAATGGTGTGTCATTACTTCACACAGACCGAAATGATCTCGTAAAGGTTTTACTGAAAATGTAAAGGTCTTTCTTTTAAACGTTCCCATAAAATTCTTGTTTGGCATTTTGCAAATTTTGTGAATAAATTTCTTCCCTCCTCCTCTTGGGTGAGCTGGGAGCTGTGCTACCAACAGCTGGCTACATTCTAGAGAGTTTGAATCCCACCAGTCAAGTGGCAATATGAGGGTGAGAGTTGTAAAAATAGTAAACACTATAAATGGCCTGGGATCCCCTCAGTTTGCTAAGACTGAGATCCTTTTCACTTGTTTGAGCTGTAAAGGTTCCCAAAGAACTTACAAGAGACTCCTGCAGCTTCCCAGGAATTATTATTCCAATAAGCTACTGCTGATTAAGCTAAGGCACCCGTGTTACAACGTGTGATTCATAAACATGGTCATGTTTATGAATATACATAAACATCATCATCATGGGTTTGGACGAAATGTTCTTCCTTCAGCCAGGAACAAATGTCTTAATGTTACTTTCTTCCATTTTTGTACAACTGCTTTTGCCAGTTAGGTGATTCAATGAACAATGAACTCTGCCTACAAAAAGGCAGGCAAATTCCACAAGTAGGGTCTGATTTGTAGGTCTCAAATAGCTGGGGAAATGGTTGGATTATCCTTTCCTGATGGAAGCTGATCAGCCAGGCTCTTGCCTCTGTGAGGAATGGAAAAAGCACCAAGATCTGTGACCTTCACTCCCGAGGACTGGCCTGCTTCCTGACCTCCAGGAAACCAATAATACTCTCTAGCATCAGCCTCATGACCCAGAAACCTCTCTTATTTGCAGGGGAAACGTTCCTCAACATTTTTAGTGTCCAGAATGATTTCCTGTTAGACAATAGTGTATTACACAGTAGGTAACACAATGCTATGTTACCTCTAACAAATCCCTCCTGATATCAAGGACAGTCCTCAATATGGATGATGGGAACCTGCATTGAGTTTAACAAGAAAACCAGAAGATAGACAAATCTTTTTCGCTGTCCTGAAATACTCTTCAATAAAAACCCAATAGGCCTCATATTGAATTCCAAATCTTCATTAAAAAAAAAAAAGTGAATTCATGTGACTTCGTGCCAATATGAATTTGCACAATTGCAAAGCAGTTCATGTTGGCATTACTGGGTCAAAGAGGCTGCTGCTGCAAGCTCTCCTGGCAATCATACTCTCTCCCATACCAAACTCCTGCTGAGGTTATCCTAGAAAAGATTTTGGAGAGATGGGGCCTGGTTCAAATATTTTATTGAGTTTAAATCTGCTTTTGTGTTATTTCTTTCAGCAAGATACTGATTGCATTTGCTCTCTTAAACTTAGTTCAGCTGCCATAGCTAATATCAAATCAAAGAGTAATGTTGGTCTAAAATCTTATATATTCTCTAAAAGCCAAATTTTGGTCACACTTTGTCTCATATACAGATTGAGCAAAGTCAGTGATAAAGGCATTTCAGGAACCTGCACAAAATCTTTGGCATTCACAGCACACAATCCATTACAAACAATGACAGCTATAAAATTTGCTCCTATGCAATTCAACAAAAAATGTTCTCTTTATGTGATGCAACACAGCTGCAATCTGCTTTTACTCAACTGTAGGTAACAGAAAAGGGTCACAAAACCTTTTCTCAGCTGATATTTTAATCACCAGCATCTCCTACTGTCTTGGAGTTTCAGGTTCCTCAGTTCCTGGTCGTTCAGTCCCCAGTGCCAGCAGGTGGGTATCCAGATCTGATGCATAAGGATGTCAGTGCATAGCATAGGGCCTCACCTGTATTCACTGGCATTTCAATGTTAGAAACAGTAAAATCAAGCCTGACAGAGAGAAAAGCTTTTGAGATCCTGTCCTAGCAAGCTTCCAGAAATCCTGAAACAGCAAAGGCCACGAAAAGATTCTCTGAGAAGGGGCTGCTATTCCAGTATCACAAGCAAATGCACAGCACATTAGCGCTGCCGTTGCTCCAGCATCCTCCCACCACCCCCTTTTCCCACCACCTCCCTGCAAGGACTGTGCTCGGGTATTTTACACAGATCACTTCACAGGTAGGACACGCTGCTCTTACTGTTTCTGCTTTTCAGAGAAAACACGCTTGAAAAAACAAACCACAATAAAAGGCTGTGTAATTGCCCAAAGCCAGGGACTCGCAGTCTGCTGATGGCTCCTATTTCACTCACAGGTGTGATATTGTCACACAAAGGCAGCAGCACCTCCTGGGGAAACAGGGCCCCCGAATTCACACAAATGTAGTAAGAAAATAAAGATGCCTTACCCACATGGGTGATAACCGTAGTCAGTCGCTGGGTGAGCTCCTGATGTGACATCTCTTCTTCTTTTAGCCAAAAAAGCATTTCACACAGGGAACTACACAGCATCCAAAAAAAGATGCACCCAGAGTGGGAGGCTGCACACTCACTGCCTCACTTGCACACAAAGCAAGGACCACTCCCACGGCACGGCCCTTCCAGCTCTCACATCTTCTCTCGGCTGTTCACCTCTTCCAATTTGCTGCCATCCATGTATGGACCTTGAAAAGCTCCTTCCTGACGGGGATTTTACACCTCTTGGCAGAAGGAAGGCAGCAGGAGGGGGGAAATATAAAAGGGGGGAAAAGCAGGCGAGTTGATTGCTTATGGCTTTTTTTTCTCCCTTCTCCCGCGGATGAGGCAAAGGATAAAGAGACAAACCAGCAAGCAGATACCTTCCTCCAGGGAGACTTTTGGATGGTGATGCTGCGAGTCAGGGAAAAATCCTGGAGGTAGGAATGGCATCGAGAGGAGTGGAGCTGGCAGGAGAGCTCTAACAGCCGCAGCTGCTCTGCGACGCTCCCTCACCAGCGTGCCTGGGAGTGGAGAACAGCACGTTCACAGCCTCCGGTGCTCCCCCTGGCCCCTGGGGCCGAGTGCCCTGCAGGCTGTCGTTGAGTGGAACCCCGCAATGTCCCCAGAGACCCTCCTCCCACATGCTCTCAGAATCCCCTTTCTGCGGGGCCACCGCTTCCATGGAGGGGGAGGGGGGCACTGGGCTTTTTAGGCCTGTTGTGGCCAGAGGCTTTGCTGCCCCACATGCACGGACAGGATCCCTGTGATCCCACAGGACTCTCCCCAGCTGCACAGCACACGCAGGGTGAATTAATCAGCCGTGGGTGCTGGCAGGGCTCACTGCGATGGTGGCCGGAGCTCAGGGCTCACAGATGGCCTTCAGTGGCCAGAGCAGCTGCCCCTGGGTGCCTGCGGCATAGCTGAGCCTTGGTGGATGCGCGGCTGCCGTGGGGCAACGGGAAAGCTTCACCAACCCTGCCGGCTACACATCCCAGCTGCGATCTGAGAAGAGGGACAGCAAGGCAGGCAAGGAAGCGAGAAAGGGCAGGACAAGCTAGAGATTTGTATGTCTCTGTTCCATCCCTCTCTGCACCTCATCCTTGGAAGCCTACCTGAAGCTCCACACAAGGAAACCCGGAAAACTTAAGTTTAGCACAGCTAAATGGAAGAAACAAAGCAGAGACGGGTACAGCTGCCTGCAAGATCTGCTCTATTCCCACAGAATTAATTCAGCTCTAACTCCAGATCTGTACCCATCCACAGAGTCCACTTATGGTGCTTAAGTCCACCTTTCCAAGCCAAAGAACCTGATAACGTATGCCCAAAGCTGGAGCTGTAAAATACCCCTCGTTGGTGGGCTCGTTGGATCTTACAGCACAGTTAGTGTGTAACTGTCCCGGTGCTGCAAAAAGGTTTATCTACCTCTGTGAAGGGAAAATCCTATAATCAGCTGGCTGACCTACAAGCCAGTATGAGTACCTGTGCTGTTGCCCTCATTTTGGGATGACTGACCAACTATGCTGAGAGGTTCCTTGCATACTTCTGTTCAGTCAGTTTAACAGTAAATCTGTCTGAAAACATGAGAAGGATGGCATCAGAGCCACCCACCTGCCAACATTTTGAGATTAAAGCAAAAGCCATTTTTTTCTGAGATACAATTTTACTGCCCATCTGGACAGTAAAGGTCAAACTGCAGAGACTAACATCAAAAGGATTTCCCCAGCCAGGGAAGAGATGATGTCATGCGGGAAAAAAGTATGTGGGAAACAGATTGACATCTAGTCATAAATTTTTTGAGGGATTTGAAAGGTCTGGGATGCTTTATTTTTTTCTTGGAGGGTCGCAGATGGCAGGTAGGAACACAGCACTAGAAAAGTCATCATGTTTCCAGACACTTAACAGATTTTTTTCTTTTTTTTTTTCTTTTTTTTTTCTGCAAGCACAGACACTGTATAAGCCCATTCATAAATGAAATAAACACTGAAAAGCAGAGGAGATGATTTGCTCTCACTACTCCTACAGCAAGGTTGTTCAAGAACATCAAGGATAACTAGAGCCTTTGTCTAATTTCTAGCTAGATTAATTCTCAGCTATTTTTAGACCATATGCTCCTATATCAGCATTATTATTCAGCATCAGTAACTGCAGACTTGTGGACATTTGCTATTTTAAGATCCCTTTCTTCTTATATTTGTTCTTGCTATGTTAATCTGCTTTCCAGCTTTCCAGCACACCTTCAATAGCTTTTGAACCTGTTGTTCAACTGCAATCCAGTTCAGGAGAGAGGAATTAGTTCTCATATATTCAGTGAAAATCAGCAAGGTGCACAAAGTCTGAAATGGGAAAGGATGCGGTAGGGACTCATTAATTAATCATGGCTGCTCCCTGCCCAGCTTGAACTGTGGGGTGGGTTACATGGGATCAGTCCAAGGCTAATAGGATTCAGTCCAAGTTGAAGGCACTGTCCCTCCCTTATGAAATGAGTGATAATAAACAAAAGGGGAAAATTTTGGTGGAAAGGTTTGGACAGCAGGACACACCCACGAGATAGCAAACTCTGTTAGTTACAGGATGATTTCTTTACGCTGCCAAGATTCAGTGGTACCTGCATTAAAAAAAGGCATTGTGTATATTGCCATTACAAATTCCCAAATGGAAGAGCCACAGTGGACTGAATTAAGTAAAAAAAATTGCAAAAGAACAGGTGATCCACAGACTTAAGTTGAGAAAGGGAAAAAATAGGAGCCTGGACTATAGGGATCTCTTGGAGACACAGGGAAATGAAAGCCCTGTATCTGTCACTTGAGGAATGGTTAAAAGATGCTGAAGAAACTTAGTCCATCTATGAGATGGTAACAATTTCCAGTGCTGGGATTTTTTTATTTTTTTTTTGTGAAACTGAGCCTGTACTTTTACAACAAACACTGACTTCCCCTCTGAAGAATAAAAGCCTTTGCTAATAAACATGTGGTAGAGGTACAGAGGCTTATGATTTACATTCCAGGCAGGAATCTCACTGAAAGCAGGATCAGGGCTGTGCAAACACCATGGTTCCACTGCTAAGATGATGGCCAACAGGCAAAAGAATTTGATTTTTCCATAGAGTGACAGCCTGACAAATCACCAGCTGTTTATTAGATCCTGAATCAAACAGCTGAGGCCAAAGCATTGTAAGCAATTTTAATAAGCAGTAAATTGCACACTGCAAACAAAAGGTGTTTATAAGACTCTATGGCCTGATCAGATATAAGGGGAAACTCTCAAAGGGCAAAAAGAAAAAGATCTTTTCTCCTTTTTTCTCTTATATAGCTATACATCTTTCTTCTGTCGCTAAAAACACTTAGCCAACTGAGCCTGAAGAGCTGTTGAGAATCAAAATGAGATCCATCCCTGAAACTAGCCTATCTTCTTCACTGTCTTGATTATTTCCATTTTTCCAGTCCTACATAACCTTTACAAGCTCACCTATCTTTTAGTTTTTCATTAACATCTCCTTCCAGAACAAGATTACAAGCTTCTGGTGTACAGAGTGCATTTGATGACATTTCCACAGCAGAAAAATAGGCAGGCTGATGGAATAATAGAGAAGTTCAGAATCCTTTTACCAAGTTTCTTCCTTTGAAAACAAGCCACTTTGGTATCATACCTCTTCCCCCTTTAACTTTTTTTCTAGATTGGTTGATCCCTGTATCAAAGGCTGGGGGTCTGTTACTTGCTAGGAAGAAGTAGAACACTTTTGGCACAATGGGAAAGGTGATTACACTGTCACCATTTCTGACTGGCTATGGCAGTACCTCAGATCTGCAGCACATTTCCATTAGTAGAAGAAACTGAAAAGTGAGTCAGATACCTCTTTGATTCATACACAGAGAAGGCACACAGAGTGCTGCTTCCTTTCTGGAACATCAGTCACATAGGAAAGGAAAACAGCACTCCATATTTTAAGTTTTCTTACTTTTATTCTACTTGGAACACTTCAGCCAACAGTGCTTTTGCTTGGCTTTTAAGAGAGTCACAGAGCTTCTCTGCTGTTTTCAGCTTTCCATCGGCCTCTCAGTCAGCTCCTGTGACAAATCTGGGCTTCTCTGCCAAAACTTGCAGGAACACCTTCTCTCCACACACAGCTCCCCTGGCAACGTCTGAGGCTCTACCCTCACATTTAGCCTCTCACCTAAGCTCTGCAAAGCCTGACCTGCTTTGCCTCAGTGCTGGTTCAGCTACTTGAAAAGGAGCACAGCTGCTCGTAAAATGTATTCTGAAGAAAAAGAGGCCACTGAAGACACAAGACTAGTTGTAGCAAAGTTCTCTGCTCCTCTCCCTGTCTTCCTTCCCCATCACAAACCTTTTTGTCACCATCATTTACCTCAATCATTCACTTTCTGTGCTCCAGAACGACTGTCCTGACACAAGCTGGGGCAGTGGCCCATCTGTGAACAGTACCATTAATATACCCTCAGGAAAGTATGCATGAAACAGGCCATTTAAAGAGATTATCCCTCTCCAGTACATCCCTGTCAGATTGCAGTGATCTCTAGTTCAGGGACTTTCTGAGCTAAAGTCTGCATATGACTGATAATACTTAAATCTCTATTTCTTCAGGAATCTAGCTATTTTTTAATCTACTTATAATTCTGATGACCATAAAGTTTGATAGCAACAAGACTTGCAACTTAAATATGCATTGTGTGAAAAAAACCTGCTTCTTTTGGTTTTAAATCTGAAGCTTGATAGTTCAGTTTCAGGCCTCTGATTCCTGCATCTTGGGAAGGAATGGATACTTTCCTATTTGCAGTATCCACTTTAGCCATGGCTTTTTTTATACAGCAATCATATCTCACAGTTACCTGAGCTGAGTTGAGAAAAATGCTGTCCTAGTTATTATATCTTAGGAGGGGAAAAAAAGCCCATTGATACTTTCAACATTCTTGCCAGCTTGTTTTGAACCTTCTCTTGTTTATGCAGCTTGGACAGTGGAAACTGCCAGTGCCAGTCTGCTCTGTGTTGCTTCCAGAATTCTGGCAGAAGTCTTCCAAAGCTAAAAGTTAGGAGATAAATTTGCTGTTAAAATTTTACAAAAACCTATATGCTTATTTGTATTGCATTAATGTCTTTCAACTCTTTCCTCTTTTAAAACAAAGCCTGGATTTTAGACAAAGCTGTTGAACAGAAGTGATTCTGTAATTTTTAGGCCCAGCTCACTTTAATGAACTCTATGTAGTTTATTTTAAGGAAGCCACTTGTCCACTTTCAGCATCATAAAAACCCCTGAGCTGATCTCCTAGGAAGCTTTCATGTCAACTGACTGGAGGTCTAGATTGATGGAGGCATGGGCAGGTCTCCAGGGCAGCAGGCAGAGTAGCTTATAAAGACAAATGTCCTCCCCCTAATCAATTCTCCTGCCCTGCTGCTGTCACTGGCCCCTGACACATTGGTTTTCTGTCAGATGACTCTTGAACCCTCATTCTGTGGCTGTACATCTGCAAATGGCTGACATAAGATTGGTGTCCTGGTTTCAGCTGGGAGAGAGTTGGTTTCCTTCTTAGAAGCTGGTACAGTGCTGTGTTTTGGATTCAGTGTGAGAATAATGCTGACATGAAACTGATTATTTGGTTGTAGCCAAGTGTGCTTTCCCTACATCAAGGACTTTATAGTGTCCCATGTTCTGCTAGTGAGGAGGGGTACAAAAAAATGGGAGGAAGCATGGCTGGGACAGCTGACCTGAACTGGCAATGGGACATTTCATACCAGAGAATGCCTTGCCCAGTGTGTAAGCAGGGGGAGTTGGCCAGGAGGGGCTGATCACTGCTCAGGGATGGGCAGGGCACTGGTCAGCTTTGTGTGAATAACTTGCTCAGGGTTTTATTTCTCACTCTCTCCTTTACATTACAATTATTATTGCTATTTTTCTCATTATCTTCAGTATTATTATTACATTTTACTTTGTTTCATTTATTAAACTGTTCTTATCTCAACCACGTTTTACTTTCTTTTTTCTGATTCTCCTCCCCATCCCATCAGAGGGACAGGAGAAGTATGTGAGGATTGCATGGATTTAGTTACTGGCTGGAGTTAAACCACAGCAACTGGGAAGGGTCCCCATTTGGGTGAGCTTGAGGAGCACTGACTAGGCTGGTGTAAAACATAATCTTTCCCATGGAAAATGCTAGAGAGAAGCAAATGAGAGGACATGGTAACTGTCTGAGTTTGATCTGATGGCAAGAATGCAATCCAGCAAAATAGAGAAAGCATAATTTTCAGTCCTTATATCTATGAGGGAGAGAGAAAAAAAAACAAACAGGGAGCAAGAGAAAGAAGCTTGGGTTTCATTATTCCTTTCTGGAATTTTAAACTTATCTTAAGGTAATGAAACTAAAAGTTGTGTTGTGAAGTTCAGTTAATGTAGCAGAAGGGGAATTCCACTGCTGAACCGAACCTCAGGCTTATCCAGAGTTGACAAAATGCTGTGCAAGGTGCATTTGAGGTGGCCCCATTAAGGAGAGTGGATTGATTAGAGACCGACAAATAGAATGTAGCTTCAAAGAGACAACAAAGCTTTAAACACTTTCAGAAAGAAACTGATTGCAGAAATCATTTGTTACCATAGAAGTACCGAATATAATCACAGTGTGAAAAAAACAACCTTGCATTTCCATATAGAACAAAACAACTTCAGTAATTATATGTGTGGGCATTTCTTGCTAAGACTACAATCTGGATTTCATTCTTCAATAGAAGAATGCCAGATGAGAGGAAGCAACTTATTTAAAATTGCCCAGACGAGGATTACAGGTTTGACTCACTGACAGATTTATGTATTTTCAGCCTACATTTTTCCCTACATCTCCTTTTCCAAAGGCTGTTCATCTGTTGCCATAGAGACCATTTCCAGTCTCTTTTCACTTCCACAGGCTCTATTTTGGGGCATCACTACTGCAGCTTCCCAGGCCACTCTGCCTGGATCTCATGCCCAGGAGTAGCCAAGAGAAAACAATAAAGCAGAACATCTGCAGCCACACAATACCCAGCTGCTGGTAGCAGAAATACTTCCATTTTTTTACCCGCAAAGCTGGTGTGTAATTGGTAGGATAAGCTACAGCCACCCATCACATGGAAACGTGGGCGTTCATCACGACTGCCACATCTACCAGGATGTTTTTTCATCATTTAAAGGGATCTGTCACATCAACCACACTCCTAGATTCACTTTTCCCCCGGTTTTGCTGTAATGGATGTCATTACAAATAATGGGGAAACACAAAGGATTCACGCTCGCTTCACTCCAGCAGCATTAACCCTGAGCCTGCACACCTGGGGGAGCTGCTGGCACGGAGCAGCGAGAGCCGGCGCAGGTTTGAGCACCGACACCCACAAAAGCCACATCTCTGTCCCAGGACAGGCCCTGCCTCTCCCGCTCTCCTGGATTTCACACCCCTTCACTCGGGGGCGCTTCCCGAGCCCCCAGAGGCACCTCAGCCGCCAGAGGAAGGGCGCAGGCCCTGCCTCAGGCCCGCACAGAGAGGTGCCTCCTCCGTTCGCTCGCGTACGGCGCTTGTTCTTTGTGTGTTTGCGTGTGTGGGGGGGGG
>JAHLSL010000060.1:7955577-7974607 GCA_025920805.1 Petroica traversi
CGGGAAGCGGCGGCGGGGCCTGAGGGGCCGTGAGGGAGCCCGGCCCGGTATAGCCCGGTACAGCCCGGCCCGCTACAGCCATGCAGGCCTTCCTCAAGGGCCCGGCCTCCATCAGCACCAAGCCTGTCGCTGCCAAGGAAAAGAGCGCGGCCGGGAGCAGCGGGGAGGGCAAGAAGACCAAACCCATCCCCTGGGTGGAGAAATAGTAAGGGATGCTCTGGGGCCGCGCTGGCCGTGAGAGGGGAGGTTGGTTCGAGGGGGGTGGGTGTAGAGAGCTTGGGTGCAGAGAGGTGCTCGGTGCATTGCAAAAGGGGGCCGCAAGTGTGGGTGTCCCCACCAGGGAGAACATTTTAACTTTCCCTGTTAAGGGGCAAATTCGGGCTGTGAGCTCTACTGTAAGTGCCTTTTTTGGCTGATACTGAGCAGAAAATACCTCTTGGCCGTGCCAGGCAGTTTCATCGATGTGTTTTGGTGCATGAGTGCACTTAATGCTTTGTTTTTTCGAGAGGTCTTTATCACAAAATGGTAAAATATTGTAGTTCTGTTTCTGAAAACAACTCAGACAGGTGTTTACGCAGAAAAAAAATAAGAACTTCCTGAGGAATTATATTACTTCAGGAATACAGACCAGAGGCATTAGACTTCCTGTTATGGTTTTGATTTCAACTACAAAGTTCACTGTAATTCTTCAGTACCTGATGTAATCAGAAGGAGAAATGTTTTTTCTCAATTTCAACTTTCCTATGAAACTTTGTTAGCTAATAAATTGTATTAATATCTTTTCATTTAGTCGCCCCAAAAATGTGGATGAAGTCGCCTTCCAGGATGAAGTTGTAGCTGTGCTGAAGAAGTCCCTGGAAGGTGCTGATGTGAGTGTAATGAAATCCACCTAATCAGCATTTTTAGATAGGCACTTGAGTCAGTGGTAACAAAAATTTCTCTTTTGCAACTCACCAATGATCACTTTACAGTGGTATTTCATGACAAGGCTGAGTGACTTCCTCAAGAGTGTCCTGTGTGATACATGTGTAAAGCTTCTTGTATTTCCAGTCTCTAAACACTGTAAAATTCCATGATGGACTGTCAGTCCCATGATGCAGTTTGGAATTTTTCTGGAAAAACTCAAATGTTAAACTTCTTGTTAATAGTTTCTAACCTGGAAAAGCTTTTCTTGTCTCCACACTGCTGTTCCACTAGTGTTTGTTTAAGACGAAAGGAGAAAGTTTTTCTTTCATAGACAAGTCTGAATTGCCAGTCATTCTTAAACATTTCTAGTGATCTATCAGTGCTTCTAGGAAACTGCTAAACACTAAAACTTCTGGCTAATTAGGGAAATTTAATTTATAAGTGCCAGGTCTACTGCTTGGATAGCGACTCCCAAACTTTTTTGGGTTAAAGTTTCCAAGTCTTTCTGGCTTTATAAAGCTAAGTATGACAGTTGCAGGGCTGGCTTGTGTGACCCTAGAGCGTAGGTGAGCAGAGCATTTGTAGTTGCATTTGTTTACACTTGCATTTGCTTTTGAATAAAAATTTGAATAAAAATTCAGTACATATTTGGTATGTATGATGATTATTTCTCCCCAGAGCAGCTGATGGGGAGTTGAAGGGGCTGAAGGGAGAAATAAAGTGCATAGCCAAGAGATGCTGTACTTTTTTTCCAAATCTGAACTATTCTTCCTTTGTATACTCTAGGACTTCTTTTCCTCCTTGCCTAGGACAGTCACACATGTGCTTCAAAAGCTGGATTTACTTTTATGGGCTGCAATTTTTTCTTTGCTCTGCAGTAATATGAGTCTGTTTCTATCTGAAAATAATGTATCCAAAGCTTGCAAAAGCAGAAGTGCCTTACTTGTTTGAGTGTATGAAGCCAGTATCAAAGTGTTTGGCACAACTGTGAAAGATTTGCATTTCTTTCTTTAGTTCCTGTCTCCCAAATGTTCCATTTGTTTGAGAATGCTTTTGTAATGTGACCTTGCCAGGTAAGGTTGTACCCACAGAAATCTGTGTTTCACCAGCAATGCTGCTGGATTACAGTATTTATAGAGTTGAGGTAATTAGGAAGGAACTGTTAACAGCAAAGGAGAAATGAGCTGCTGCCACCTATTCTGTCTGGACATATCAGTTGTGTAACATTGCTTAGGTGATGGGTTGGGAAGTTCTATTTTGAGCAACAGTTATTTAAAACCCCACAGCTTGTGGATCAGCAGTGTTTCTTAGATTCTGAGCCTAGTGCACTTGTGTTGACTTTTGGCCTCCTGAATTGAAAAGACAAATTATAACTTCTGCTTGTGGTTAAACAGAGGCTCTGTATTTTGCCATAGCTACCCAAACTCAGCAAGACATTTGAGAGCAAAATCATGCAAATACTTTAAAATATTTGGTTTTTTAAAAAATTTAGAGATCTTTATTAGTTTCTTGAAAGGACTCATTCTGTCAAAAAGGCAAAAGCGTAACTGAAACTCTGAGGTGGCTGGTACTTACTTCAGTAAGTACACATTATTGCAGAGGTTCTCACTGAGTTTAGGGGTCTTGTGAGATCAAAGAAACAGCTGTGACAATGCTGCAGGTTTGAGTAATGTGCTTTAAATAAAGCACAATGTTGGAACTGGAGAGTCAGCCCTCTGCCCATTGGTCTGTATTCGGGGGCCTTGATTTGGGAGCTGCTAAGTGGAGCAGGACTTGCAACTCCCTAGAGCCAATAAACCTCCATCTGTAAGAGCACACATCATCCTGTTATAAACTGGGGACAGCAGAGTTCAAGGGGGTTTGAACTGGAGAAGCTGATTTCTGTCTGCCAGGACTGTTGATTTGTTGTTGTTTTTTTGGCAGAGAAACTGAAAACAGTCACAGTATTCTTTAGTTTTTGTTTTCTTCATGATACCTCAATAACTGAAAACAGAGTTAGTAAAGAATTATCCTTGCAATTTACACCTCCATTTTGACTGAAACTTCTGGAAAAGCCACTGAAATTTGCACTTCATGAGGTAGCTTTCCCATGAGCAGAGTGATGCCTGCAGGTATCCTGCTTACTCCTGGCAAGCGTGGAAAAATGGATAACCAGATCAGGTTGCAGTTTATTTAAAAATACTGCCACAGTTACATAAAGGATTAGGCTGTGCTTGGTGAAAAGTGGTGTAAATACTTCAATGAGAAACCAGCATAAATGAGGTTGAAACAGAAACGTGATAAAGTTGAGGTGTAATGGAATTAGGAAACAGATTCTAATTAAAACTTTTTACCTGCTTATGCTTTTTTGAGGACAAGTAGTGTGTGAATCAGCACAGATGGGTGAAATTATCAGTCTACTCACAAACATCTACCTTAGCAGTGTGCTAACCTAGCACAGAGGTTGGTGAATTTTCAGCTGCCATTCAGGACACTTTTCATCTCTCTGGAGCTGTCATAAAAGAGAGGGGGATAATACTGTTGTGGTATCTAAACTTGAAAAAATGTGTGTTAGTAGGGAGTGCTGTTTACTTATTAATAATTAGGGAAAGAAGCAACAACTGATTGGCACAAAGAGGGGACAAAACTTGAAATTAATTTATGTAGTAGAAATTGATTGAAAATTGAAATTCATCTGTCTCTCCTTTTAGGGTACCTACACAGTTGAGTCCGTGTTCTGTGTCTTGTCTTAGTTGTTAAAATGAGATGTTTGTTACCAAACTGATTATCTCTATTTTATTTACTGATTATGGGTTGTGTACTCCTGCATTTTTCTCTCCTTTTTGCATGGTTTTGGTTTTGCTGCTCCCATTCTGTCTGCATTACATGCTATATTCAGCATAGAAGTCTCTAATCTAATTTTAGTTGACTCTTTAAAAATAGAATGCTTATTAAGGGCTAGAAATCAAGTCAGACTGAGAGATTTGTCTTCCTGCTGTTGGTTGGAGGGAACTTTCAGATTCTTGTTTTAAGAATGTAGAAGTGGGACATCCCCTATTGTCAGTGACAGAAGTTTTAAAGTGGTAATTTATAAAAGTGATTGCTTGAAATAGTAATATAAAAAACTATCAGTCCTATGTCATCTGGAAAGCTTCTTGATTTCAGCCAAAACTCAGTCATGGCTTATGCAAATTTGGTTTATGCCAGCTTTGCTCTTTGTGTTGCTCTGATGTATTTATGGAGATCAGTCATATTCCCTCAGCTATTGTTTTGCTGAGCTAACTAAATCAAACTCTTCAACAAGTCACTTCTCATAAGATAGGCTTTTCACTGCTTTAATCACTTTTCCCAGTTTGGATTCATCATCTTTGTCTAAGGCTGACCTGAACTATGTGCAGCTCATTGCCTGTTTGTATTAATTTATATCTGTATTACAAATGCACTCTTAGGACCACCATGTTCACAGACTTATATTGCTCCTCTGACAGACAAAACAAAACCAGCTTATATTTTATTTCATCTAATGAATTTCAAATATCTAGCAGATACCTAGTTATGTTCTAAAACTGTGGGATTATTTTGCTTTGTGCTGCTAAATGTCATCCAATAATTATTACTGCAGTCTTTGCTGTGCTGCTGTGATCTTCCTGTGTCAGCATATTTCCTTAATGCAGTTGTATTTTCCATGCTGAGGCCATTAATTAAATTATTTTAAAGATCAATTAACCTCATCTCTTTAAGAAATGCCACTGGTCTCCTTTGAAGAGTGGGTGGGTGCAGGAATTTGCCAGGGCTGTGCAGTGCAGGGAGTTGCTGGGCTGTGCCTGCACTGCCCTCGCTGCAGCCCAGAGCTGCTCTGTGCTCACTGCAGTGCAGTTGGTGGCAGCACAGACTCCTCAGCCTGGCTGGACAAGGCAGGCTGGGGAGCTGAGAAAGCAAAGCATGGCTTCATCTGCACTGGTGGCATTACCCAAGCTGTTTAAAGCCATTCTTGGTAAATTTGCATTTCACTGCAATCAGAACAGTAAGTTCTGTAGGATTTAGTGATCACAGACATGCCCTGGAGTGTATAAATAAATATAGATTGGAATAGCACTTTGGATAGAACATGGGATGGTACCTCCAAATAACAACTTGTTCATGCTGTGCTATAAACAGCAACTGTTTTTCCTCCTTTAGAGACCTAGAAGTGAAAGACTTGATATTATTTACTGTGAGGAATAGATAGTTTCTGTTCTTTTCTGTTAAGTGCTCAGATTGTCAGTCCTGTTAGTGGAATTTT
The DNA here is from genome assembly GCA_025920805.1 of Petroica traversi. Taxonomy (NCBI): domain Eukaryota; kingdom Metazoa; phylum Chordata; class Aves; order Passeriformes; family Petroicidae; genus Petroica; species Petroica traversi. The sequence goes on from JAHLSL010000060.1 coordinate 7,960,745, forward strand.
TCTTTATTTGCTTTTCTTAAAAATGATGCCTTGCTGTTTCAGCTTCCCAATCTTTTGTTCTATGGCCCACCTGGAACTGGAAAGACTTCCACTATTTTAGCAGCTGCTAGAGAACTGTTTGGGTAAGCTGGAATCAAGTTGCTTCAGTGTAATCTACTGTCACATGTCTTCTAATCATGTGGTAAAGTGCCTCTGGTCGTTGCCTTCTTTGAGGTAGCTCCTTGCACTTCATCAGGAATATGTTCATATTCTAAATCAGCTCTAACATAAGATTTCTTTCTCATTTGTCCTGTCACAAGTCACTGGTTCCTGTTACCATTATAGACTTCAGATTAGCAGCCATGTAACCCCCTAACAAAGAGTATGGAAAGAATATGGCTTGCCTGTGCCTTACTGGACTTTGTAAAGGAATACCAATTTTTAAGGTTTATTTGAGAAGTTGTTAGCTACATGTAGGTCTTGAAGTGCTTCATAAAATGTCTGAATTGTAATCTCTCTGTAATGCACCATTGAACTGTGTCTGCAAAGTAGTATTGGGACTCAGAAAAAATTCAGCATGTATATATACATGTATGAAATATATTTATTGACTCACTTCTAACACTTGGGAGCTTTTGAGTAGGAAACTGAGTGATCTATAAGCAAAAAATGGATGAGAAGGTGGTGTGGTGGTTTGATCTTATGATCAAATGTAATGCTGAATTTAATACCTCCCCCCATCCCATTTGTCATCTTTAATCTTTGACTCACTTATTTTGGAGAGAGCCACTTCTGCATTAGTAGTAGGAAGACAACTCCACATTGTGAGTCCATTTTAATTCCCAGGATTTAAAATCCAGTGTTTTAATTGTTGGTTTGTTTGTTGTTTGGTTTTTTTTTTTAATGGAGTATGGTACTGCAGGTAAATACTGCATGTCTTATACCTCCTGGATATTCCATTTTGGTAGTACTGCTAGTGCCTATTGTGGCATTTCACTTGTTTTTTCACATTGCTCACAGGATATAGGTAAAAAGGCATATAATATAGTGCTCTGAACTTAAGAAGCCTACTTCCTACTTTTTTTTTTTTTTTCCTGGTTAACTGATGTAATTTTATACTTCATTGTTTTCTGTAGCCCGGGAGGAGATTCTAAAAATAGCTAATGGAAATTCATACTTAACATTTTATGATCTCAACTGTCTTTTAACAATGTTATTTAGTAACGCTGATAAAAATAATCCCTGCCATTCAAAACAGCCAGAAGGTTTGTTGTTCTATTTTATAACATGTCATTACAAGGGTTAGCAGCTAACATGTTGTAATAAAAATTTTGCAGGCCTGATTTATTCCGGCAAAGAGTCCTTGAATTAAACGCTTCTGATGAGCGTGGGATCCAAGTGATCCGGGAAAAAGTGAAGGCCTTTGCTCAGCTAACGGCGTCTGGAAGCCGTTCAGAGTAAGTGCTGGATCAAACCCCTCCTGCTCAGGACAAAGCATGTGGTTGTTTTTTGTTTCTAATAGAAATGATGGGTCAGCACTGCCCAGAAGTTGGCAGCACACAGTGCTTTGGCTGAGCTTTTACTTCATGGAATTTCACATGGGGGTTTGAATACCCAGGAGGATTTTTACTGGTGCTGTTAGCATTGGAGGCAGACAGGGAAAACTCCACAAGGTCAAGACTTCTAGGTTTAGTCACGTTGTTGCCTTTGCAGATGTTGTGTGACTTCCATAGAAAAATTTCTTTGGGTAAATTAATTGGAAGTTACTGCCCTAGTCCTTCTAATCTGCAGGAATTCCTGCAACAGAGGTGTTGGTTTCTCAAAGGATTCTGGTGTCGGGGGATGGGAAGCCCAGTGCAGGTCAAGCCATGTATATGGACCATGGAAAGTAGCAGGAAGCAACTGCATACTGGGACTGCATGGCCAGAAATGGTCTTGTGTACTGAAATCAGTCTGTTGCAGCATTCTTGGGAGTTTAGGGAATCAGGAAACAAGTATAAAGAGCTATGTGAAGCATTAAAAGAAGAAACTTAGAGTAAGAGTGTGCATTTTAGAGGACTTCTACAGTATTCAGGTGTTGATCTTTCTGTGGGAACTTGGTCCCCCCTTTAGTGCAAATATTAGCCTTTAATATAAAAATAATTTTAACCTCTGCATCTGTTTTATTTTTCAAGAATACCTGCCTAAGTAAAATATTACTTGCTATTTCCAGAGATTTTTCTGTTTATGGTTTTTGTTGAGATTTTTTTCCTTGGTCTATACATTGTATATCTGCTGAATAACAGATTTCTAATTTTTCAGTGGTAAAATGTGTCCTCCTTTTAAAATTGTGATCCTGGATGAAGCAGACTCTATGACTTCAGCAGCCCAGGCAGCCTTAAGACGCACAATGGAAAAAGAATCTAAAACAACACGTTTCTGTCTTATTTGTAACTACATCAGCAGGTACCTGGAATTTGTTACTTATTTGGATTTGCTGTCTGGTCTGTAGTCTCCTTTTTTTTTTATTTTTTTCCCCTGCTTAAAAGTTGATATCTAATTTTCAGTTTTCAGCTAGTAGGGATGTCACCATGTGCATGCAAGCCTAAAACAATATTTAGATTTCACTTTTAATTTTTACAGTGTTGCAGTTTTAGGGATATTTAAACCTTAAGGTGTTTTAAACCTTTTCTGCCTTTATAGCTTTGTCTGTGAGAACTTGACTCACACATTCATTTACCACTCTCTTTCCTTTCTTTCAGAATAATTGAACCTTTAACATCTCGATGCTCCAAATTCCGCTTCAAGCCTTTGTCCGACAGTATCCAACAGCAGAGGCTGTTGGATGTTTCTGAGAAGGAACATGTGAAAATCAGTAATGAGGTACCTTTGTGGTTGCCATGTAATTTTACTGCTTAATCCAGTGCATAATTGCATGGCAGCGAAAGAGGCCGAGTCAGCATACTTTTCCAGGCTGCCCAATAATATGAAAAAAAAATACATAAACTCATTTATTCTCCTTCCGTAGATTAAATGAATTTTAAGTCATCCTAAAACCAGAGAAATGCCCACCAGAGAAAACTGAAGCCAAACTGTAGGGCTTTTTGTTCTCTGCTGAGTGTACTGGCATTAAACCCTGTTTCTTTCTGAAACTGCCAGCACACGATTTGTGTTAATAGAGAGGTTGTTTTGTAACTTGTGGATTGTGCTTGGCTTTGACAATCTGTTTTAGGCACTACTTGGTGTTTTAAAAAACTTCTCAAAAAGTGTACCGGATTTTAATTCAGTGAACATTTAGCTTAGCTTTTCTTTTCATTGTTTTTCAGGCAGTATCTTACCTTGTGAAAGTGTCAGAAGGGGACTTAAGAAAAGCAATTACTTTTCTTCAGAGTGCCACTCGTCTAATGGGTGGGAAGGAGATCACAGAGAAGATAATCACAGAAATTGCTGGGGTAAGCTGTGCCTTACAGTTTCTCCTGTAATTACTCTGAAAAACATTTTTCCTACCATTGCTCAAAGTTTGGTTAAAAAATTGCTTTATACTCACTAGTATTGCAGCATGGTAACAAGACACTATCCACCAGAATTGTAAAGACTGCCTGATTCTGTACACTTATTATAGCAGGTTTGTAGCAACTACTTTTGTAAATCATGGAAAACTGTAAAGCAGTCTTATAATTCAAGCTGAAGTTGAAATAATCTACCCATAAAAGTAAAATATGTTTCCTTTTGTGGGAGAGTAGAGCAGAACATCTTTTTGGTGCTTTTCTATATGTGTCTGTGTGTAAGTATAGACCATTGCAATATTGGTTTGGAAGCACCACAGGGAAATGACTTTCAGTAGCAGCTCATTTTCAGATTAATGTTCATGGTGACGATGACCAGGATCTGTGTGGATCCTGCTTTTTAATGAAACAGCAGTGATTTGTTCTCCAATGACATGGGTGAGGCACAGGAGAAACCTGAGAGAAAATGCATTTACTAAACTTGTGGAAAGGTGTTCCTGTAGCAGCAAAACCCCCTCTGAAGAAGGAAAAGTGATATTAGGAGTTAAGGAGCTGAAAAATAAAAGGGCTTTAATGATGGACACACTTCCCATGAAGGTAAGGAGTGGGAGGTTCTCACTTTGATGAAAGCAGAGGCAATTGCCACCGTGGAGATTTTTACAGAACAACTTTAAACAATTTTCACAGTGAAGTCGTTGTTCAGTTTTGTGTATCTGTAAATCAGCTGGTATCTGAATAGGTATCAGACATCTGAAACCTGGCAGAAATTCACTGTAATGATAGAAAAGAGAAGCATGAAAATCTATTATTGAACAAATAATGCTTGTTTAAAGCAAAGGAGCTCAACTTTACATCTTCATAAAAACTTGAAGTTCTTGGTCATACACAACTTCTGTGACCCTGGAGGAAATAAAGAAGCTTTGAAACCAAACTGTCCAGGCACTCAACTGGCAGGAATGACAATGAGTGAAGGGGGAAAAGGGCAGCTCTTCCCTGCATAGAGTGACCTAATGGCATTTGTCAACTTTTTTCCTTCTGATTTATTATCTGATCTTGTTGCATTGTGCTTTTTTTGGATGTCATTGGTGTGTCACTGGAAATAACCCTGTTTTGCTGTGGTGTTTAGGTTTAGAATGGTACAGAAAGCATTGGCTGATCTAACTGTTGAAGAATGCCCTCCTCTTAGTAGTGTCCTGAATAAGCAGTTGTGTGTTGGATTTAGGAAGGTGACTTTGATAGTCTATTGTAATGATTTGGTTTTTGTTTTAATATCACCAGAATAGGACAAATATCACAGCCTAGCTCTCACTTTAAAAATTTATTTAGCATGTCTCATATACTTGCTTGAAGTGGATGGGTATTTAGAGGAATGAAATGGCCTCTGCTATGAACCATTTGTATCTGTTACTGTAAGCATCAACACTGATTTTAAGTTTACAGAGTTGAAATTGTCACTTCTTGTTACAGGTCATCCCTAAAGAAACAATTGATGAACTTCTATTGGGCTGCCAGAGTGGGTCCTTTGAGAAACTGGAAACACTGGCAAAGGTAGAGTTCTCTTCATGCTTTGCCTGGGTATTTCTCTTGGTCATGACCCTGTGAATCCTTTGTTCCCAGGCTACAGGTGAAGAACGTTTGGCCTCAGTCAGGTTGGATGCCCATTTGGGAAGTGTCTTTTACTGGTTAGGATTCCAGTCTTCCCTTCTGAGGAAGAGCTGTCAAAGTTGTAAATAAATTTGCCTACCAGTGTTACTCTGGCTTTCTCCTGGGTTAAACTGATGGCAGGTAGATCTGTTTGGCTGAACAGAGAAATAAGGTTGCACCAACTCTATTTTCATAAACTTCTCCCTCCCTAAATGTCTTCACTGACCACTGTTTTCAGTATCTGATGTTTTTGTAACTCGGCACTGATTTTTTTTTTTTTAAAGCTATCTTTAGTTGCCATGGGTTTCATTTTATTAAAAAAGCTTTACAGATCCCTGAGTGCCTGAGACTAGCAATGACCAGATGAAGAAAATAAATACTAAGTAGGTGGCCCTTTAAAATGTGAAGGCTGGGAAACTGCCACATGATGCTGCAGATGCCAAGCCCTCCTAATTTTAGAATAGGATTGGACAGGTTCAGTGGAGGTTGTTAAATGCTTTAAATGTCTCATAAAACTTCTGAGATGTAAATTGTCAGAAGCTGGAAGAACATTTGAACAGAGCTATTGCTCTGTGCCTGCCTTGCTCGTGCAGCCAGTGCAAGGTGCTCGTGCTGGGGCACTGTGGGGCAGGATGCAGGGCAGGGTTGTACCCAGGCCACTGAATTGTTCTCTGAAATGCACAAATTCCATGCTAAATTGCAGTGCAGTCTCTCACTTCAGACAGAATTTTCCAAGATTGTTTTTCCAGTTTGTGGTGTTTCGCTGCAGAATTACTTCCATTTCCCTCTGTTCCTGTGCAGAATCTCATCAATGAGGGGTTTGCTGTTGCTCAGCTTGTGAACCAGCTGCATGACACCATTGTGGAGAGTGAGGATTACAGCGACAAGCAGAAATCTGCCATAGCTGAGAAACTTGCAGTAAGTCTAGCTTAAATTAAAAAAAAAAACACATTAATTTCTACAGGTTAATTTTTGTTTGTACAGTCACTCCCAAGAAGTACATGATGATTTGATTTTTTTGTTCCAAATGTTTCTTGGTAGAATGTAAACTTCTGTCCTGAGAAACTTCATGAGAAGGAATTGAAATCTAGTTAAGTGAATTATTACCCATATGATGTTGTTCTAGTGGATTTGATCAAGAGCTTTGTGGGTTTTGTTGTTTTGGATTTTTTCTAATAGAACGTGGGAGGGAAAATGAAGATGAGAATAAGTCAGCACTGAAAATAACCTTGCAAAATGCAAGTTTTTGTTTTGGTGCCTAAAATATGCCTTTCCAAAAAAGAGAAAGTTTATTAACTTGATCCATTTTTGATGAAGAAGGAGAGCCAGCTGCAGTGGGGGGTTCTGCTCAAGTCACTGCAGACAGGCAGGTGGTGGAGGCCCTGCAGTGATGCTCCAGGCAGGGGCTTGCAGGGCCCGTGCCACATCCCTTTGTGTGTGGAACTGTCATGTGGTGGCCTCCTGTAGGAGAAGAGATGGAGGCTGGAGATCTCATGGTTCCAGTTGGAGGTGGGGGTGGAAAAATCTGTGCTGATTAAGAAAACAGCTGGCAAACTTCTTGTTCTTCAAGACACAGCTGCCTCGAGTATTGCCATTTTTAGAGGGGTTTCCCTTCTCTGTTCCCTCTGCAGGAAGTGGACAAATGCCTGGCAGACGGTGCTGATGAGTTCTTGCAGCTGATGAGTCTCTGTGCCCTTGTGATGCAGCAGCTCACACAGAACACCTGACTCCTCCAGCAGCCCTTTGTTCCATGGCTGGCTGGGGCTCTCGGAGCAGGGACCTGGGTACTTTTGTACTGGCTTTTTTCAATAAAACAACTGCACCTGCAGTCAGAAAACCTCAGGTTGGATTATTATTCCTTTTAGCCTGTACTGTCTTGGAATAGGCAGACTTGGTAAAATGATCACATCACTACAGAGCACAGCTCCAGGCTGAAGGCAGCCCTTAAGAGCACAGCCCACTCCTCCACCATCTTGTATCTCATCCTTCACCGTTAAACATGGCAAAAATCACTTCAGTAGTTAAGACAGAGGTGCTTTTATTCCATTCAAGCTATCCAAGAAAAAAAAAGTACAGGTAAGGGTAGGTCACATTCTGAATATGTCCCTTAATATTTCCTGTCATCTCACTCTATTCTTGCTCACAAGCCCTTTCCTAGCTGTGACCTAGATAAACACAACCTTTCAGTTGTTGAGTATCTTTAGGACATACCCCTTCCAGAGATGCTATTTTGACCACCTGTCCCACCTTCCTGAATGGTTTGAGAGGAATTAAGAGGTGCCCTTGGACAGGCATTAAGCACAAATGATGCAGTGCAGAGCTTTTTCCTCATGCCACCCCCAATTCCTGAGCCATTTTCTACTGATGAAAAAGGGTGCTCCAGACAAGGACACAGAACCAGCACCCCAGAGCTGCATCACCCAGGATCCACTGGCATTTGAAGTTCATCCTGCACTATATTCCAGAACAACTCCTGCAATGAATGACTAAGTACAGGAGCTCTGGGCAGAAGGCTGCAGGAGTTACCACCTTCAGCTCCAACTCTGAGAGTGACCAGGTTGCTGTCACCCTCCCCCTCAACCGAAGAATCAGCTATTTACAATTTAAGTGAATATAGAAGTATTTTATTGAACATTCAAACTTCATTAAGACATGTGCAATATGGCAAATTTTACTGGGTTTAACCCTAACTAAGACAATAGTATGATTGCTTGCTTGCTGGGGCTTAGCAACAGGGTCCAGATCACACTTACCACTAATTAAATACTTTATTGAATAAATACATATGAAACAAAAATGCATTTTAATGCTCTTATAAAAGTTTAGAGATTTTGAAAGGCCTTTCCAATTTAATCTGAGGTGTAAGTACATACAATAAAGGAAGGTAGGCTAGTTTAACATAATTGGCTGACTTTATACAGCACTTATATCTTTTAGTCCATAAGTAAATTATTAAATGATAAAGAACATCTAATACAACCACTTCTATGGAACTAGGAAATAAATTTCTAATAAAGAAAAAATTTACAGACCCCATGACTTTCCACCCAACCCCAACAGTCTAACCCTAAAGTGGACAAAGCCAATGGCTTTCCCCACAAGAGCTCACGACAGAAAGTCGCTTCTCTTATCAAAAATCTGTATTTCTGATCCGTAATGAGCATTGAGACAAGATTCAATATATCCCCAAAGAAAGAAGCACAATGCGCGTTGTGAATCGCCTATTCAGCAACAGCGAGCACTGGATTCACAACCACCTCATTCCGGGGATTAAATGAGATCTGCCACATTCATCGGCATCTCCTCCACTGTAGTATTGTAGAAAGTCTCAATGTCTCGCAGGATCCTCTTGTCCTCTTCAGTGACAAAATTGATAGCCACACCTTTTCTGCCAAAACGGCCACCCCGGCCAATTCTGCACAAAAAGAAAACACATTTACACCCAAGTTAACCTCTCCCATCTGCTTTACACATCTGTAAGATCCATTCATTAACTGCTGCTCTTATCTGCCACTGGCCAGCCTATGCTGCCTTAACAGGACCAGCTGCCACTCAAGTCACATCTGGTCAGGAAAAACCAGCAGCTGGTGCCAGCAGCACAGCAGGTCCATCCCATGGCAGGCAGCAGGGCACACACGTTACTCTTGGGCTGCAAAGTAAGATCTTCATTTAATGCTTGGTGCTGTGTTCTGAAGTCCTGGGTTAGTCTCTCACCCCTCTGTTCAACTACACACCCACCCCCCCCTTCATGCATCCACTCCCAAGCACAGAGCACACGCTGTTGTTCAAAAAATCAGGCTAAATTAATCCAATTTCCTCCAATAACATGGAACAGCACACTCAAGTTCAGAATTTTAATTTAACCTAACTTTCCAGTGGGAAAACTTAGGGTTTTGTTGGTTTTCTTTAGAGAGCTAAATCCAAGTTCGATGTTTTTCTGTAAGCCCACATCAGTCACTGCCACATCAGTGCGTGCAGTTTAGTTACACCCACCGTGAGCTCCACCTTCCTACAGACTGCACAGTAGAGCACCTTGCCAGCAAGAGCTAAAGACACAGAAAGGGCTCACAAAACTTAGGGGATAATCATGACAAAATAAATAAATAAATACCAACTCGCTCTTTATTCAAACTGTGCCGCTTACGAATCCACGTCCTAAATTACGCCGTCGTTTCTGAGCACCATCTTGTGTCATCAACTGCTGCTATCGACTCCTGTATTTTTTTACATCAAGTAACAAAGCACAGTTTACTTCATTTAAGGACAGTCACTAGAAGCAGTTAACTAAACCTAGGGAAACAAACTCAAATTGCTACCAGAAGACACACACCAGAGAAGAATCCCACTAAGGAGCCACCAAGAGCAAACATGGCACACACAACATGGACACAGCTGAACCTTCCACAAGCTAAAAAGGTCTCTTGTCACTGAGCAGCAATAACTCAGCATCAGCCAGAAGCCAGATCAAGTTGACCCTGCTATCAAGATACTGCACCAGTGTCACTCGTACATCACAGCATCCGTGACTAAAGGCAGTTCAGTTGCAGCCTTTTCCCCACACCTCCAGGATCAGCCATCACCAAACCTCTTACACATCTAAGTTTTCCCACTGCTTTGAAGTATTCAAAAGTTCTGCTCCTCCCTCATTTCAGAATCACCGCTGTGCACTGCAGGGCTTTTTTAAAGCCGATCTTTAAGTAGTTTTATTCCCTGCTAGCTCTGAGCAGTTTATGGATGCCAACACTTCTGGTTTTGTGAGGAGGGCGCGTGCCAATGCCCACAGCCAGCACAGCACAGGGACTGACTGGGGGGCAGAGCCAACTGACCTGTGAATGTAATTCTCACGATTGGTCGGCAGGTCGTAATTGATAACCAGGGACACTTGCTGCACATCAATGCCACGAGCCTGCAAAACAAAACCAAGTTTTTAATGCAAGTCAGGGGTTTTTTGCAAATTTATCTATCTTAGGCTTTTGTCAACCACATTATTAGTTATGAACTACAACTGTGTAGTCCACAGTGGAGCATGGTCTTTGCTGTTCCAAAAAGCTCCCAACAGTTCAGGCTACAGAAACCATCACTGAGTTATGAAGCTTTTGGGACAAGGCTGTAACAGAATGATGTTTAACAGAAGACAATACTCACCAGCAAGTCAGTAGTGATCAGGACACGGCTGGACCCTGATCTAAACTCTCTCATGATAACATCCCGCTCCTTCTGGTCCATGTCACCATGCTGGAGAAGTAAAACAAAAACTGCAAATAGTACAGTTCCAGTGCTCCACACCAGAATATTCTTCAAAAGAACAAAGGTGTGTTTGAAACCCAGCGTCCCTGCCTGCTGTGGGAACGAAGCAGGCAGGGATAGAAAGGAAGCATTTTACTTTTAGCAGGGGGAACGATAATACAGCACTGCACAGCTATATTATAACTTTCCTGCTTCTCACTGATACCATTCTCCTCACCAGTTCTTCTCCACTAAATACAGGGCATTTCAGAAGCGACCGGATAGCAATTCTTACCAGAGCTGAGACTGTGAAGTCCCTGGCATGCATTTTCTCCGTGAGCCAGTCTACTTTTCTCCTTGTATTAAGGAAAATAACAGCCTGTGTAATGGTCAGTGTCTCATACAGATCACAGAGAGTATCCAGCTTCCATTCCTAAGCAAAACAAAGATCATGAGGAAATGCATCAAAAACACAGATAGCTCAGAACCTATAAAGAACTTTAAACCAGGAGTAAAACTCCAATGTAATGATCAATTAAGCACACTCCTGCACACTTCAGAATACCCCGGAAACTAAGTCAGTGTTTTTTATCAATTGTTGCACCAAATCTGCAGACACAGGACACTGGACATTAAGAAAGAGGTCCACCCTAGTCCTTTTGGATCTAGTGCATAGTTTTTCTTCTTCCTGCATTTACTCTACTAGCATTATTGCAGAAACCAAAGCTTAGCTTTGATTTCCACAATTTTAGTACAGTGCTTTAACAAGAAGGTAAGAAAACCTAATTCTTCCTGCCAGATCAAGTCTAACAAATACTAACCTCTCTCTCAACATTAATGTAGAACTGCTTGATACCCTCCAGAGTCAGTTCTTCCTTCTTCACCAGAATACGGATGGGATCTCTCATGAACTTTTTGGTCACTTCCAACACATCCATTGGCATTGTAGCTGACAGCAACACAACCTGAAATGTATTACTCTGCGTTAGCACACACCCCATACACCAATTCTGATTTGTACAATTCAGTTCTCAGCCACACTATAACCAAATATGCATGCACCACTTCTACCATGTAAAAACTTTTTTACCTGGATGTTTGTGCTTAGTTTTTGAAAGATCTCATAAATTTGATCCTTAAATCCACGGCTCAACATTTCATCAGCTTCATCCAGAACAAACATTTTGATCCATTTTGGTGCTATTGGAAAAAGAGAAGCATACCATGAAGTTCCACAAACACACAATTCTTTACAAACACCATGTTCCTTTAGTACTAAGCTTTTCAGCACAACTCTCTACAGTGGCAACAAATACACTGAAGGCCTTAATAGGTATGATGATTTCACTGGGAACTTCTCAGCAAGCACACAGTGAGATTCATACTTACAAAGATAGCGCCTGTTCAACATGTCAAACACACGCCCTGGAGTTCCCACCACGATGTGCGGAGCCTCAGCCTGCAGTTTCTGCATCTCATTGCGCACATTCGTGCCACCAATACAAGCGTGGCATGTTGCTCCCATGTAGTCTCCAAGGGCCAGGATTACCTTCTGAATCTAAAACAGAACCTTCCATTAGTAGTTTGTAGGGCAATAAAACTTCAGCCCCATTATCACTGGCTTTTATGGACTTTGAAAGCCAAGACATCAGAAAAGGACTATGAAGCTCTCAGAACTGGGAGCTGCTAAAATGGCTTTGCCCAACTTCATGAAATTTAAGTTGCTCACTAGAAACCACTAGCAAAGAGACAGTTAAGTTACATTTATATCCTTAGAGAGTGACTGCCATGAGACCATTACTGAGCTCAAAGCAGGGCCACCAGAAGTGAGCTCAAGCTCTCAGTTGCTCAGGCCAGCATGGTAAGCACTTGGACACTTTTCTGTGAACACTCTCCAAGGGTACCACTGTAAGCCAAGTCTCAAAACAAGCCTGACCTTAACAGCTTTAGAATAGAACAAAGGCAAAACAAAGAGATCAAAGGCCCTTATTCAATTTGTTTTTATTTTCTGATTTAGAATGTTTAGCTTTAGCCTGAAAAATTATCACATAGCACTGGCATTTCAGTATATTCTAGTTGAAAATGACAGTAATTTTTCCACTTTAGAGTTAGTTCAACATTGCACTTTAAGACCCCATATTACTGATACACTTAACCTAAAAATTTGAGTATTCTGGAAGTTTTGTTAGCACACACCCACTTAATCGAATAGCAAGCCTTGAAGGTGAAAAAAAGCATGCAATTATGTTGTCAGAAAAGCATAGATACAGAACCATGTAAGTAACCAAATGTGCACTGCAGTTTTCATGTTGCACAACTGCACTCAAATAGCTTCCAAACAAGTGAATTTTTTGTTTCCACTCAGAACACTGTGCTTTAGTAATTGTATTTTTCTGCTGAAGATGCTCCCTCCACTTTACGTACAGCAAAGCAGCTCCCTGCCCCAGCACACCCTCCATGGGCATTAACTCAGCTCTTCAAGGAGGCAGAGAACTTGTGGGACAGAAGCCAGTTTGTATTTCCCATTACTTCACAAAAAAAGGGTTCTGAATGGATATTAATTACAGCCCCATAAGATGTCTGGTAATGTTGTCTCACAGTTGTGAAACCTGAAACCTATGCAACACACGAAGTTTTTTGTTTTGTTTTTAAACTACACTATCAATACCTGTTGAGCCAGTTCTCTGGTAGGGGCCAATACTAGTGCCTGGGACTCCTTGAGATCAATCTCCAACTGCTGCAGGATGGAAATAGCAAATGTGGCTGTCTTGCCAGTACCTGACTGAGCTTGAGCAATCACATCATACCCTAAAAAAAGTAGGATACACATTTACTGCTCCCACACGGGTCATTCATGTTAGTTTTATTTAATTCCCTTTGAATTAAGTGATCAGTACTAAAGAGTTCTCTCCATTTCAGGTCAGTCCCGAAAGATGGTGTACCATCATATCACTTGTTCAATGAAGATTAAAAACAGTTATTACTGCACACTAATGAAACCACATATGCATTTTACAATGCTTTCCGATTTATCTCATGTTGATATTAATGAACCTATTGCATACCTTTGATGCATGGAATAATAGCTCTCTGCTGAATAGCTGAAGGCTTCTCAAAACCATAAGCATAAATGCCCCTTAGAAGGGATTCTTTTAAATTCATATCATCGAAATTGTCAACAATCTCATTCCAATTGCTCTGCAACAAAGAAGGAATAAAAACCAATTAATTCAGTACCCATGCCACCATTGATTAAATTCTCAGGTCAGTTCGTAAGTGCTCACCTCGATGACACCATCGGGCTCCATTCCCTCTGGGCCGCCATGGTCTCTGCCATGAAAGAGAACACGAGGTTAGCACAGGAAAAGCCGCCATGCGGAAGCGGACACCGCGGCTGAGAAAGCGCCGGGCCGCGTGACAGATCATTCCAGCAGGTGCTCTGAGCTTCTGCCAACGCACACGCTCCCACCACCCCTTCTCCTCAGCGGCCTGGGCGCCACAGAAGCCCCGTGCCCGGCTCCCGTGCCCA
>JAHLSL010000060.1:7975007-8065127 GCA_025920805.1 Petroica traversi
ATGGCGGCGCCGGCTCGGCCGGCCTGAGGGGACAGCGAGCAGCCCTGCGGTGGCGGCTGGGGGTGGCATTGCGGCCTCTCTTCGTGGCCGCGTTTTCCCCACCGCGTTGGTTGTTTTTAAAGCCCCGGAGTCGGGGGGTGACAGGAGAGAGAAAGAGGCTTCATCGGGCGGGGGCCGGCGGCCGCGCATCCGCCCCATCCGCACAGAGAAATGGCTCCCGCCTCCTCCTCCCTGACAGGCGAAACACACCCGAGCTCTCCCCCTGCGCTCCCGCGGCCCGGGCAGCGTTGGGCATGAGGGAGCAGCGCTGGGAGATGCGGGGGGCAGAGCAGGGAGGTGCCCTGAGGCGAGGGGGGCAGATGGAGGCGCCTTTGAGGGCTCGCCGGGCTCACACCCAGTGCAGGCCGGCGGACCCGTGGCTCAGTCTACAGGCTCGTCCCGAGGCGCTGAGGGTGGATCATTCCTGAAGGGGATGCAGGAGGGTTTGTAGGAGACAGGTTAGGTGGTCCTCTGGGTGCTGCCGAAAACACGGTGCTGTGATGTGCTGCACGTCGCAGTACAGCGGCGTCCGCGAAAAAAAAAACACTGTCAAGAATGATTTAAAGGTTAGTGCAGTTCAAAATAAAGCGCTAAGAGAGCTGTTGCTGTGCAAACCGATTCCATGATCGTGCCTAACGCTTTCATACTGTGATAGAAAAAATATCGATCATTTTAATGCTCTTTTCAGGTTTCACAATAATCTATTCATCAACATTCCTTATAGAGGCAAATAATATAAATTATAAGCGATAATTTTGTGCCAACTTTATATGATTTATGGGTATTACTTTGCAATCTGTTTCCATAGTGATTATATATGAAGAAGTGGAGGCTGTGCTTGAAAAACTCAACCCTTCACTTGTCTAGAATATTGTAAATGGTCTAGAACCATCTAGAATATCTCAAAGACTGTATATACTTTAGGTCTTCCTATGGTTGCATCTGCCGGGGCAGTATTATCTGTAGAAATAGTACAACCTACCACTATCCCAGCAAAATTACATAAATTCAGCTACACTGTCAGCCCACCCTAATGCTGTCGAGTTCTGTCCATCCCTGCTGGGTAGAAAATGTTGAGGATATTTCTTGTGTTGGCAGTTCAGATAGACACACAATAGCCAGAGGCCTTTTAAATGAATGATGCCAGTTTGCATGGACTATTAACCTCTGGTTGAAAAATAAACAGGATGGACTGAAGAAAGAATGTGAACACAAGTTTGGGCTGGCACAGTTAGATTTTCCACTGCATTAAAAATTATTTGAGTCTAAATGGAGAACTAACATACTGAATATTTGTTAAGGATCTTGAATATTTCTTAAGAAAGTTGTTGGATTTGATTTGAGTAGTATTTTTATCCAAGTATTGCATTTAAGTCTTAGTAGATTTGCAAATCTGAAAGGAAAAGATTTCCAGACATGTGGGAATTTCAGAAAGGTAAGCCATCATTCTTCACAGACCTGAAATGGCATCTCAGTAACAAGTATCTACTTTATCTTTTCTAATAAAGAAATCAGTGTCATTTCAGATTATTCGGGTATTCAGATCACTTTGAATGTTCAGATTTGATAACAGCTTTCCAATAACAAGGCTTTCTTTGCTTTCTTTAAGGAGAAATTGTTCTCCTTGCTCTAACTTGTTACAAATCTTGTTTTACTCCACTTGGCCGAACTTCATTCTACTAAAAAAATAATCAAAAAACCCTTGAATTTTTTAAAAAAGTACTTTCAATCGAGAACAATTTTAAAAATTTATATTGTTATTTACTGGCTAAAATAACGGGGGGCCTCTTGATCAGGTGTCAAGATTTCTTGGCATTAGCCAATTCCAGAGCCAAACAGGTTTTCCCATGCTCCTGATCACTGGCCTTTATTGAGGAGCTTGAAATATCCCTGTCTCTGAGGATTTTCTCCATTTCTGATTCACCTGATGCTTAAAGAAAAGGCTGTGAGCAGACTGGTATCTGCTGTCATGTGGTCATGGCAGAGTTTGGCCGAGTTTGATTGAATTATTTGGTCACGTTATTTACTCTGGTTTGTGGTTGTTTTAATGCAGTGACGCTCCTCGGTCCAGTGGCTCCTTGGCAGATGCTCTATTTGCCTCAAGTGCTGTGTGACTGGAACAATGAAATTATGATTTAAGAAACAAATCATCAGTTCCCACGTGAAAGGCATTTATTCATATAGATGTTGCACATTAAGGTATTTGAGAAAAAGAACCTAGTGTTTCCTCCAATGGAAATCATTGACTTTTTTCACCAAATGAAAAGATGAAAAAAAAAATTGTTTCATAAAGTTCAAGCAAATGGTTGGAAATACAGAATCAGTCTTCTCTTTTTGTGAAACAAGATAGCAGATATCCAGGCTTGCTGTACTAGCAATGACCTCTAACTGTACTAGATGAAAAATTCCTACCCTTCATATCCTTTAAAACCCCTGTACAGTGTTTGAGAAATATCTCTATGGTTACAGTAGGGCTAAAGGGCAAACAGCCTTTTCATGTGTACTACTTTGTGTATTTTTGGGCCAGTGCTAACCATACTCTGCCTGGAATTATTTGTGTTCTGAACATGAAGCATCCAACTGAGAGGTACCAAAAGGTCAGATTTTATCACTGACAAAAATCTTGTAATGACACTGGGATTTCTTGTGCTACCTGGCTTTAAATCTGATGAAGCTTTTTAGAGCAGTCTCAACTGAAAACTTGTTTCCCAAGGACCAGGTTTAAGTTATGATCAGGTAGAAGAGATACCAAGAAGACACTGAATAACATGTCTGTGCTGCTAAAGATAGGATCCACAGCCACATATCTATGTACACCTAATATACTTCTGTAGATGTTTCCCAAAAAGACAATCCCAGTGAATCATGAGCTCTTTAGTGAGAGTGAACATAATAATGCATTTATTAGCAGGGGTAGCAGATGGACTAGCTGGTTTAGCAGCTGGGTTTCCAGTGATTATTCATGCAGATTGAAGTAAGGAGTGACGTATCTAAAGAAAGCAGTAGGAGCTGACACCTCCTGAAACTGAGCTCCAGTTGAGCAATCCCTGCTCACCAATATTCTGGCAAAGGTGATGGTACAGTTTGCATTAGGAAATCTCAGAAATCTCTTTTTAGAAATCTTGTAGCATGATTTGACTTTGCCATGAAACTGCCAGGTACTTCACAGGAAACCTGCAAGATTCCAGAATTCTTTTCCTGCTTTTGTTAGTTCGGGACCAGAGTTCAGATTGTGTTTTATTTCATTGCCGTGACTGGCAGGGCAAGGAAGGTAATAGTAAACAGACAAGGGTTTGCTCAGAGTACGTCATGTAAGGGATCAAGATGGTTTGTTAGGGTGTTGTTAGCAAGAAGTAATTAGTCATCTGTCTGAAGGATTGATTTTTCAGTTCATCAGTCCCAAAGGATCCTGCCTAAACAAAAGTGTGCTCCCTTGGATGAGGGAGTGGATAGGAAAGGTTCTGGAAAACCTCCAGAGGAGAAAGAAAGTCCAAATTCCTGCAGTCCCATGCTTGTTATTTAAATGCAGTCTGGGTGTCATTAATGCTAACAGGCATGTTTGGTCATTCCATTGAAATTACAATCTAAAAAAGCTAAACCTAAAGAATTTATAAGATATGGTGTTTTTAATGGATTGAGAATACTTGCTTTGTATTCTGAAGTACTTTGGTGTAATCTGAAATGCACATTATGATGGCTTTAGTACCTAGGGCTGCTAGGCTTGCTTTGTCGTCCTTTTTAAAGTTATTTTACAACTTTGTAATATTTTGTCAGATATTTCTAGTCTTTGTAACTGTAGTCAGATTTGTGTTGTGAAATCTCAATTATGTCCCTGTTGAGTGAATTGAAAGTACATCCAGAATTTCTTCTTCCTGTCCAAGTTCTGTCTCACTGAATAGTTGTGCACTAGGCCAATAAGGAACACATTCAAAGATGCTTAAATAACTTAGGTGCCAAGCAGTATGGAAAGCCAGTGGGATTTAAACTGCTTTGGTTGATTTAATTGTCCCACACGCTCAGTCTGTTTGAGATATTCAGGCTTGTGCAGAGGATGTGGGGCCTTTGCTGGCCAGCTGACTCACTTGTCTGAAATGTATGCCGGGTGGTTTGTGCTTGTGCTTCCTAATTGCTTGGAGCACACATCTCCAAGGAGTGTTCCTGCTTCAGTTGTGCAGAATTTTGTTTCTTAGCCTAAGTTCTTTCATTCCCTGTTAGATTTTTTTCTTGATTATAATAATTTGTTAAGCTATTTATTACTAATTTGCTTGGGTTGGTTTTTTGTTTTGTTGTTTTTTCTTTTTAAGAAAAAGCAAAATTATGTGAATTTAATCTTTCAGGTTATTCATCCAATACTTCATCTTCTCTTGGAATTTGGAGTTTAAATTCAGACTTGTAGTGACCCTCTTGCCTTCAGAGGTTTGACGTTATTTGTTACTTATTTCTTACTCTGGAATAATTAAGTTCTCGCTGAATTTTAAAGAAAGATTGTGTTTCTTTTGTACAGTGGGACAGTTCTTGTAAACTGCTGCTGAAAAGGTAGCAGCAGAAGTGCTCTGGGCCCTCTGAGGAACCTTGGTTTCTCAGCCCTCTCCCAGGGGGTCAAAAAGTCTAAAGAACTAAGGGAAGTTAATTACTACTTATTTTTATAGTGGGTGTAGTTTCATTCAAAACTTTAAATTTGTGAAAAATTTCCCTTTTACTTTGGTTAGTGTTTGGTTTGTCTTCTAATAAAAAACTTGGGTTAATTCTAGAAAGTCAGTATTTCATTTCTTAGTGGAAATATGCAAATTACTGTTAATTCTGTAAATTAGTATAACAGAAGAAAACTGTCATATGGAATCACTTATGGTGGTCTTATAATTTTAGTAATGATCTTGTAATAAGAAGAATGTTGGCACAATAAAATCTTAACCCCAACACTTGAAACAGAAATATGCTTTTCTTTCTATGATTTTTGTAGTCATCCAGTCCTCTGCGCGCTATAAAACTCAATAATTACAGTTTTAGGTCTTGAATGTTCTTCTTGATTGAGCACTTGGATTCTTTGTTTCTAAGTTTTCAAGGTTTGTAGTCAAGCCAGGACATGAAATCTGCTTAGCTTTGCTCTCCATTGTGTTAAGGACTCCTAGTGTGACCACAGACTGGAATTTTAGCACTAAAATTGAGCAGATGATATTTATTAGACTTGCCATTGACTTTTATTGGAATGAGAGCTCTTCTTGCACTTCAGTTTTCTTCTCTATAATGTGAGGGGGGTGATATTTGCCTCAGAGGTTGTGTGTGGGCAAATCCTTGAAAAATGTGGGAATCAGTAGGAGGCCTAGGAAACTTTGCTAGAAGTTGCAGTCTTCTTTCAGGGTAGAGTTTGTTCTTTATATTACAAAAGCAAATAAAGCTGAGAGATTAGCAAGGTGGTAGATGATAACATCCTGACACAGTTGTGGTTACATTTATTTTTTAAGTCATGAAGTATTGCGTGTAGTATATTTCTGTGAGACAATCTGCAAAGAACATCTTTTCCAGTTCTGTGAGGAAGGTAAACATAAGCCTGTGCATTATTTTGAAGAAAATCCTTCTGCTTCTGCTGTTGTTTAACCATCTCGGCACAGTATTTATTCTCATGATTATACAAATTTGCTATCCACAGACATTGCTTGAGTTTTTTAATTGCTGATTCCAGTTGGTTATGTTTTGGAACAGCCACTACAGACAGACCTATGCTCTGTATTTAATTTGAGTAGCTTTCCTTATTGGTATAAAAGTTGAGTGTTATGTATTTAGTAGGAGGAAGTAATGCATGGGAGCCAAGCCCAAGATGAAAACACCAAAAGGGCAAAACTTTTACAGGGGTAAATTCATGGGACCCATTTTTGGTATAAAAAGTAATAATCTCTAATGTGTGTTGTAGATATGAGTCCCTTGATAGATGCCCTGTGTCCTGACTGGTGACAGCAACGAGCCATGTGACTCCGTGCTTCCTCATCCCAGTCACACTTTGGACGTCAGGACAAACACACTGTGCTTTCCAGAGTGTGTGCAGTGCTGTGAGTTATGAGAGCCTGTCTCAGATTAGTGACAACAAAATGTCTGGTATTATCAACTGGTACTGCATTGCACAGAGAGCTTTGCTTTGAGTGTATTACAGGTCCTTATTGTCAGAATATTTCAAATGTGTATGTCCCTACGCAGTAGGACATCACAGAAATAACTTCATTTTTCCCTAACAGAAGCTCTTTCTGTCCATATCCAGCATTGCTTATTAACTGAATGGTGTTGTTTTTTCTCTATCAGAGCATCTTAACCTTCACGACTGTATTTTGCAGTTTATAGAGCTTGTTATAACATGTAAAAGTTAACAATACAGCTAAATACTTTGTCATTAATAAAATGAGCTGTGTAATCACAAGTATTGGCCTCAAGGTAAATCTTAATTTCTACAAACTGAAAGTTTCCTACTGAGCTTTATTTTTCATAAGAAAATTGAGACTGTTAATTTCTTCAGGTAACTATAGCTCAGATTCCCCAAGTTTTGTTTCTGTCACTGATACTGGCACAAACTATAAATGAGTAGTTTCAGCTTTGTGCCCTTCTTTCATCTCTTTGTAAAATGGAAATTATTATCTCTTTTTGAAGAATCTCTTAGACTGTAAACTGACTAAAGCTGGGACTGATTGCTCTGTGAGCTGAGCTTCAGCCTGCAAAGCAGCCAGCTTCAGGTGGGGAAAAGTTTAAAAAATAGTTTAAAAAATTAATCAAGATCAACACTGTGACTTGTTTAATCATTTGATTTGTTTATTTTCTTAATCCTTCTGAGGTTTTGGGTTTTTTTAACAAAAAATATAACTATTCCTAGGCTTTTCTCTTTAACAGTGTTAGAGATGCATGTTCTTGTAGCTGAATCTGAATTTTGTGCCCATGAAGATGAAGTGCCAAGTGAGCTGCTAAATGTAACTGCTCTGGGATTTGGGGCTTCTGTTTAGTGCTAGGAAGCCTCTGTGGGCCAGTCCTTAGCCTCAATTGTTTGTGCTTCAACCCATCAGAGAATGCTATTCTATATTTTTTGTATGACAACTGAATATTGCCAGATGAGACAAAAATGAATGTGTGAGGTGCTGTATTAGTAAGGACTTCAATCTTTTCCTCTCAGGTTGTGCCCAGGACCACATGCCCCTGTTTTCCTCATTTTCCATAAATGTGGACGTGGACTGGTGCAAGCAGAGATAGGGTGCAGGCAATCCCTTTACTTCAGCCAGGAGTAGCTGTGGTGCTGCTCATGCCAGCTGAGGACATGCACTTTAACACATCATGTCACAGCAATTGGCAGTGGCCAGAAACCTTTGTTCTTTACACAGCAGGAGAGAGAAATGCGAGTTCATGCTGAATTGCAGGAATGTATCGATTCATTTATTTCGTGCATGTGATGAAGGTGATTAGATTATAAATTACTGGCAGCTTTTTGCAGTATATAAAGAGAATGTATGTGCCTCTATTCAAAGTATTTTTATCTTGTGCTTTAAGAGCTTCTGATAGTTGTTTCTGAGTCTTAAGTAGTTGGGTTTTTTGATGTCGTGTTCAGCTTTTGTTTGTAGCTAATTGTTCTGATTAATTTAAAAGTAACAAAGTAAAAAATCAGGAAAATCCTAATTTCAAAGCAGGGAGATACTATAGTACTCAGTAACTACCCAATTCTTGGTAGTTTTTCTTTTGCTGCCTTTTTGTTCTCTAAAACTTGTGTTACCATTTCTAAATGTATTCTGATAAATACTTTTCCATGGGTTACAATACTACAAGATTTTGTCTGCCATTATTGCTTTTATTTCTGCATGATTTTAACAAACAAAGCACTGTTTTAATGTATGTGCTAATAACAAATAGAGACCCAGTCAAACAATGACAAATTCTTATACGACTTTATTTGGATGTGATACTGTGCATATCTTAAGCTCAGAATTCTCTTTTTTCACCTTTCTGTCCAAGAAAGCTGAGTTATCACAAAGATGATTTTACAGTTAATTACCCAAAAGGAGTTCTCTGATTTCCTTTAATATTATTCATTTGCATTGCTAATATTCATCTAATTTGGGAATACAACTTTTTACCCCCAGGAACACACTTTTTTCTGAAATAATTGCGGAATTGTGTTTCCTAATTTACATCACATCAGAATTGTCTTTACTGATTTCCTGGGCTAACAGGCTGTGTATCTTTATGCAGAAGGAAAGAGAATGAAGTGGGAACTGTAAAGGACTGCTGCCTCAGAAGTGCTGTTGCCATAGAGCTGCTAACAAGGAAAAAACTGCAGCATGGATTTCTGGTGCTGTTGAAGGTAAGATGAGGGCACAGCAAAGACTGTAGGAGGGGGAGGGGAGGCGAGGCAGAGGGAGGGAGAAGAGGAAGAAAGTCTGCGTCCTTGCTGTCTAAAAAAGGAAATTCAGTGTCAGTGTTCATGAGCAGAACTGCTGGTGCAGAAGAACAAAGCTATCTCAGTTGTTTAGGGTAGCAGGAGTGATGAGCAAGCAAGCACACTCCCCTGCTTTCAGGAGGAAATGCTGCAAAGAAAGGAGGGAGAAGAAGAGTGACTTTTTCCTTTAGAAAATACTCACTGCTGCTTCAAGGTAGCTGCTTTTTGATACTACTTTGGCATTAACATTATTTCCCTGGGTAAAGACAGCCGTGAAAAAACTCAGTAGGGAGATAAACAAGAAGAAGAAGTGGTGGTAAAAAATTCAGCATAATCTTGAGCTGATGAATGCTGTTTTTATATATTAAAATGTTTCAGTTGTTACATTCAGCTGTGCAGTGCTGTGAAACCTTTCAAAATGCAAGTGAAATTAGCTTTTTTATGGTAAGATTTTTGTGATATGTTTATGTGTTATCAACCTTTTTTCAATGATCTTTTGTCTTCTGTTATCAAAGTAGATGTCTTTTGAGTGGAAATGTATAATAAATAAATAAAAATTAATATTAGATACTCAAGAATACTGACTATAGACCCAACATCAGACATGCTTTCTGTGGAATCTCTTTAATGAAGAGAGCTTTGTAGTAGTCTAAGACTTCAGTATCATTGCAGAATTATCTGCAACACAGTCATGCAAAAGCTGCTGCTGCTGTTTGTACATCTGTCTATCACATTACATATTTTTGCCATCCTTCACCTGCTCCTGCTCGCAGTCGCTAGGATGGTTCTGAGGGGGCTGAGCCCACATGCCCTCACAGCAAAGCCAGCACACCTACCATGTTTGCACAGTGGGGCCTTGAGGAGAGGAAAACAAACTGTGGAGGCAGTGATAACACTGCCTTAGCTATGCTGATACTCCTGTGTTGATGCTGCTTAACCATCTGTTTGCTGTGTTGTTGAGTGTGCTTGGATAGATCAGCCCTTTCTCACTATTCCTTGTTTGCACTTTGTCACCATTTATCAAATAGTGTTTGGCTGTTCTGGAGTCTGTTTGCAGTTTGGGTCAGAGGGAATTTTTTTCTATAGCAGCCTGGGTAGTAAGACTGAGTAATTCGGGCTGGAAATGTTAGGCATTCAGATTTTTATTTTTAGTATTACCATCTCTCACTGTGAAATTGTTATTCTTTGAGTGTACAGAGTTTGGCTCTTACATTTCCAGTCATGAATGGCACTGGGCGAGCTATATCAATAATGAATATGTAAGTTTCCATTCCAAGGTTTGTCATGTGGAATTAGATGTTCAAGTATATTTTTACTAGCCAGACTAATTTTGTGATTCAGACTAATTTTGTCAAACTTGTAAGCTACAGAAAATACTTCTGCATTCTTCATAACCATTCTTTTGATTTACTGTGATCCCCAGCACACTCGGGGTTGATAACATCCTGTTAAGGTTCGTGGGGATTCTCTGAGCCAGTGCATGTCAAGTTCAAGTCTTAATCCATGACTGAGGCATCCCCTGGCAATACAAGTGATTGTGATTTAGTTCTGTGTCAGCAAGGGGTTTAGTCCCCTTCTCTGAACAATTTTTAGTGCCTTGCTGAGTGAATAATTGTGTTAGGTCTGATTTCCACTGAGCGTTAGATGCTACATTTCAGAAGAGATCATTGAACTTCTGAGTCAAACCAGTTTGTGTTCAACAGAGACATGAGGTGATTATTCAAACAAGTATGACTGTATAATGAACACCCCTTTGTAGAGTAATTGCTAAACATGGAATGGATGGGCTCTATCCAGACAAAAATGTAGTTGCCTTATATATTTAGTGGACTTTTAGTGTTGCAGTCGAAGATTAATTTTATAGTTTTTATGGGCAAAGGGGTGGACAGAAGCACAATGTTGCTAAATGACAAGCTATTCTCATAAATTTCCAAATAGTATGAATATTTATTGATTCCAGTTGATGGATTGATGGTGGCTAGTATGTATTTACAGTGAAAAAGAGCAGAGCCACAGTAGTGCTGATACAGAAATGTCTTGAGTGGACTGCACTCACAGTATACCCTTCATATAGCTGCTGTTCCTATGCCAAACTGTTAGCTACAACCACCAGATGTATCAACTTGAGTCAAAGTTCAGAGGCGTCTTGGTTCTCTTATGATAGGAAAGCAACTTAATGAAGCTGAACAAGGCAGAGGAGTTGTTTGCAAATCTAAGCTGTCCACACATTTGCACTGGATTCTGAAGAAAGAGGTGATCTGGTAGTTTATGCTTGATTTACCTGCTTCTTCCTCCTGGTTTATATCGTGGAAGTGATCAAGAGAAAAAGGAGGTATGGTAAACATTGCCCAGAACACTCTAATCTCTGTATTTGGGCCAGGAAAAAAAAGCTGTTAAGCCACTAGTGCTGCTGTGGTTAATGCCAGGACTTGCACCAATTCCCAAAACACTGTAAAATATAAAAGCTACTTTGATGGCTAATGCTGCCCATAATTACCTTTTTGAGGTGTTGCATTGCTCAATCACCATCTCAACCACTCCAAGTAATATCAGCTTTCCACACAATAGATTTTGGCCGAGTGCTCCAAGGCGTGATTTTTGAAATGCTGAGTACCCATAATGCTGTTTAAGGTTAATGGGAGCACAGACTTCTCAGCAAAATATAAAATCAGGCTTCTGCACTC
The DNA here is from genome assembly GCA_025920805.1 of Petroica traversi. Classification (NCBI taxonomy): domain Eukaryota; kingdom Metazoa; phylum Chordata; class Aves; order Passeriformes; family Petroicidae; genus Petroica; species Petroica traversi. The sequence goes on from JAHLSL010000060.1 coordinate 7,986,132, forward strand.
AAACAGGAGATTTTGGTTTAGCAGTCACAAGACTGCGTAAATGATCAGTCTGAATTCTGGATTCCTTCTAGAACTGATTTTTTTCTTTTGCAGAGGCTGAGCTATGTCCCATTATACCCCTTTCTTTTTATTGATTTTGTGAGCATTGCAACTCTTTTAGTCAATATACAGCTAACAAACAACTCGCATATAAAAGGAAGAGAATTCAGTTATAGTAGATTTAGTTCATAATGTTTTATGACATTAGTCTTTTTTTCTGTTTGATTAAATGACAAGAAATTCGCTTCTCCTGACATGCTTAAGGGTAAGAATAAGAAATAAGGCAATGTTCCTTTACGTGCATCTGGTGGATTTTTTAAGGCACTGAATTATAGTGTTTTGAGTATGTAGGTCAAAGTCTTTCTTTTAATATGCAGTAGCTCCTGTTGATACTCTGTTGATAAGCATTATGTTCCCCAACTTGAGATCAATAATCTTCAATTCTTGTCTAACCCAACTGTTTTTCTTAGAGTAATCTAAGTTTCAGTTAAAAATACATCCTTGTTCATTCTCTGCCTTAGACAGATTTGTTTTATTCCCTTGTTTTTCACTCAAAATATAGTATTTCTTTTGTTTCAAGCCAAGTGATCTGTTGGATCCTGTGATAAATGCGTCCAGTGGAAGGTGGAGAGGCATCCTCCAAATTCATACAGGCATCTCATAAATATATTTTGTCTTTGCATTTTTAAAATAAATATGTTCCTTTGGCATGACTGGATTCTGCAGGGAATTCTGATTTTCTGTTGTTCAGTTTTAGTAAGGTAAGTATTTTAATGCCTGATTTTCAACCCATAGATCAGCACTATCAGTAGTCATGGCAGAAGATAAAAGGATCACTATGAGGTTTTTAATCCCTGTTACTCCTTACTGGTAGGAGTTACTCCTTTGAAGGTTATGGTTGGGTTTTCACTGGGCAGAAGATTGATACCATCGCAGGAGCTGCAGTACTATGAGTATTCATAGTAGCAAGATGCCTTACCCAACTAGAAAAATGTTCACTCTTTATTCCTTAGTGCACCCTTCCTCTTTAGAATGCAGTAGAAACATTGTGTTATTAATTACATTTTACCAAATGTGTACCAAATTCCACACTTAATTAAAGTGTGGAAGCTGCATTACACTAATGTGGTCTTGTAAACAGCAGAATTAGGAGTTGAGGGTGAATAGCTGGTTACAGAATTGAAAATATCTATCCCCATTGTTATTTTTAAAGAATATTTGAGGAATTAGTACACTGGACTTGGTACAGCTCTGTCTGCATGGCAATGGCCATGTAGTTATGTCATTTCTAATTCTGTAGCCGCTTAGACTCATTTGTCCTCATAGCTGTTATTCCTAAATTGGGAGCAATTATCTTGCTGGCTGAGAGACCTGAGAAAACAAGGGAAGAAATGGGTTCTTACATCCTATCAAATATCAGCGTTCATCATTAATGCTCCACATGTTCTGATGTCAGGTGTTTGCACAGCTCTCTCCCGTGGCTTACACTGTGTGAGCACAGCACTAGAGGATGATTGGAACTGCTGAGTTTGATGGAAAGGTCATGTCTGAATTATGGCAAAAATCCAATAGTCCATCCGCAGTAAAGCTGAGGAATTTTTCATATGGTCAGTTAAAATATATGTTTTATCCCATTGTCACAGATGGAATGAGCAAGGGAGGGAGCACATTAAATTCAAACAGCTGCAGAACAGCCATCATGTGGCTCTGGAAGTCAGCAGTATGAGTAAACAGAGGTTTAATTTAGGCATATATTCATACCCCAGACTCCTAGCTCCAATTACCTGTATCAGCAGGAATACAATTTTTCTGGTGCAGGAGTAGCCCTTATTTTTTATATTCATCAAATTAAATTTAGGGTGTTATTTATACCCTTTGCTTATAGTAAGTAACTGGCAAGCATCGAAGCTCTATTGCTAGAACTTAATATTTAAAACAAATTGCTCGGATAGGGTGATTTTAGCTACAGTGTTACTCACCCAGAAGAAACGCTGAGTATTAAGCCTACTAAACCATTCCTGGCAATGACAAACCTGACAAAATTTGGCGATCATAAACCCTGTGACAAAAAATGGGCCATCTGCTGGCCAAGGAGGAAAGTACTTATTAGGCGCTGCGGCCCCTGGATAAAGCGCTCCAGCGTGATTCTGGCAGGAGGAGAAGCTGGGAGTTTTGGAGAGCTCTTCAGCAGCTACCTGGGACAGGCCTGGTCAGGAGTTTTCTCACAGAAGATTCTTCCATCTGAAAGTGCTGTTTTGTGATAATTGAAACTTTCTGTGGGAGCACGTCAATGACAACTGGAAATACTCTGTTATAAAAATATCCAAATGTTCTTGTTTCAGATTTTTAGACATGGAACACTGATTTTTATTCCAGAATTATTTTTAAAAAGTAATTACTTTTGTATATTATATAAACAAATTGAAATTGTCATCTTTGTGTTAAACAGTAATGAAACATCACATCATCACTATAGCACGTGGTAAATGACCTCTCAGTCCTGTGCCTCTCTATTCATGGTTGTGTATGTGTGCTCTGTGGGGAGAATACATCAAGAGTGTGACTGTCTTTTTATTCAGATCAGGGAGACTAGAAATGGGAAGAAAACTTTGTTTTTCTTATATTTGCATCTTTATTTCTTTATTGTGATTTTACCTTAATTACTTATATTGCTACTGAAGTTTAAACTGTTTTGATCTTATACTCCTGTTAATAATTCAGTATACGTAAAGAGTTTCCAGTTACAGCCAAAATCATACCAATCAAATAGTCAGAAGAAGCAGAGAACTAAAGATAACTCTCAAGGCTTTCATTTGCATAGCTTTGTAAGTTTAGTTTTTGTCAAAACAAGAAGATACCCTTTGCATATTATGCTGCAAGGAAAGGAATTAATTTTAAAAGACTGGATTTGATTAATGATTGATCCTGGGGTTGTTATTATTATTGTATCTTTTTTTTAAATGGGACTCCAGCTAAGTTGTATGACTTCTGAATTATTATTTTCAGGAAGAAAGGAATTATAATGGTTCTGCTATCAGCAGTCATGACAAATATTGGTCTATCTGTCTCCATCCATCCCTATGTGGCAGCCAATTACACTGTGTAAAAAAAAGTTCAGATCCACACAACCATGCTGAGTTTGTACTCACTGTTTCTAATTTTAGATTTCATGGCTTTTTCAATACATTCTAATGAATCTTCTAATGCAATTAGAAAAAAAAGAACAAGCATTGAAAAGGGGAGGTGTGCCTACACTGTCAGGGAATGCTTAGAGTCAGGCAATATGAGTTCTGTTCTGTGATGTATTGCCACAATCAGAGAGACCCCTCTCCTGCTTTTTATTTTTGTTCTTGTCCACCTTCTTGAGTTCCTGTCTGTTACAGCTCCTTGTCAATGGTACAAGGAAAACCCATCCCATTCCCTGTATTTCTATTTTTGTCGCTAATTTGCTGTTTTCTTCTTCTCACCCCGACCATGTCATACCACCCTGCCTCTGTTCTTTCCATTTCTATGTCTTCTGACCTTTCTTGGTAGCTATCTCCTCTTTAGAGTTCATCCTTTGCCTGTTACGGCAAGACCTCCTGATCCTGTTCCTATCTCTTTTGCATTCTTTGAGTAGACTGTCACTGTTTAGTTCCTCCTCCCCAGGGAGGTGATGGCTGTAGAAGCACAGCACACAAAAGGACCCATTCCCAGCTGTTGAGTGTATAGTCTTGGTGTCACAGCAATCCTAGCAGCTGGGATGAGCAGCTTCAGAGAATTCCAGCTGTGGTGGAAGACACTTCCACTGTGGTTTCAGTAATGTGGTCTTTTGCAACAAAATCAGTGAAGTGTTACCATTTGTAGGACCTCACCGTGTCAATAACCCTTTACAGGACTGAGTAGCATTTTGAAGTGGTGAACTGATCTGGCATTAAAGTATTTATTCATTTAGTGCTATGCATTATTTTTTTTTCAGCTGAATAAATTATCACATCCAAACAGAGGGAAAACGTATTTTGTTTTGCAAGAAATATTTTGTGCTTTTTAGCTAATGCATTGCACCAAAGACTCAACCTTTGGAAGATACCCGGAATAGAAAAATCAATCCAGTCTCAAAATTATGCACAATCTTATAATGGAAGAAGGCACCCAAATTTTAGCTATCTCAAGAGTTTGTAATTTGATCTGTAGTATATGTGCATTTGTGCTGACTGAAAAGCTGTCAATCATAGTGCTTCCCTGAATAGTATATATGTATATGTATATATGTATAGAGAATAATAAACCTGCTTTATATAGGATTCTCTCGGCTGTCCCTGTTATCCAACAGAACAACCACTAGTGATAGATTGGTAGCAAGATTGATTTGTTCAAAGAAGTTACCAGGTAGAAAGGTTCCTTTGTTTTATTTAGTTCATTAAATGATCCACTCCAGTAAATTAGAGAAAAATTATTTCATATATCTAAGAGAGGCTCCCTTGTTCTATATTGTCTTCTGTTTTACCGATATTTGGTTGAGATTCTTCATGTAATCTGCAAAATTCTTTCTACAGTAAGATTTGATGCATTGATTCAGATTGTGCTTATAGAAAACTGAGGCCGATGAGTTACACTGATTTACATATTTGCAAATATATGCAGATACACAGTATTGCCATATGGTCTTAGGTCCCCAGAAGTGCTGGTCACCTACTTGAGTATTTCAGTTTACAGAACATGAGCTTTTGCCTCTTTGGGTTTTATAAATTCATAAAATTTATAAGTATTCTTCTTACTTTCTATGTAACATTTCTCGAAAGGATCCTACAATGTTTGAATTACGATAAAGCATCTCCAAGATCAAAGTCTTCCTTCTTGTTTTCTGTAGCTGGATTGATGTTTTCTGCTGCAGAAGGCAGGAGATCCTCATTTGTGAATTCTCTGGGAAAGCTAGGAGGGGCTAGAAAGCCCACAAGTTGTTTCCATGGTTTTCCAGGACATCTGGGGCGAGGAGATTCTGGACGATCTGGCAACCCATTAAATAAAGAAGTATCAGGAAGAATTAGTGGCTCTGCAGGTCTACTTGCTTCCTCCCTTGCAACCCCTGTACTAACCAGCTCCAGTGCAGTTTCAGCACTGGATGATGCCAGGGTTTCGTTTTGATTAAAACCCCTTTCATTTGACTCCTCATAGTATTTGGAGTTTGGCTGATAATATTTATTCTTTTTACTGTGTTTTTTATGCCCACACCCATGGCCACTTCTGTGCCCACAACCAATTTCATGCCTATGCCTTCTGTCATTGTCACGATCCTTTTTAACTCCATGCCTGTGCTTATGCCTGTGTTTGTGCCTGTGTTTATGCTCAGGTTCACCTTCACCTTCAGGTGCTTGTCCATTGTCTTTCCTTGTTTCTGTGCTAGGGCTTGGACTTTGTCCTTCATTTGTATCAGCATGTGGAACATTTGGCTGGCTTAGCGTGCTCCGGAAAGGTGTGAATCCAGGAGGCCTTCTTGCAAAGAACGTCTGAAAAGCATTGCAATAGCAGCCACATTTGTTACATGAAACAGAACAATTGCTTCAGATGTGGGAAATTCAGAATCTGGCTCATTGCAGTACATGAATAATTTAGCAGATTTTAAAATTAAAATCTAAACTAAATAATTCTCTCTTGTGATAAGTGTACAAACATAAACATCCTCCCAAATAACTCTGGAGTATTTTAGCAGCTATATGTGTAAAATAAAAATTTCTGCATCACTGAAATTTTGTCAGTGTAAGAGAAGAATGATACTGCAGAGAGTAAAACACATGTACTGGTTTTAATTTATGGACAATACAGTTGGATTCTAGGACTAAATGTCCCAACACTTGTTAGAGTGTTACACTCCTGTGTATAGAACCAGTTTAGGCTGGAGGTTAACATATTCTGAGTACCATTAATGGCAGAATATACAGAAGATCTGTGTCATTTTGTTATCTAAAATGTAACTACTCAATTTTGTACTTCTAGATTTGACATATGCATTTCAGAATACTGCTTGGAAATAATTATATTGCTGATAATATCAAACATTCAGTTGTTATTGAGTCATCTCTACTCCCTCATCAGTGTTCAGCTGGAAGACAAAGGCTGAATACATGGTGTACAGACACAGTCCAACATGAGTTTCATTTCTCTCCACTAAAGTCTCTGATCATTATCAAGCTGCAAATCAGAGTTATTTGGGTTGAAGATAAATTAGAAAGTTAATAAGGATAAAATAGTGAAAATAGAGAGGAGTGACATTAGCTGATACATAACAAACGGATATGTAGTAATGAAGGTGCTGAGCACAATGAAGTTATTTAGCTATGAGGGCAGGTTAAGCTGTCTTTATTCAGTGTCACACTGGTGTCTCTGTATTTGTTAACAACCCTGCTATCCTCAGAAAAATCTGATAATAAAAATATTTGTATTCCATTGTGAGATTTTCAAAGTGACTCATATTCAGGACTAGTTCATTGTGGAGCTGAGTAGGAAGAAATTGGAAGATCCTTGTGCAGAGACTGACAGCTGCGGCAGGTGTCACTCGACTAATATGGAAAGGTTCATAGATGCTTTAGAAATCTGTGGGGTGTAATTACTGTGTTGGCAAATACATTTTATTTCAACTTTTAAACTTAGTATGAGTAGTAATTTGAGGGATTTGATGGGGCTTGATACTTCAGAACTTAACTGACAATGCAGAGGAGCAGCCAACAGGCAGAACTTCTCCCTGTCCCTTGTGCGATCACTTTATTTGCGATTGTCTCACCTTGTGGCGAAACTGATTTGATGTAACAGGTTGTTGAGGTTAGAAGGTGAGAGAAAAGTGTGGCATTAATGAGGCTATTAAAAGAACTGTGTTCCTTTTTTTTTTTTTTGTATAAAATATGGGATCATTTGGTGTAGATAAAGAAATTATTGACTGCCTTTGTCCTACACTCTGCTTAAGAGGATGGGTAATGAAGAAGAATCTTACCGCTTGGTGTTCCTCATTGCAGTTCACCTGAGGATGGGTTACATTCCGCCATGGGATCACGAGAATAGTTGCTTGGCATGACAGCGATGTCTGTTGACCAAACAAAAACCAACATTAAGGCAACAAAACTTCAGACACAAAAGAAGATACTCAGGCTGGAAAAAGAAACTTTTTAAAAATAATACTTTAAAATTCTTGGAACTTTACCCAAATACTTATGAAATCTGTCTTAGTGATGAATACTTCTGTATTGGGACACATCACAGCTTAGCTTGTGTGAACACTTTAATTCAACTTTGGATTTCAGATTGGATCTTGAAAACTGGATTTTTAATCTGCATCAGCTTCAGAGCACTAACTGCTTAATCTTAATGATATTCCTAAGAAATATTTTTTGTTGATGGTTTCTCCTACTAAAAATTGGGAAATTGAAATAAAGCCTTATTTTTTCTTATCAGTGCCTGCTGCATTAAAAAATTTTAAAATCTCACAGGTAAGCACTGTTCATATGGTGGGAAAAGAGATGGGAGATAAAAGCCCTCTACTCAAACAAGTCCCTTGCCAATGGTTTCTGGTCCTGTCAGCATTCCTTTCCAGTGTCTGGAGCACATTTTTCCACTATCAGCAGCAAGGCACGCACTCCAGAAATGTCGTTCCTTTGCACACAAGTGACAATCCAGTCTCATGTTTTCCTCAGCTGCAAGTCCACAGTCAGGGGTATTGCAGCTATTTCACTTGGCAGCAGCCTCCTCCTCTCCTTTCTTTGATTGATTATTTTAGAAATAAAATTCCTTTGTTTTTGCAGTGAGCACTGATCCTGCAGCTGAAGTGATTTAGTTTAAGTTTCAGGGTTTCTTAACTTGGGTTACAAACAGTGAAGGCTGCCCTTCTTGAAACAAAAGTTTACTGAAAGAGGTAACAGAATCTAGGATGTGATTTTACTTAAGCATTTACAGTTTCTGATGCAAGGGAATTTGTCCTTTGGAAACATTACAATTGGCAACATTATCATTACTTACACTGTTTGATGTGGCTGTACAGTCTTCATGAATTTTATCAAACTCACTTTTAGAGCAGTTTGTCTTCCAGATTGTAAATGTTATTTGATACTTTTGTCCTGCAACCACCTGAAAAATTAGCAAGAAAGCTTTCTGTGCTAAAGGCATTTTATTGAAAAGGTTCACAGAAAAGATGATTTTCTACAAGCTTGTACTACTTTTACAAATCCTAACCACTGCGCCAACATATGTTACGAACAATATTAAAATATTTGGCAGTAAACTTATTATCTACTTCTAATCAAGTAACTTATTTACTCCAATTCCTAGTCTCAATTCTAGCATTGAAACTGAAGGAAACAGAAAGGGTCAGAATAATATTGTGCCCACAATTATTAAATGTCTAGTAATTTCATTAGTAACAGATGAAATCATTAGTGATAGCACTGTAGAGAGCCAAATATGATGTCAGAAAAGTGGAATGTGAGTAAAACAAAGTGCGTGATGAACGAGCTCAATTGAAAATGAATCTATTTGCCAAACCTATTAAAGAGAGAAACTGCATGGGTTCAAGAATGTGCCTGCTATGATTTCTCTTAGTATTTTTCACAGAGCTTGAAATAATATATCTTCCTTTGGGGACTTCAGGCAAGACATGAAATTCTGTTTTCCTGAAATCTGTTTTAAAGGTGTATGCATGCTAGTATCAATCATGATAGGAAAAGTCAAAAAGAAGAAAAAACTTTGAAGGAAGAAAAGGCACAGATATTATCAGTAAGATAATATGAGGTATTTGGAAAAACTCTGGTGTGCTTTTAGTGCCCTCTCCAGTGGTACCTCATGCTCAGGAGTACTTATGACCGAGTACTTTCTGAACTACTCCACTGTCAAATTTTTAATTCTGTCCTAAACTTCTGTTTTGATATGTTGGGACATAAACAAGGCTTATACAAAGGCTGGCCAATATTATCCTCCTGATTCCTTGTCCTTTATCAAGTTCTGTTTATCTGTATGTATTAAGTTATGCCCACATGTCCTTTTCTGAATCTAGCTAGAGTATTATTAGCAGCACAATTAGTATATAAAATAACAGATTTCTAAGAGTTAGTAAGAAGCCTTATTTCTTGGACCATATCAACTGCAGGGTGGACACTGCCTAAAATAACATGGAAAGTATTGGTGTGGTGGATCAAGAAAGTAGTCCTATCTAATAAAACTTTAATACTTTAAAAGTCTAAAGTATGTTACAAAGGTAGAAAGTAGATACACAGAAATCAAATGCCCTGAGCCCAGAAATCAAATGCCTTCTTCACAACCTTTTAAAATCATTTTGTTTTAAGAAAAAAAGAAAATTCAAGAGATGAGAAATTTTTGACTGCAAGCCAATATGGATAAGATTTTACAGGGAAAATTTCATGGATATTTCAATTACCACATGTATCAGTACTTAGACAAACACATTATTTCAAATCTAAATACAAAATTTAGCTGATGTTCAGCTCAGGCCAATAATAATGTCATGTCTGTTTCTCATCTCTGTGATGTATCCCAACCTGAACTGTTGCTGTTTGTATTTCTCCACTTTTATAGAAGAAATCATCATCACTCTCTGAATTATACTTGTCCATAGAAAGCTCCAGTAGTTCCTTCAGTTCTGGACTGTCATTTGGGATAGTCACTGGACAGCCTGGGCAACTGGCAGCAGCTACCGTTTCTCCAACTGAAAGAGACCAACAGGTTTCAGATCTAAGAAACAAAAGATTCAATGTAGAGAAAGGCTGGGAAAAGTAGTTGTGAAGCCCTGCTTTCTGGAACTCTTCATATTTGGGTCTATCAAATGAAAACAAAATATGTTTGAGTTTTGTATGGTCAGCAATCTCATATCTTGGTTATCTAAAAGAACATCAGCACCTAGAGTCACATGGGACACTTAGCAGCAGTTTTCTTATAGATACAAGAATTATATGCAAGTTATGGGTATCCAGAAAATATGGAGAGGAAACAGCTACACTTGTGGAAAGACCTGATTTGGGTGAAACAAGAGATGCATGTAACTGGGAATGAATTTGTGCGTTGAAGAAATCCTAGTCTGAATGAGTGAGAATACTTACAATACTTAACAGCAAGACATTGAAAACTGGAACTTTCAAAACTGATAGTGCCTAAGACATACTTGGAAACTTGCAGTCGCTGGCGATATCCACGATCTCTCCATGAAGATTCTGAAACGCTTTGGCCTCACATTTAGCTACACGCTGCAGTAAAAAATGCAAAACACCTCCTTGTTATTTGGAAATAGTGAACAAGCTCACATCCTAATACTTTCCTGCTAACAGAATAAGTCAAGCATGCTTCTAGTCCTTTCTTCCTTCTTTCTTTCCTTCCTTCCTTCCAGCCTTCATCAGAGTTCAAAAGGCCCACTCAGAGAAAATAACACCCTTAATCCAAATGAACTGTTTGTATGTGTTCATTACAGGAAAAAAATGAGGATGTCTACAAGCCAGAATCATATTTTATGGAGAATTCCATGGAATTTCTGTCTGTAACTATAAAGACCAAAAAGAAAATTACACAATTATCAAATCAAACATTAGTGAGTTTCTTGTATTTTCTCAGGTCTTCTAAAGGAACTGAGGTAGATAACTTGCTTTGAATTGCCTCGATATCTTAAAGCTGGAAGAAAGCAGATACTGATCCAGGGTTTGTTGGTTTTTTTTAAGGTTATAGAGACTAAAACCAATTGCACCATTCCCATGATTAAAAATAGTAATAAGGAAAGAACTAGGGGCAATGAATACATCCAGGAGAGACTGAGGTTTTGTGGTAAACAGAAGTCATATTTTGCAGATTTGTTAAAGTTCTTCAGAGCATCAACAAAGGTGGTAAAGAGAACTCTTGATATATGGAAATTTTCAGAAAGGTTTTGGAGAAATCCTTTAGCAAGACTAAAGAAACCAAATTAACTGCAGGATAAGGAGAAATATTTAAAATTCAGGATCAAGGTCTTAGGGCTATGACAGTCACTTGAAAATGTAATTATAAAGTATCTACTTAGTAATATTTTAGAAAGAGTAGTGAATAATAATGTCACGACTTATTATCCAGGTTAAAGGGACTGACATAATGTCCCAGTATAGCTCAGTGGTTCATATGTGTGTTGAATACAGGGTGCAATTCTGGGCCTCCCATTTAAAATTAATAGTACAGAGCTAAATAAAGGTATGAGAAAACTTCTTGGAATTTGGTTTTTCCAAGGTATGGCATATTCTTGGAATATAGTATTCTAATAATATCTGTCAATCATTGCCTAGCAAGTTCAGGGGATAAGTGCTAATGATCTAATTCCAGAAGCCATGTGACCAAAGCAGTATGTGAGTGAGGCAGTGCTCCTGCAGTAAGTGGGGTAACAGAAGTCATCACCTCTAGGTGACAGCTGGGGAAACTCAGACTCAAGCAGATTAAGAAACTTGCTTAAGGTTTAAGGGCATGTGGGTAATGGAGGGATTTGCTTCAGCTAGTCCGGCTCTCACGCTTCTGTTATTTTCCAGTGTTGTCGTTCTTTCCTTCTTTGATCAATACTTCTGAAACATTCTTGAGATGTACAAGGAGTAATCTTTGTACAGGAGAGGCTCTTGAATGTAATACTCAATGGTGCATTTCCTCAACAGCAGAAATGGATGCCAGTCTGTCCTCTCCCATTTTCCACAACTGTTCATAGTGACTCTGCATTCCTGCACTCTGCCTTGTGTTTGCAAAGTTGTTTTCCTGATCCCCTCATGAGCTGGTTCAGGGAGGTCAGCTGAGAGAGGTAGCCACTATTTTTGGTGCAGCTGCTTCAGTTCCAAGTCAGAGAAGCCAAGGGAGTATCTGGGTTTGCAGTACCATTTAGCTGGATTATGTATATTTGTTAATAATTTTATTTTGAAGCTCTTATTTGGACTGTAGTAGAGGTTAAGTAATAATTCAGCTCCTTACTTTTCTGAGAGAATATGTCTTAGGCCGGAAATTGTGCTAATTTTAATTATCACTTCTTGGGTTGTACATGAGAAACTCCTTGAAATTTCTCAAGGAATTTCTTACTTGGGTAAAACTGGTTAGATTCTGTAGAGCAATCTGTAAACCTTTTAGTGGTCCTCTTAGTCACTGATTCAGAAGAAGATATGGATGTCCTAATTGTATAAATAGACAGTTAAGTATAAGACTGGATTTAAACTTCATTCATGAAATTAAACAAGACTATAAATATTTTCTTGAGTCAGATCTCAATGATTATTTGTTAATGTGATATTTTCTTGATAAACAGATTTTGGAGATTACTTACACCTCTAGAAGTGGTTTTGCATTCTGGAGTTAAATCATCAAAATCTTCTTTGGAGCAATTAGTCTCCTCAGTGTTATATTTAATTATGTAATTCCATCCAGCTACCACCTGGAAGAGATATTTAGGTATACGTTATGTAAAACAATACAAACTTGAAAGTTAGACTGTTAAACAAGATTAGCAAAGAAAATGAAACTGCTCATCTAGTGCCTTCTATCTATCAAAACCCTTTGAACTCATTAAACCATAGAGTGTTCATGGACAGTAAAAAAAAGTCTTGTCCATGCGGTACGAAATGTATAACTAAATCCTGCTTTTGTTAGAAGTGTACTTTGTATTTGGTGTCCACTTCTGGCAAGCCTGCAGCCTCACACTGATGGGTTTTTTGCGCTTTCCTCAGAAGATCTGTTACTTATTACTCCCCATGACAGGAAGCTGGTCTAGATAGATGACTACAGTAACACAGCCTGGCAAGTCCTGCATTCCTGAGCATGGGGCACAGTAAAACAATATCTGAATAATGTAACTTTATACTGCAGGCATCATTTTTTGTGGAGTGTTCTGCATTTATCATCTACCCATAATTGTGTCTATCCTTTACCTTCCCACACACACTATTTTGTCCAGATTTGTTACCCTTTTTAAAAATTTTCTCTCCAGGAAGCTGTTCCATTTTCCTAACAGTGGCCTCTTACCCATGAAATCTCTCCAAATCATAGTATTGGGCCAGGTAACATTGGATTAAAAAGGAGAAATAATCAAATACAGGAACTTCCTATCCCAGATCAGCTGGACAGCTCTGACTTTTCTCTGCCAGAGGTGACATGATGATTCTCTTTCCGGCTGCTGTATTGCAGTCCGTCTGCAACATTTTGTCATGTGGCTTAAATGCTGTGCAAGTTTGTCTTTCAGAAAAGAGGATTGTTGCCATCAGTAAATATAAAGAGAACAGTCTGCTTTAAAATCTTGAGTCAAACTGACACGAGACCAGAAGTTGCTTTTTGGCTAGGTAAATACATACAGGTTCAAAGAAAAGGGTCTGTGTTTGCTGTTGGGTTGTACACTAGTTAAAAACCAAATAAGAAACTTTAATTTCTAGCGATGTCACACCAATCCATAAGAGAGCCTTTCACAGGGAAGGAATTCTTATATGGAATACCAGATGACACAGAATTTCTGTAACCTGAGTAGTCATTTCTTGCAAAGCAGATATTCCCATGAGCTGAGATGTTGCAGCAAGTGGTGTGTTGGGTTTTTGGGTTTTCTTACTCATTTTCCATATGTGGGGTTTACCTGTCCTATAGCACATAGCAGCTGCTGACAAATTGGCTCTATTGTCTGCAAAACCAGAGATGCCTGCTGCTAGTTGAGAGGCTGGGAGTGTGAGACATCTGTGCAGGCTGGCAGCTTTGGCTCAGCCCCAAGGAGGGATCTGCTCCTGCTGTAGCCTCAGGACAAGGCCAACTGAAGTACCCAGGAGCATCTGAGATGATACAGGATGCATGTGCTAGCACTGAATGCAAATAAACTGGTGCTAAACACTGGTTAGAAATAACTGCAGATAAAGAAGAAAATGTGTATACTATCAGTTGAGATCCCTGGAAGTCCAATAGCTTGTTAATTATTCCTTATAAATGACGATAACTATTTATAGAGTCTAGACTCTATATGCTTTTTGTTGCTTTATTATGAAATATAAGCCAACTTAATATCAGAAAATTATACACAAAATATCAAAAAATATACACAAAACAAACAAGGCACCTGATTTGGGTTCGGTTATTTTAGTAAAATTTAGAGAAAAAGCATGCACAAACCTGTCTCTTAGCTTCTTTTATTTCCACAAGCTTAAAAAGGGCGAGTTCTTTACTGTACTTGTTAAACTTTTTAATGGCTTTTTTCAGAATTTCTGACACTTCTGAATCATCGCTTGGTATATCATGAAAGCATCCAAGACATGTAGTGTGAGTAAGTCTTATCTTTGACACATCTGGAAAAGAAACAAACCAAAGAACATAGGGCTCCATGCAAAACAGCCTTAGGTTTTCATTTTTCCTATCTGGGAATGAGCAAGAACCTTTCCTGCTTTTAACTGGCCTGATGAGCAAACCCTGTATTCCAGTTTCAAGGCCTACAAAGACATTTCTGTATTTAGGAACATGCTCTGGTTGTAGTGGCAGGGGTCATCCATGACCTTTGGGTCCAGGCATGGTTTTGGCAGTCAACCTCATTCCAGCAATTACTGAATCTCGGAAAAATCTTGTGTGTAGTTTTGACGCCCTTAAGGAAGGTATGTTACTCATTGAGCCTAGGAAGAGCCAGTGGAGGCTGCAACTGAGAGGATGGTTTTCAGATTCTTCAAAGCTCACCCACAGTGTGCAGCTGCTTGCTGTCCTCACCATGTTTCAGGATGGGGACTTCAGCAGAAGTGTTTTGGCTCACTCGTGTGAGCTGCTGTGACTCCGAGTGCCCCAGGGACTGTAGTTGGACTATTCTGCCAGTCACTGTGGCTGCCAGTTACCACTTGGTGCTACCTTCAGGCTTAACCAGATGGATTGGCTGTGGATAGACAAGCTTGACAGGGATGCTCAAACTCCTGTTTCCTACTACTAATCCTATTAACTCTCTTTCCTTTCTAGTAATCATGGATTGGATTTTCATAAATTAATTTTATAGTTCAGTACATAAATTAATTTCATGAGTCAGTGAGCTTGAGAATGGAAGTGGGACAATATGTGGTCTGTGTGGAATTGAAGTAAAATTTGTGTGCCTGATCTTCAGCTGACATAAACTGGCTTAAATGGAGTTATGCCAGTTTGCACCAGCCTGTAAACCAGTCCAAGGTCAGTTAGATCCTGGTACAAATACGGTGGGGAAATATCTCACCTGTCAGGTGTGAACAAAGTCTGGCCCTTCATATTTCTAGCATCTCTTGATTTAACTCAGTAATGACAAATAGATATCTTACAGAAAAGTGTGCCCATGTTTTCAGTAAGTAGTCACAAAGGAAATAATGAGCCAACACCACACCCACTTCTAGACCAACTCTGGGCTCAGCACTTTCTTAAAGACTATGCTGAACAAACGTATTCTTTTTTCAGAGTTCCTATAACTTGGTAAGAAGAGACGAGTTCCTTAGGCTGAATACCTGATTAATTTAATTTATGTATGGGGATTTTTTACTTTCTAAGCAAAGATGCAAATGCAAATTTCCCGTGTTCTCTGCGGGATTCACACAACTTCTGCTGGCAACTAGGTGTCACCATTGCCCTATGAATGCAGCATTTGTTCAGTGCAGATCATGGAGTTTATGAGCTTCAGTTCCTAGAAGGACACTGGCTGTAGGTAAAGCCATTTCAGCTTTAAACAAGACAGCTGGGAATAAAAAACAAATACTGGCTGCCAAACATCTCAGAAATTGGGTGAATATTTCTGTAGTTAATAGTTAGGTGAATATTTTTAAGTGAGCTTGGGTATGTCTTTCAGAACACTAGGCATAGAGATCTCAGTTGCAAAGCTTAAAACAGTGTGATCTCTTTTTAATAAGGGAAATTACTGTGTGAATATAATAGTCATATATGAATGTCTTATAGGTGAAAAATGTAGTGCTGCTTATTGTTAAGGTCTAAAAAGACCCATCTCTTACATAATTGCATCACTGCCAGATTTTTATTTTGTAAATTAATTGCTTTTCTTTTTTTTGTTTGGGATAAATACTTGTTTTTGTAAACTTTAACAGAAATATTTTTAATTTGGAGAAAATTGAGGTATAATTGTGTCATACAAAGTTTTTTATAGCAATTCCTGGGACAGTTTTATGCTTAAATAAGTAAGGGCAGAAAGTTGAAGTATGGCAAGTTATATCTAGTCTCTTAAGTTATTGGTATGCTTTTGGTCTTAAGCAAACTAATTTTAACTTGGCATAATTCTAGTGCTTGAAAAAGCTTACGACATAGACACACGCTGATTTTTATAACCCTGGGCAGAAACTGCCTGTTCTTCACTGATTTAATCTATATGTGTATAACAATGAAGTGAAATTTTATCTTTAACATGTAGTTGCTTACAAAAGATTATTTATAAATGTTTTACTAGAATGATAAGGAGCTTCTACCTTTAAAATTACCTGAAAGTCTCAGTCTCAATATTTATTCTATTCTTATTTGTGAATGTATTTGTTGAATGCTGTCCCAAATAGTTACATACCTGAGAAAATTTTGCACTCCTGTGTAACATTAGTTGTTTTATCAGCATCATTCATGTGAACTCGAGCTGTGCATTCTCCTGTTTTCTGCAAAAACATATGGCAACAATTGTCTGAAACTTGCTAAAGAAAAATACAGTGCTTTGGCTATTGAATGCAGCTGACAGTTGCAGACTGATTTTGAAGACATTCATGTGTATATTCGTAATAATGTCTAACTTGCTGTTTTGTTACTGAAAAAGGATCGGTTTTGTTGATTGTGAGAAAGTAGGGGACAAACAGCAGATAACCTGAATGATTGCTTTGTATTTGTATGATGTGTATGGATTAACTAAAGAAAACAGTTAGAAAATGGAAATTAACACACCCCCACAAAAAAAGACTGTATAAACTATGAATTTATGCATTTTCCTCTCTGCTAGTTCAAGCTATGCAGCAATGACCATGGCATTTCACATCGATTCAAATTACATCACCCCATGATGCCTTCCTGTGTACTGTGTGAAACAGCAGTGCCTTCCCCTGGGAGTGTGCAGTGTCCCTGCAGTGTGTGCCCCGTTGTTCCTCCCCTGGGTGCTCTCTGGTAGCACGAGCCAGACATGCTTGGCACTGCTGAGAGCCCTCTGCCAAGTTTTTTGCCATAGTGGCTTCCATGTCAGTATTTGGTTGTGCAAGTTTCTATTATACATAATTATACAAAGTTTTACAGTCCTTACACTCTCACAGCGCGTGTATCTTATGTTGGGTTTAAGCACAGAAATGTTCTTTTCTGCATATATACAGGATTGTAATGGAAAACTCCAGATTGTAATGGTTAACTTTGGGTTTGTAAACATTTCTGTACGGTACTGTACTGTAGTCATATAAGCTCTCAAAAGCAACACAGCTAAAAAAGTTAATTCTTCTACTGTATTTTTCCCTAGGCAGTTGCAGTCCTGGTCATTATGCTGATGTTTCTGCACAGGTACTTGTAAAGAGAACAGATACTTACAGCATCTGCAGATACTTTGTAGTGACAGTGTTGCCAGTGTTTGTTTTCCTCAGCTGTACAAGTGCTTTCAAGTATTCTGTATTTCACATAGAGCTGTGGGTCAGGACCTGCCTGCATTAAAATAATATACATGTCATCATTCGCATGGTAATAAATCAAGTGAAAAGATAAGAGTTTCAAAAAAGTAAATACTATTTATTGGTCACCTTAAATTTTATAGTATGGTTTCACATTACCTCCTGGTCTCTCAGATCTTGGTAGTTCAAATATTAACATATCTAATTATATTACTTAGCCCTTACCTACAATGACAATATGTTGATATAATAGATACAATATGCTCAACTGCCTTCATTTTAACTTGTTGTACCAAGGGGTTTAGAACCAAAAAGAAGTGGTTAGGTTTTATACTCTCATTTAAATGTACTCCAAAAAAGCCATTTTGCGTGGCTGCTTGGATAGTTAGCATAATGACTGTGCTTCTGTCTGACTCCCTGCTCTCACTCTTGGCCTCCTCCCAGATCTGTCCACTTTCCTTCTGTGCAGCTCCCCTGGCAGCCCAGAACCAGCAGCCCTCAGGCAGCCTGGCAGTGCCAGTTCTGCTCGGTGGTACCGGGGAGCTTCAGCTGCCCGGCCTGCGCTGGAAGGGGCGAGCAGGGACTGCTCTGGAGACAGCCTTAGGCACTGCCTGCAGCCTTCTACAGGCATTGAAAGCTGGCCTGCAGGGCAGGGCAGCCTCAGGAATCCCATAAGATGAAATAAAAAGTATAAAGCAAAGTTTGGCCCAGATAGTGGAAGTATTTCAGAAGTTGGTAAATCAGTATTGGGCATTTTCTCCTTGCCATAAACCAAGTAGTGGGCCTGTGCCTACAGGGGACAGTGACAACACGGTAAGGTTTGTGGTTCATCCTTTAGAGAAGATATAAAGTCAGAAATTACTAACCTTTTACAGCCACTAAAAATGCTCTGCCAATGTGACTTTTCAAATACAAACAGGTACCTGATGTAGTTTAGCACTCGTTATTCCAAAATAGCCAGTTATTCTCTGTATCTGCTGGGAGAATTAAATTATACTTCTTGCCTTACAACTACCAAAAAATGAGGCTGAGCTGATGTGGTTGGCATAGACTGGATTTACACTGATGTAGACACAGAATTATATTCTGCCTTCTCTCAGTTCCTGTTGTGTATTGCTACAGGTACAAAGAAGTGTAGTGGTAACTCATATAATGGTTGTAAAAAAAGGGCAAAAGGGGCTCTAAAAATAAAATAGACTTAATCCTCAGCAGGTAGAAATTTACTTTTATGGAACTACATCAGATTATACTAGTTGGGACATAAAAAGAGCCAAATTCTGTTCTTCTATGTTACAGTCTTCTAAATCTGCAATAAATCAGCTCAGTGAGTAAACAAAGTAAGAAAAGACTTTTTTTCTGTATTATTTGCTATTAGTTTATTTCATTATTATTATTATTATGAACAGCTATGCCTTTAACTGGGGCAGGTTTAGACTTTCACTAGTCAGCTTTTATGTTTTATTACCCTATCAATAATGAATGTACATGAATATGTAATAACCAGCTATTTAATTAATGCATTCAACATTGTGAGACTAGCAAGGAGTAAAATCTATACTCTTTTTAGAAAAAGAATTTCAAATATGAGGAAATTTCAATTGCAGATTCCTTTTCTCTGTTTTTTACTTATCATAATCAGATCAATGATTTAAAGTAATAATTGATTTCTACTTCATATATTTTAAAAAAAGGAAAGATGTATATCTAGAGAAGGAAAGACAAATAATAATTGCAATAAATATTTATTCTGAAAAAATAGAACATTGTTTAAGATAAAATTCTGAAACTACTATCTGTCCTTTGGGAATACCAGCAAAAGGAAGGTGCTATTACAGCTCTGATATAGAGACGTTTGCATTTGCTGTTGTTAAGGACATATGCTGTTCAATGAGAATAGTGAGACTATTCATTTATTTAATATTAATTGTATAAAGGGTTTTCTGATTTTAATTTTTGTCTCCAAATGCTTAAATCTCCCCAGTGTGTAAAGAGAAACATGAGAGGGCAGGTACCAGGAGATGTGGGTAGTTTACTCTAAGTGTTTAGCAATGCATGGCTCCTTTCCGAGGTCAATGTCTATCTGGGAAAAAGAGTCTTGTGATTTTTGAGTGCAAAATATTCTCTCTGACACTGGATTTCTTGTGGTTTACAACTGAAAAACCAATCCAGTAGTAAAAAAGGCTAATGTTATTTTCAAGTAAAGTAATGCTTGTCATTTTTATGGTAATACCATCTTTGTATGCCTCTTTGAGGTAAATACTCTTTTGTTAGATTAAAGCTATATAGAAGGACTCCACGCAAAGGATCATGTTGCATTCTTTTTTTGCTTCTGCAATTTTAGCTGTCACCCTATTTAACTAATATACCACCTAGTGCTTTTAGATAGATCTGTGACTTAGGACTGGTGTCAATCAAATATTCACAAACAATTCAGAGTATTGCCAAACTTTATCAGGTGATTCTTTTTAATGTGCAGCACCAGTTCTTGCCAAGTCAAGATTATATTAATATTTTTTAATAAATGTGATTTTGCCATTAGTCTGAAGACCTTATAGATGATGGAAAGGGTTAGAATTCCCAACAAAGAAAAAAGAGAACAAAGTGCAACAAATTGTGTTGGTGATAGAAATTTTCTGTTCTTTAGTTCTTGCATTAGTAAGCAATTCATCAGCACACAGAGTTCTGCTGATAAAAACATAATATACTTCCTTGCTTGTCATGGGAACAAGTATCTTACTGTGCAAGTCACTTTGATTTTTTTAAAACATTTTTGGAAGACCCTGTGCTGTCGTGCTTGCCCCCTTACAAACGAGTTGGAGATAAGCTGATTCAGAGTACATAAACAATTCCAACTTTTTTTTTTTTTTTTGCAAAATCTACTTACAGTTCTCTTGGCTTCCATCACCACGTAGAGAGCAAATTGGCTACCAGTTTCTCTGTCTCCATTGTATTTCTTCAGTGCTGCGTCAACAGCTTTAAAGACATCAGGGTCATCACAGTCTGAAAACTCAAATGCAGGAGGGGTGGCTCTGCTAGAGAAAAAACTACAGCAGAGTGCTAGTACAATGAAGGCTTTCATAATTGGATAAAGAAGGCCCCTGAATTAGAAGGCTCTTCAAAAACCAAATGGAAAAGGAATGCCTGACAGGATTTTATTCACCTCTTCTGTTTTTCAGGAGCAATAGCTAAGTAAACACAATGAGTGGATTGCTGGAATTGGTTGGTTCTCGTCATATACTGTTTATACTGCAAATAAACTTCTGAGTTTATCTAAATAAACTTCGTTTGTTCACCAGAATGACACTAAGGTTATCCACCTGCCATCAAGATAACAGGATAAATGGCTGCAGCTAGGGACCAGTTTAGGCAAAGCAAAGCAGAAAGAAGTGTCTGTAGCTTTCTGACTTCTTAACACCTGACCTGCTACTGAGAATTAATTTTACAAGGCTTAAATAAAACACCCAAGAAGGTCACAGTGGTAATGAAGTTTTGGACAACAACCTTGTAAATTTTATAGATCTGTTTAGTGTTCAGGCTGCAGCAGTTCTGAGAACTATAGTACTCAGAATGTGTTTGAAAAAAAGTCTTTGCACAGATGCATATGGTTGAATGTCACGTAACCCTTCAATCGGACTTGATAAACCTTGTCCTTCACAGTCCTTTTGGAAAGTCCATCTCTGCTGCCATGCAGATACTGCCTGGGCTATGGATTAGTCAGTGATCATAGTGCTTTTTTATCATTACAGATATGTGACACCCAGGAACAAAGGATTAAACACTGTAGCCTGCATCTGGCAAGCCAGGATTAGAGCTGGCTGAGAACATCTGGTGCTGTGTCCTGTGTTTGGCACCAAATGGCTTTGCTTTAGATCTGTGCACACTTTGGATTGCCTCAGCTCCTGTGTTCCAGCTGTGTCTTGCTGTATTGGGTTTGTGTGGCAAGGTTTTGATAGCAAGGGATTTCAGGGGTGGCTTCTGTTGGAAGCTTCTCCTATATATGACAGAGCCAATGCCAGTCAGCTCCAAGATTAATCCAGTTCTGGCCAAGACTGAGCTCGTCGGGGCTGGTGCCATGCCTCTGCACAAAGGGATAACATAGTGGAGAAGAGGGAAAAAAAAAGAACTGGGAAAGAACAGGAGAGAGAAGAATAAGAATATGTGAGAAAAATGGCTATGCAGACCCCGTGATCCATGAAGAAGGCCTGGGTGGAGCTGCTGTGGGGGCAGAGCAGAGATTTTCCTGCAGCCTGTGTAGCAGACCGTGGTGAGACAGCTGTTCACCTATAGCTCTGGAGGTCAGTGGTGGAGCTGGGATCCACCTGCAGCTCATGGAGGACCCCACCTAGAGCAGATGGATGCTCAGTGGTGGCTATGACCCTGTTCAAGCCTGTGTTGGAGCAGGTTTGCTGGCAGGACTTGTGACCCCACAGGGCACCCATGCTGGAGCAGTTTATTCCTAAAGGACTGCACATCATTGGAGGGACCTGCAGTGGAGCCGTTCACAAAGGACTGTCTCTAATGGGAGGGATCCCAGGCTGGAGCAAGGGAAGAGTGTATGGACTCATCGTGAGGAAAAAGGAGGGGCAGAAGCAACATGTGATGAGCTGACTGCAACTCCCATCCCCACCTCCTGACAGCAGCTGGGGGAGAAGGTAGAGAAAATCAGGAGTAAATTTAAGCCTGGGAAGAAGGGAGGTATGAGGAAAAGGTGTTTTAAATATTTATTTCTCTTTCTCTTACTCTGGTTTGATTGGTAATAAATTAAACCAATTTCCCCAAATCCAGTCAGTCTCACCTGTGATAATATCTGGTGAGTGATCTCTCTCTGTCCTTACCTTGACATAGGAGCCTTATGTTATATTTTCTCTCCCCTGTCTGGCTGAGGAGTGCAGTGACAGAGAAGCACCCAGCCAGGGCCAACTCACTACACTTGCTACAAGCTTTGATTAAAGAAAATGTGCTTTAGAGACTATGGATAAACTACACTAGAAATAAGTTTATTCATTCATGATATCAGACTTTTAGAAAGTACTCAACCTTCACTGAGTCACACTGAGTCCTCATTTTGTTTCTCTTTCTTCAATGTGGCCCTTGCACTGTATTTCACTTTAGACCATTAAAAAATTATTTGGAGGACCAAATTACTAATTTTTTTAGAGCTTAATCCTATATTCTTGCTTATGACATAGCTGTTCTGAACCAGCTTGCTGGTCTCTGGACAGTCTGAATGGACTTGACCTTGATGGGGACTGGAGTATAAAGAAGCATCACTATTCTTTCTTTGTGCTCCTCCCATCTCAGTTTCCAGTGAGGAAGGTTCAGCAATAAAGAAAACATTTACATGAAAGAGTTATAACATACATCTGCTTTTCTCTTCCCCTGAGAGCAATTATGAACTATTTGAGAAGGGCTGTCCTTGACTGCAATATTTCTGTGTATCACCACCAGCAGCTGTAGCGATGGAAGCACCTGTGCAGGCCACCCTGCAGTGAGACAGCAAGTCATTAACTGTTCTCAGTATCAGTGGCAACCCAAACACCATAAGTCAATTTATGCTAGAGTTTGCTTCGTGGATGTTTAATACCTAAATACTTCAGTAGTTTAATGTAATTTCTAGTTCAATATCTAATACCTAATTATGTATAGTAAAAAAAAAGAGAAAACAGGCAACTGTGTCAAGAAAAAAAATGCTTGCATGTTTTTATTTTCTTTAAATCTGTATAAAGCAAGAATGTAGTGTCATGGATTACTTTTTATGGAAAGCAGTCAAATTTCCTCTAGGTCAGATTCCTTGGAAAGTACATTATAATTATGAATTATAGAAAAATGAAAGATTTTGGATGGTAATTTGCTCTATTAGGGAATTTTCCTTTTTGTTATAACTGAAGGAGCATTGTTTTCTGGGGAGATTTTTACCCATTCACATTATCTAAGGGACTCAGGATTTTGAGCCTTTCAGTTACAGTGGAGCCTGAGATAGCAAGGATGAAGAAGCAGGTTGAAATACTTAATGATTATTTTCACTGTTTCTCCTTCCTAGAAACTGAATGCTTTTCCCCCTTCTCCATGTGCTGTTTTCATTAACTGTAGGACTGTGATTGCCCCTGAAACTCTCGAGCCAGGAACATCTTTCTCTGAGGTCATACAGGAGAATTTTCAGTTACAAAGCTAGGTGGAAATAATGGCAAAATTTTTGGAAGGTCAAGTTTAGGTTTTCCAGGGCATGATTTTGATTTTGTAGGATGGTCTGGAAAGCCTGGAGCTTCTGCCATCTCCTTTAGTCCTGAGCCAGAGCTGGAAAAGTGAAGGTTGCATTGGGATATCTCAGGAAAGTTTGCAGTGGGAGGTGTGAGAGAATCCTGCTGATTTAGAACTGGGATGCGATAGACAGCTCCTGTTATGTGGCATGGAAAATATTTTCCTGATATGCTTGTCTTGTTGTGATGATGTCTGTGATAGTGATGACAGTGATGAGGATGGTGTCCTGGAGGAGGGGGACAGTGTGGTCCATGATGGTGATGAGGGTGGGGGTGATCTGGTCCGTGGTGGTGAGGAGGATGCTCATGATCTGGTCCATGGTGGTGAGGAGGATGCTCATGATCTGGTCCAGGAGGAGGGGGACAAGGTGGCCCATGGTGGTGGGGAGGGTGGTGATGGTGGGGAGGGGGACAGTGTGGTCCATGATGGTGGGGAGGGTGGTGATGGTGTGGTCCATGATGAGGGGGACAGGGTGGTCCGTGGTGGTGAGGAGGATGCTCATGATCTGGTCCGTGAGGAGGGGGAGTAGGATGGTCATGATCTGGGTCATCGTGGGGAGGAGGGGGAGAAGAATTAGCAGATCCTTCATTGCTGTCTTGATGTTCCTTGCTGGATTTGGGGTTATGCTCAGGGTCTTCAGGTCTGGACTGAGAAGAGGGGTGACATTCATGTCTGTGGTGATGCCTATGGCGATGTCTGTGACTGAAATGATGATGACAATGGGGATGTCTATGTGGATGTCCCAGAGATGAATGTTTGCCTCTTCGCCCACAGCCATGGTGCTGTTTATAAAAACACCAGAGAGGAAGTATTAATCAGGTGTTTATAGGGCAGAAGAAATTGGTGGGAAAGAGAGAGGTGGGAGTTTGTAGGTTTCCATTCATAGCTCTGATGATATTTAAAGAAAAAAAATCTGCATTTTTTTCATGATAGAATGATTAGATAATAAATGCCAAGTTACTGAAAATCTGCTGGAAACACTCCACCATGTCAAAATGAAATTATATAACTGGCTGAGAGGTATTTGCGATTCAAAACAAAATAAACCCACACTGGAGTAGCTGTTGTCATATAAACTGAAATACCAAATATGATAAAGATCATCTCCCCTTCTCTTGCTCTCTAAAATTTCTTTGGACTTGTTTGCCAGTCTTTACTCGCTTATACTAAGTCAAGTGTTTGAACTGAGAGAAGATACACTTGGAAGGAGCAGTAGGAACAGCTCAATTTTGATTCATCCTTTGATTGACCTAGGACTTGAAGGTCAATCTGTCCTGACATGCTGCATCACACCCAGGCAATAGAAAATTGGCATAAATGTTACCATCATTTGCCAGTCTGGACTAAGCAAGGCTGCTGCAACCTGCATGATGATACAGCCAGAGATGTGTCCATAACTGAGTACATACCCAGGGATGGTAGATTTCACAGCTTATATCTGTTCCATCAGCTTCATCTGCATCATTGATAATTCTTGCCTTGCAGAATCCGGTGTGCTAAGAAAAACACAGGAAAAAAAGCCCCACAATGCACATCTGGGTTCTTGTGATGGAATTAATATGAACTACTGAATGTTAACATTTTCCAAGTTAGGCTATTCCTTTGATACCTAAGTGTGTTCATATAACTTAGCCAGATCCTGAGCCTTCCGACCAATGCTTGCCAGTGATTAATAATGATTAAAATATGTGCCATTTTTGAGGGTTCCTGACTGTGATGTACCCTAGATGCACTTTTGCCATGTGTACCTAGAGGGCTACTACTCTACCTCTCACTTCCCTTTTGATGTCTAAGAGATTGGCCAGCTACTGAGGCCTCCAAAATAAGTACCCTTGGGTGCCTGACTTTTATTCCTGTTTTTTGGTCTCTGTCTTTGCTTGTGAAACATCTGTTCAGATTGGACTATTCTATAATTCTGCTCAAAGCTCTGAAAACCTGGCACTGTGTTGCTATGCTGCTTCAGACAAAGCTCAAGGGAGAGCTTTCTTCCATTTATTTTTTAAAAAGTAATTTTTTATATTTTTTTTACTTCATTAGCATCCTGTTTGCTGTGACTTTCTCCTGCTGTCCATTCATTGTGTGTGGAATTGCACATGTGAAAGAGCACAGAACCCAGATGATGGGTTCTGTATATGCTCTCTGTACTGGATGCTTTATCTTGATATTTGTTTGGTCCATCAGTAGCCCATTACAATCAGTGACTACAAATGAGAATTTTACACACAAACAGCAGTGATGACAGCACTGAGAACAGAATTCAGACCTTCTATAGCCATCTGCCTTGTGCTTTGTTCTAGAGAATTTGTGGCTCCCTTACCAGTTAATTCACAACCTTTTCCAGTCTTCTGGAGTATAAAAAGCCAGAAAAGGTGATGGATGTATATAAACCAGAAGTTTTATGTGGAAAACTGAACCAGCCTTCTTAGTCATCCTGATACTTATTTAAAGTAAGATAATTTTATTTTTTTTCCATGTTTTTATTTCATTGTTTCAGTTTAGTTTTTGGGGAATAATTTATTCTGAAATTATGAGATCTTGCCTAATTTTGGTTTCTTTGATAGATTGCTATATTAATGGAAAAAAAGGGTGAAGAGACTACTTTCCTAGTTTTCTGCAGATGAGCTTGAATTATTCCACTCTCAATTCCTCTGCAGCCGAGGAGAGAAAACTGACCCTGAGCTCACTGGGATGACATAAGACATATTTTTTTCAGGATCTATGACTCATATTAATGTAAAATTTTGTGGACATAGCATTAATGATTTGCTAGGGATTGGCCACAATTTGAATGCAACAGCCAAATGCAACCTGAAATCTCTAGGCCTCTAATATGCCAGACTCCAGTTACATTAGAATTTAAGAGTTCGGACTGTTTCCTTATAAAAGATAAAGCTGTAAAATAGGATCTGGGCTTGGACATACTGGATTTTTAGTTTTGAGTGTGGGTACTTGCTTATAAGAAACACTTGAAAATTTCTTTTTAGAATCCTCCTGGTACCACCCATTTTATCAGTCCTCATTCTAAGATTTTACTTACCGCGTGCCAGTCATGAAGAAAATCACATTCCAGTGCCTGATCTGCTTGCTGCATAGATTTGGAGCAGTTAGTCTCTTTTATGGAGAATCCTAAAATGTGACCTTCACGGGAGGCAGTCTGAAAACAAGACGTCAAAGAAGAAGTGGTAACTAGATATATTTGAAGTCTTGTTATTTTCAGAGTAAGCATACTTCATCTTACTGCCAAAATCATCAATCTCATGCTTTCCTTACCTGTCCTGTTCAAATGTTTGTACACATAATCAGCAAGGAAAACAGGTTAGATAATTTATATCTCACACCCTTACAGCTTCCAGGAATGCTTGCTTTAGTTCTTTGTTTAGTATGTGTGTGTTATAAAATCTGTTACTTTTACAGCCTGTTTTTAGGAAGTAGTGTCCTTTGAGTCTTCTCCCTAAACTGAACTGCTGCTCCTGTGAAAGTAGAGGGATCTTTTGGATGGCAACCACCCCTTTCCAGTAATGGGAGTGCACAGTATTACAGTGCTGATGTTAATTTGAGGTGAAATTCTGCCAGTTACTGGGAGAATGTTGCTTTCTCTGTTGTCAAGGGCGTTAGTTATGGAGAAGGCCTTACTCCATATGAACATGGGAGAAAGCCTTTGTGATCCTATTAAAATCCATAAAGAGGTGTTTCATTTTAATTTCCAACTATTGCAGTACTTTTATTTCAAGTCCGTGTTGAAGGTGTCCTTAGCATATGTGCAGACACGACTTTTGCTGGTTTAACTAAACTGGTTAAAAGTGCATGCACATACTTTATGGTATTGGGTTTTATTGTAATTCATAGTTTCTGAGTGTTAAAATCCAGTGGTACAATCTAAAGTGTTGCTGTAGCTGACGATGGTGAAGTGTGAAAACAAAGTGTTTGGGGAGAAACACACAAACCCAGGTAATGTGAAAACAATCCCTTCCTAAATGGCAGCAGGGGTACATCGTGCACAGGGCTACAGTGGGGGACACAGTCAGATTTCTGAGTGATATTAAAAGCTGCAGGGAGGTGAGTTTGGCATGCTATCATTTAGGGAGTTTCCAAGATCAACATGTATTATGGTGGGAGCCATGGGACCTCATTACAGAGGTGTCCTGAGCTGACACATGTGTTGGCAGAATGATCCTGTGCTGTTTAAGTGAAAGTCTCCAGTATCTACCAACAAGAAAATTTGTTATTAATAAACTTCAAATCCCCCAAAGGATAAGTCTTCATGTTGACATCACTTAGATATGGAGTTATATACCAGACCCAGAAGTTCTTCAAGAGTACAGCACAAATTTACCTCTTGTCCTCAGAGTGCTGCTTTGCTCTGCAGCAGGAGTCAAAATGATGCTGAGCATGTTCCACTGTGTGTTATATCCATGTGCTAAATATTCTAAGAGTAAAAAATTTTTTCTTCATCTGGCAAATTGTGTGACTGGGATAATACATGAATATCCATCTTGAAGTCTGCTCAGTAGTAAATAAACTCATGTATGTCATGATAGGTAAATAGGCATTCAAAATTAAAATATGTACACAAAGAAGGCTTTGAATTCTGGATGCCATCGCGCTGCCGTAGTTCTTTAGCAAATGAGAAGCCCTTTTGCTTTCTCACACCTAAATTGAAGTTGATAACAAGTCTTTGCAAAAGTAGGACCTTCAACTTTAAACAGATGATTTATGCTGGTAGATCTGATCCTAGAAGGGTTCTGGTCCTGTGGTTTTGGAATTGCTCACAAAATTGTGTAATTTCCAAGCAATTCTAGGGGAAAATGCCACTTACCATCTTTAAAACTCTTTCAACTTTATCCACAGCGAAGTTATTTGTGTGGTTACCTTCACTGTTGAATTTCTTCAGGGCTTTTGCAGCAATATCTTTATGTTGCTCAGTGACTTCTAAGGCTTCAAGTTTCACAGGACAATCTTTGCATTCTACTAAGTCAGGTGGAACTGTGAAAACAATTTACTAATAATTTACTAATATTAATACTCTTGGGAGTGTGTCCGTGCCTTTAATATGAACTCATAATGAGAGACTTGAATGCAGTGTATCCTTGGAAATGAAATGTCTGTCCCTCACTCCACAAATATGGGTTTGCCCTGTAATGTGAAAAAAGCCCAAACCCATGAAAATGAGTGTTCATATAAATCACCTTAGAGTCTTACCACCCCAAATGGGCAGTCTTTCCAAGTTTACATTTGTTCTGATATTCATTATCATATTTTGGTGAACTGGAATGGTGATATCATCTTACATCAATAAAGTCTGGTTTAGAGGAATAGGGTAACCTTAATTCTATTACTCATTCTTAACATTCCATTTGAATTATCCAAAATATGAATTACAAGCAGATGAATGAATCTGTTACGGTTACCACACATTGGTAGTGAACAGACTTTGGTACGAGGGCTGATCTGAGGTATGCATTGGCTTGCAGCAGTGGTTATTTTACCTGGACTTAGTGTACAATTAAATCCATATAGTTGAGGTTTCTTCAGCAGATGGTTTGTATATGTGATAATCTTACATTGCCCGAAGTCCTGAGAGGAAAGAAGAATACATGATTATGATGTTATTTTCCCTGGATTTAATTGGATGTAGGCGATCATAGAAATTATACCTCCTTTTAATGTGCAGTACCTCTAAGAATAACAGATGTGGTCATTAATGGAATGTTTGATCAGGTACCACTCAAAATTTGTCCTCAGATAAAATGGGATCTCTCTCTACAAGAGCCTTTATTTTAATTCTCAGTTTGCATGATTGAGTAGACAATGAAAAACTGAACCAGCCTTCTTAGTCATCCTGATAATTATTTAAAGTTAGAAAATACTAGACGACAGGAAAAGTTAGAATGCTGGGTTACAGAAATCTTTGTCAAAAGTGGGTGGACCTTTTCATCCATTCCTTTTCTCCATTTAAAAAAAACAGAATAAATGCTTTCTCTTCTCTCCTCCTGGCCTTCCTGCTTTATCCTTTGTCATAGTACCACAAATTTCCTATTTAAATAAAGTTTTGGGCTGGGAGTTCACATCATTGGAGTGCAAAAAGAAAGGACAAGTGTTGCCATATATCATTTATGTACTGACACTACCAATATTTCACATTGTCATACCACAAATGCTATGACAGAAAACTGACAAAATATACCACTGGTGTTTTTGTCTCATATAGTAGGAACATGCTTAAAAATAATTTCTAGTGCCCTTTAGTTGTCAGCAAATTACCCTTAAAACATAAGTTCTGCTACAAGCAGTGGAATGTGGATTATAGTTCCTTTGAGACAACTAGTAAACAAAGCTACACTTATTTGAAGAGTCAACCCTTTCCCAAGCCTTTAGCTTATATTTAACCACTCTAGAATTAGATAGATTTTGGGTTACAATGAGTAATATTAAAGCCCAGTCTTCACTGAGATATTTTGTGACACAAATTTCTGGGCAGTTCAGATAAAGATCAAGTTTGTGCCTTATTGGTGTATGAGTTGGTGCAGATGCCATTACTTGCCATTGGATAGGTGTCACTGTATTCACAGGACTCCCAGTGCCTTCTGGATATGACAGGGCACTCAGTTTCCAACACATCCAAAGTTAAGTACAGGACCGATGAGTTTCCCTGGAAGAGAAAAGCAAGTAAAAATGTTTGTTGACAAGAAGTTTGATCTGAAAGAAACTTTTTTTGAGGTTGGTATGTTTAATCTTTAATGAAGCTTCTCCAGTTCTCTATTAAGGTTTTTCAGAGCTGAAAAGAATAAAACCAGTTCAGGCTGGAAGGGACCTTTGGAGGTCATCTTGCCCAGCCACTTGCTCAAGGCTAAGCTGAAACTTCAAAGTTTCAACTGCATTCTGTGTATCACCAAGACAGTTATTCCACAACCTCTCTGAGCCATTCTCATATGTAACCACTTTCTCCATTGTTTTTTTTAACCTTATATGTAGTCAGAATTTCCTTTCCTGCAACTTACAATTATTACCTTTTATCCTTTTGTTGATAACCTATTAGAAGTGTCTGTTGTTAATCTGGCATTCATCAAGTAGGGAAAATGCTAGTGTTAAAAGGTTGCCATTCCCTCTTTCAGATTTCCCATAGAACATATTGTTCTATTAGGACATCAGTTGTCTAAGCGGCCAATTATGTATCTACATCCATTTCAAATTACCTTAGTGATCTGATACTCTTTCAGAACTTTGCTTCCTGCTCAGTTTATTCAGGGAGCAATGCAACAAAACTCTAATAATGCCAACAAAATCAGAAGCCTTAACTCTGAAACTCTTCTACTATGTTCTGTTTCCTGAGCAAATGGGATTAGGAGAATTAAAATTTGAATTTGGATGCCAGTGTAATAGGATGTAGTGCTGAGAATTTTCTGCGGCCCACAGAAACAGATTTAGAATGGATTATTTAAACTTTATTCAGCTCTTATATGGACATTCAGAATAAACACATATGTATTTTGTTTTGTCATTTGGATAAAATTATGTAAAGCCCTCCACTGTGAATAAGTGTCCTCGGGTTTTATAAAGTTCCATCCATTCAGGTTCCTTTTCCTGAGTATTTCAGTATAGATAAGACCTTGTGAAAGAAATTCTGCAGTCTAGAGTAATATTTTCATTAGTGAGAGTCCACCAGCTAACACTGATTAAACATTGGCTTTGCAATATTTGTATATCTTAGCATTGTCTCTGATTTTAAAATAGGG
The DNA here is from genome assembly GCA_025920805.1 of Petroica traversi. NCBI lineage: Eukaryota > Metazoa > Chordata > Aves > Passeriformes > Petroicidae > Petroica > Petroica traversi. Next base: position 8,017,717 of record JAHLSL010000060.1, read on the forward strand.
GGTTAAATGTCTACATCCAAATATGTAGGAGAAAATTCCTCTGTTCATCTGCTCAATAGCTCTTGGAGGAAAATGGTCTTGTGTGGTGCCTTCTTTGTTGTTTTAAAAGCATTTTGGTCTCTACAGTTCTGCACAAGTCCAGAACTGTTCTGTTGTGGATACCTGAGTGTCTTATGCTTCTAGAACTCCAGCAGAGATTTGTCTAGTATTGCTCTGCTAAGGTTTCTGAGGGAGCTGATATGATAAACCTGTTGCACTGCACGTTTTGTTTCTGCATGCAGAAACAAAAATAATGTTTTGGTCTTTTTTTTTTTTGTTTGTTTTAATATATACATATTCTTAGTGTTATCTTGGCAGTAGAACCAACAAAAGTTCTTGCACAATAGTGTACATGATCAGTGCGCAGGATGTCACATCTGGTGGCTTTGGGTCTGAGAAAGTACAGAGACCTTACAGGGAGAATACTTTAGCAGTCAGACAGATAGAAGGGTCTTTTCTGTTCTTGTAGACACTGTGTGGCAGCTGAAGCTGTGGCCTTGGACTGCAAAGAGGCCAAAATTCATTAAGGGTACAAAGCAAAACATAAACATGGGAGTCTAGTGCTTATAGCATTCATCTGGAAGTGTGAATCCTCAGCACTACTCCATATTTCAAGTTATGGTTATACTTTATATAGTCAATAGTTGCTTAAAATGTAGAAACACTGAATTTTTTCTTTTTAGACACAACTTTGCTTTTTATCATTCATACAAAGTATTTGGCATGTCTTAGTGCCATCAAAAACCAGCCTGTTTTTCCTGTTGCCATACCAAGACTTCTGTGACAGTGCATGTGTGCCTGGATACCAGTTTTGTAGTCAAGCAGATGAAAACTACCAGGTGGATTAGTAAATCCTGTCCTTGATCTCTTTTATGCACTAGTTAAAGACATTTTTATTCTATTGCTTTTTCTACTATTGATTTGTTTTGGCATTTAGGCAGTCACAGAGAAAGGCTTATGTATCCTGTCTAGGAAACAGAAATAGAAATAGGAAGGAAATAGGAAATGACTGACAGGGATTCTCTATCCAGTCCCTCCCCTGTTTTGCAAAGTAGCAACTCCTTTGACTTCCTCTGCCTTTTTTCCTTTCCAGTGGTTTTTCCAACTATCTCCAAAATTAAGATAATAGCAAAATACCAGTCTTGCAGGTTACATTGGTCTAATTAATGTTAGACATTCATGGATTAATAGAACCCTTCTGAATATAAATTTTGAGTATAACATCTGAAACCAGACAGCAGACGGGACAGATTAATTTCCAGAGTTGTATAAAGCCATTCAGAGCATCCCTTATGCAAACATCCTGCTGACCAAGAGAAGAGAGGCCATTCAGCATTGTTTGAAATCAAGCTTACGTGCAATAAATCATACACAAATAAATACTGAGGCGGAGTAAATCACAGCTGATTCATTGGATTATGTCAACATTGTTCTAGTAAAAGCAATAAACATAAGCTTTTAATGACCTGGCTGATTATTTAAAAATCAGTCTTGTGTAAATCAGCATTTAAGTTGATACTTACTAAATGTAGTTCATGTGCATCAGCAACACGGAATAAACCAAAAACATAACCATCTCTGCGATGTCTGTTGACCAAATCCAGGGCCACTCCTGCATCTGTTTCGATGGTGTTACAGTCTGCAGGTGTAATGCTCGGTTCATTTTGAGCATTAGAGCACTGCAGTAGTGTTAGAAAAAAAGCTGAAGCTAAAAGCAGCATTTTGTTTGCAGGGATAGGTCACTTGTGCCCATGCCCTGATAAAGCCAGCCTGCTTTTAAATCAGAGCAGCCCACTAAAGTTATAAATGAATGCTAAAAGGGCATGGTTTTATATAAATTTAAGTGTCGTGTCAGACAGCCATTACCTTGACCCTGGATTAACATTTGCAAACACTAAGTAAATGATTATATAGTGATTAAACAGATTTTGAGGAAAGTAGGTTTTTTACACTCTCTGGACTATCCATCAAAGGGCCTGTTGTGATTCTTTAAGCAGGCGTTGTGCAATGGTGGTTTACCATGGAAATTACTTCTAACTGTGTAAGGCTGAGCCTGGCAGTAAGAAGGTCCAGTTTATGTGTGCAGATGTTACACAAGCTTGGTCTTCTGTTTACTATTAAAACAATTGAACTGAAAATATGCTGAAATATTTGTGGTCAAATTATGGCTATATCCATATCCCTGTTTTTACAGATCCTTAACCACCAGGCAGCTAGTGAAAGGGAAACAAGGAATTCACTCAGATGTGGAAAAGGTATATAGCTCAAGGTGCACTGCAGCTCAAGTGGTCTGTAGCTACTCTGTGAGTACCTGCTACTCCTCCAGCTCCAGAAAACTTATAGCAGATTTCTATCAGCTTTCCATCATTTCAGACTGGTACTCAGAAAGGGACTGACTGGCCTAATACCCATGTAAACTAGGCATGGCAAGAAGTGCCATAAAGCTGCCTTCATGTTCTCAACCTGAGCAGTTTTGTGTGTTTTTAGGCAATGGTAGCCTTCATAAGCTTCTTTAGAGAACTGCTGGTAATTTTTCTTTTTGTATTCAATAAAATAATGCAGTCACTAATATGATTTATACATTTCAAGGATATGCCAGTATCCTCTCCTAAGCAGAAAAGATGAGATGTTGTCTCATTGTGTTCAAAATCTTTATGCAGGATAGTTTAAGACATTCTTAAAAGGCTGTAATTGCTTGTCAGGGAGTGGCTGAAGATGGAATACAAAATTCAAACACTGAATAAGAAAATACAAAAATGCAAAGTGGGTCCAAAATGACAAGGTCAGATTCAGATGAGAAATTTTCCAAATTTAAGTTGATGTGAAGATTGGATTAGCTTCTCACAGAAAAGGTGCTGGCTGTATAATTGATTTGGGGGCTGGAAGCTAGATGATTTTTAAGGTCCCTTCCAACCCAAAGCATTCTATGATTCTATGACTTAGATTTGCATGTTCGACCTTGAACGGTTTTTTACGCTTTTTGGAGTTTTTTTGAGAAACCTTCAGAAATATAGTGAATAATCATCCTTAACAATTAGTTCAATAATTTCATTAATCTTTATTTTTAAAAATTCCACCCCTTAGCATGTCTGATGTCTAAAAAATCATGTTTTAAAGTGCAGTGAGCTGAAGCAGTAGATTCTGTTCATAGTTAGTTCAGGACACACTTAACAGTTTTCTGGTAGTAGATAAGCTAAATATGGGGCATCTTACAGTATTAGAACCAGGGGCACCCAAAACTATCATAAGTGAATTTTAAATTGTTAAAAGTAGTCCCCCCACTTGTGGAATTTGTTGCCACAGAAAGATCTGGATGCAGACACTGTCATTGGGGTCAGAAATTGCTTAGGGAAACCCATGGTCAGCAGGTCCTTAACTGCATATTAGAAGGACTCAGCAGAAGAGCACCCTTTAAAGTCCCTGCTGGAAAAGTACAAGGAGAATGGTTGTACAAGAGAAAATGACAACAGAGGGACATGTCATAATCTTCTAACCACAGTTGTCTTTTGCCTCTGAGAGAGATGGATACTGGGCTGGACATACCACTGTTCTGATGAAATAGGGCATTTCTTTTGGTTTGGATTTGTAATATTTCATTATAATTACTCAAAGTCTCTTCCAGAAGATAGGAAAAAAAGCAGTGAAATAAATGTTGTGTAAATTATCAAAGACATTTGAAATATATCTCATCAGTTAAAAATAAAATTCCCATTATTGCTGTGTTACAAATTGTACCCCAATTCATTTATTACGATACTGGTTAATTTTTTCAAATGGACAATAATACTGTTGAAAGGCATTGGATTAGGTGATTTTTAACACAATTCCCTCAGCTGTCTGTTTTTTGCAGATTGTTCTTTTTTTCCTCTTCTGTTCTGAGTTGTTCATTGTGACACCCATCATTTTTTTGACCATAGCTTATGTATGTATAGCATATATTTTATGTATGAAATTGAAACAGTATGAATAAACAGTGGAAAATGTGCGATTCCTGCAAAACTGAATGGAGAAGTAAAGTAAGATTCTGTTCTAGAGAGTTTTGTCCTTGATTTCTTTGGAAAATAAGGATTGGACTCTAATATTAAAGTACAGCATTGACAAGAATTCTAGGCACAGTAACAGCAGTTAATTAAATATTGGTTGCACTTAAGTCAGGATAATGCATTTTTATTACTTCTCCTTCAGTTTGATATCTTGTAAAAAACTTAATTTATTTTTATATTTGTTACTTGTAAGTTTTGTGTGTTTCCTTAATGAAGCCATCTCTGTAAACAGATTGCTGAAAGGAATAGAAATATTTATCCAAGCATGACATTCCTCTTGCATATAGCATATCAAAACCTTGTTTATGACTTCTACCAAAGCTTGACTTGCAACAGTAAGAGGTGATCCACATTCAAACTTTATGGTAATAAACATCCATCCTAAACCTCTCCAGAGCACTGGGAGAACACACCAAAAAGAGGCTTATCTTCCCCACTTGAAAAACAGTGTATGAAATGTGTAATAAATTTAACTTTAAACTAGAGGGATATGAAGAAGAGAGCTGGCACATAAAGGAGATGATATGCAATAACCAAGTCTTCCTTTCTGAAAGTACAGCTGTAACTATTTACAGATATCCCTGGTCTCTTGGGAGCACAGCTGCTGTGAGCAGCCTGTTCTCTGCCTTCTGCAGGAGCGCTGCACACCCAGGCTGGTGTCACCACATGGCACAGCTCAGTCACCTTTACCATCTTGTACTGTGCTGCTCTGCAGCCACTCTTGTTCCTGCTCCCAACCAGAGCCCAGCTAACACAGACACGTGTGGCTCCAGTTGCTTAGAGGTGAATTCTGGGCTGACGTCTCCTTTTTTTCAGTCTGAAATTCCCCAGAGCTTCAGACCTTGGTGGCCTTGATGCAAAAAACAAAGATTTGCAGTTCCTGGGGTGGTTCTGCACTTAACAGGAATGCCCCTAAGTAGGACAGAAAAATAAGTAAATGTGACATGCTGAATTTTTATCTGCTGGGTGTAAACAGAATGCCCCCAATGCAAATGCAATGTTAGACAAATTTGCTTTGGTTATGGTTTTCAGAGCAGCAGCTGCAACTGTAGCTTCCCCTCTCTGCCTGCAGCTTATTTTTCTTTACCAGTCACCAGTTTTTTATCAAACTTGTAGACGTTTCATCACCTTGTCTATCAAATTTCATTCAAAGAGACCTTAAGTTCAAAAGCTGTTTAGAGGAGACAAACTGTCAAGTGAGCAGGTTGACAATGTAGTTCCAGAAATCTCATTGCTTAGGATGCCTCAAGGACTAATATGGGAATAAAAAGGGTGTCAGTACTCCTTGTCTTGTCCTCAGTGTCTTTGGCTGCAAATTGCTTTTTAGAAAAAAACAGTCTAATTGTAAATTGTTGACTCTAAGGATATGTTGAAAGACTGACCTTTTAGCAGAGGGGCTTGAGAGGCTGGGGGAAAAGGTGAGCTTAAGAATTTGGTGTTAAGAATGGAGTCAGAGGGAATTCTGCATCTCAGAGATGCTGAAGAAAATTAATAACTATGAATTGTGTGCAGTAGGTACGTTCACACAAATAGAATTATTATTTCGTTTATTTTATAAAAACCTTGTTTTCAAAATCCATCTTAAGAACTTTGATGTCTGGGTCTCACTTTTTAAAAATCTTCTATTTCCTTTGAATATTACTGTGCCTATTTTTACATTCATGTGCCTCACCTATATTCTGAGGCAAAGGCCTGAAAATATCAGATAAAAATGTCAACAGTCCTGGAGGTCATTGACCATCATTTATCTGTGCTTGAATAAAAAACGTTGTTCATGTGAAATTGGAATGTTTGCTCAAATAAACATCAGACCAGATTTTAGCTGGACATTGCCCAGATAACAAGTTATAAATGGATGATATTATATCATAAGATCAATAGGTGCTGAAAAACCATAGAACAAAATTGAAAAGTGAATTGAGAATGTCTACCCAAATCCATCTTCTTCTCATCTCCAGTACTGGATGAAGACCTTTGTGTCACTGGCTTGTTTTCTGCCAGACAAGGACAAGCAGCACTAACAGTTCAGGGTCCTGGGAGGAGGTGAGGAGCACTTGGGTTGTGGCTGGAGGAACTTGGGTGTGTTACTGCCCTGCTGCTTTGCTCACATTGGCTGGAAGCTGAGACCAGGCTGGAAGATGGAGAGGTTCAGCACTACCTGGGCATGTTTTTAAGAGGATTTGCTGCAATTCTGTCTCAGAGGGTCACTGTGGGGAGACCAGGCTGCCCATGTAGGTGTGCTGGAGGGAGAATGCTGCAGTGCTGGCCCACTCACAGATTGGCATAAAGGTGCTGAGTCAGCAGCAGGATTTGAAGTCCTGATGACTAAATGCTACCAGCTGTTAATTATATCAATGCCATATGGGAGTGCTGCAGTATCCAGGTATGTCCTGAGGACAAAGGAAACACAGAAACTATACAGCCTCAGACTCCTACTTCTAATGCAAGAATTTAATCTTGGACATCTATTATGTCAGAATTCTATTACGATAAACACTGGTGGTGGCCCAGGTGACACTGAAACTGGGTATGGACTCTGTGCTGGAGTGGCCACAGCAAATAAAGGAAATGCTCATGACTCTGCACTGACCACTGGTGCTTTGTTGATCTGTACTGCTCAGATAAACACCCCTCTGCTGTTTATTTTTAAATCAGAGAAATCTTTGAACTGAAATCCCAGATCCAAGTTAGGGAAATTATTGATTCAGATGTCATTTCTGAGCCTTATCTGCAGAACAGGCTACACAGTATCCAAATGGAATGCTCAGAACTGTGGATCCAGACTTTCCAGTGTCCTCTGTATCTCCCCCTTGCTTATGTTCACACCAACTCCACTCCTTTTATCTTCACTCACTGTGGCTGTCCAATTTACTGTTGTAAGGAGCCACAGTCAAGAAAAAAGAACAGAGTGAAATGGGGTATTCCTGTCTGTGACTAGCAGTTAATGAAGCTGACTTCTTCCCCAGTGCTCCTTTTGGGGAAGAATCTGGTTGTGTGTGTTGATAAAAGTCTCCGTAGTGTCATGAAACTGATGGAGCCACAGTGGGAATAGAACCAACATGCAAACAGTTAATAAAAAGGACTGTGCAGCAGAAGTGAGAGGCGTGGTGATTAACTGAGAAAAGAGGGGCAAACCCAGCAGTTTGAAAATCCCTGACATGTGACAGGCTGTTGCCCCAGTCTCTGTTCCCTGAGTCACTAAAGGCAGCCGAGGGTGCTCTGTGTGAGGGCAGGGAGCAGTGCCTGCTGTCCCAGATTTTGGCATATGGCAGATCAGCAGTTCCTGCCCATGGAAGGAGAACACACTGGTTTTGTTAGAGAAACCTGAGCTGGCAAAGGTGAAACTTCCTGAGGGAAAAACAAGATGCTGTAATTCAATGACTTGATAAAAAAGGGAATGCTGACACAGCCTAGAGCTCCTACTGCAATAAGAATTAGTTAGAATTTGAATTTTAGGGTTTTCAAGAACTGTCTAGTTTTGAAACTTTTTCTACTGTGACATGAATGAACCAAAAATATATTGAAATGTCTCATAATGTGGGATTGAAATGGAATTACTTTTGGCTCAGTTGATACGTTTCACACATCATTTTTTGGCTTATTTTAATCTTTGAAGCAATTAAATTACTTCTTTATATCAAATTTATGTTTGTAAGTTTTGCAGACTGAAAATGCAAACCTAGTTTCTGTGAATATAATTCCACACAATATTTCAATATTATTTTTCCTCTTCTCTAAATAAAATAATATTTATATTTTATTTATAATAATAAAATAATACATTTTAATCAACTTGCATAATGCCAGGATACTTTGAGAAGACCATAATTTTTTGTTAGAAGGCTCTTTAAATGTAGAAATTATTCAGGATCTCTAGGGATGATACAGTATCATAAAAGCTTCAGAAACAATAATATTTTATTGATTTTGTTTTGAGAAAATGGTTTTACAGATCTGGTAGCAACTGGAAAAAAGGCTTTGTGGTCTTACACAAACTCCTTAATTATTGCAAATATCAGTGTACTCCTGGCCACAGATGACATTTCTTTCCTATGTTCATTCTTGTTCTTCTTGTCTTCTCATTTATTTATATTTGGTTTTGTCAGTACAATTACTATGTCTGACTTTAGTGAAATCGATTTTTCTTAGCTGCAGGCTGTCGAGTGTCCCTGTGGCTTCTATTATAAAGCACTTAATATGACCTATCTCAAGAAAGAATTAGACTGATTTTTTAAATCACTGTTTTTCTTGCACAGCAGCATCAATAGAGCATGAGATTCTGAATAGCCTGGACTTGATTCTCCGCCAGCCAGAATTATGTGCAGAGGCTTCACACGTGTGTAGGCTCTTCCACATGCTTTAAGTGAGGTATGAAGCATTAATAAAAAAATAATCTTTCTTGAGATTTTCTATGGGAAATTAAAAAATAGGCTAAGCTCCTCACATTATAATTAAGAAGTTTATCCACAAAATAGCAAACCCTTACAAGCTTTTAATGCTACCCAGTGCAGAAGTGCTGTTCCCTGTTCATGCCCTGTCACGGGGCTGTGACTCTCTAAGGCCCCCAGAGCGTCCCTGCTGCGGGAGGGTTTGGTGCTGTGCCAGGCTCAGCACACTGGGGCTGTTCCTTGGTGGCCTTGGGGACAGGCTCCCAGGCAGTGCTGGGGGAGGCCATGGCCAGGGCTGGCCCTCCCCACTTCCCTCAGGAGCTGCTTTAAGCCGAGGCTGCAGTGTTTGGGCCCCTGCCCAAGCTCCAGCTCCTGCTGCATCGCTGCTGTGCCTGTGCCTGGCCAGAGATGCTGCAGATGCAGACACAGGTTCAGCCCTGCAGCCTTGTGCACCTGACTGGTCACTGCAGGCTTGCTGGGAGGCCACTGGGCTGTGCCTGACTCTGACTACCATGACCTCACCAGCCCCTGACCATGCCTTGCTAACTCACATTCACAGCTGGACCTCAGGGCTGCCAGGGAGGCCCCTGAACTTACGTGGTAGACTGGCTTCTTCCTGTAACCTGACTTCCAGGCCTGGGTGTGCCCTGCTTGCCTCCTTCAGGCACCATGGGACAGCCCCCTGCCCCGCCAGCCTGGTTGTCACATTTGCCTCCATCTCCCCATTCCTTGGGGAGTAGCCATCCCACAATGGGCCCTGACTTGCTACTGGGGATATTTTTTTCTGATGTCTTTGGGTTGTCCCAGCCCTGCAAGTTCTTTTATCCTCCACACTTACCTTTGCTTCGTGCTCTGCCTGTGAGGGGAATTTGAGCATTAAAAGCCAAATACTTTTGTTGGAATATGCCCCAGTTAAATTTCTTTTCCCATTCCGTACTTGTGCTTTCATAGAACTGAGAATGCTGAACATGGACAGTGTAACAAGCAATTTATTTATTTGAAGATGTTACACAACTTGAAAACCATGTTGCCATTTTGGCTGTTATTTTGTTGCAGATAGTTGAGGTACTTGGGTGCTGGCTAGACTTCCGGAGGCTTTCCAGTTATCAAAGGATGGAGAATGTTTTCCACCCGCTTTGCTTCTCCTGGACATGAATCTGATAGAGAAGGTTCTTCAGGAAAAGGGAGAATAACTGGTCCAGTGACTGGTTTGGTCAGGTCTGGTTTCTTTACTTGAATCTTCTCTCCATCAGGAGGGTGTGTAGGTACTACAGCCTTAGGTGGAGCTGGCTTTCTGTCTTTATGTTCATTTTTACTTTCTTGTAGGCTGTGGAAAGTGATGTCCTCATTTGAAGAGGGTAGAATTTTAACACAGCCCACTGTTTTTTCCAGATGTGGGGAGAAAGGATCGGCATCTGAAAGGGAAGCCTGTTGATCCTGCGTGGATTTTCCAGGCGTCTGATTAGCTTCCTGGTTTTCCTCTTCAGTGGCAGGATCCTAAATAACAAGGAATAAGCATTATCTAAAATGAAGCAATTCCCAGTTCCTTCATATATGAAGATCACCCTTCACACTAAGGATCTCCAGTTCTCCAAGACCAGCTACAGAACAGAAGCTCAAAGGATAAACAAATGTAACTACTTCTGCGCCAGGGGAGATGGGTGCATGAAACTTGGGTAACTACAGTAATATGGCCTTGCACTCCCTTTGTGATTTACAATTTCATTGTAGAGCATTCTAAACACATTCTTCATGATTGTCTCTGTACTCACTCTATTGCCTTTCTGTCCACCCAAAATAGTCTGTTTTATCTCAAGAGAGATTTCTTCCTGATCTGGCCTTACCACTTTTTTGAAGCACATGTCTTTGTGAATAAAAATCTTAAAAATGGCTATGCTTTCCAAAGTTCAAGACTTGTTTTGTAAAGGAGTATTACTCTTGCAATATTAAGATTAGATTAAGAAATACCTGTTGACTGAAGATTTCACAGGATATTGTGACAAACTCTTCTCTGTAACTCTTTACTACAGAGCCTTTGCAGAAACCAATTTTCTGTAAGAAGAAAAAACAAGCATTTTTTCACTTGGAGCACTGATACTAAGCTCCTATCTTGTAAAACAAGTGATTATGAAAGGCTGAGTGGTTATAGCTTCTAAGTGTATTTGTAGGGATAAACAGCTTGGGCAAATTTTATTTTGGGATTGGCAACCTCACAAAGGCAGGCAGTGTTTTGATAAAGGCCTTGTGTTTGCAAAGGAGGGTTAGGTAACACAATAGCAAAAATAAGCTGACTACTTAAGGCCAAACTACAACAGCTTGCTTATTCCTGCAGCAGAATATCCCTCTGCAGGCAAGTTGTGTATGGAACATAGTATAATATTCCACACAGAACCAATTTTACGCCATACTAGTAAAAGAAACTGTGAAAAAAAAATGGTGTTTCTAGTAGTTGTGTTTGTACTTGGCTGTAGGTATCACGGCTTGGATCTCACTTAAGATGGGGCTTGAAATGTTATCTCTTGACAACATGCCCGTTTAGTCTTCCAGTTTCTCTTAAAATTTTTTTCCTTAGTTCCTAAATGTTTTCCTTAGCTGACCTGATTGTAGTATGAATATACTCTTTATGCACTGTTTGTGATTTATTGTCTATGTCTTTATCCTTGGAAGAAATTCTTTAGACTCATTCAGTTTTGTCAGGTGATGGCTACTCCACCTTTTACTGGATAATATTTTAAAATTTTCTTTGCTTATGGACTTCTGGTAAGAATTCAGAACTTTTGCTGAAATATTTCTTTTTCTAAAGCACTCTGTAGAGCTTAAAGACAGTGTAGAGCTACAATCCAGAAAAAGATGACAGTGGGGTTTGGTTCTTGTCTGCAAAGAACCAAGGAGATAAATACTAAATATTTGCTGAGGAATCATAGTATCTGGAAAACTGTTGTTTATACAAGGAAAAGTACTTACAGCCGTTTCTGGTGGAAGTGGCTCACACATCGAGATGTCATCAACTGCGTCACTTTTGGAGCAAGATGTCTCCTGAATTAAAAACTCCACAAAATGTGCAGGACCAATGACCCACTGTAAATGAGAGGCCAGATGCAATTAGAACTTGTGCATGTGTCAGGAAGAATAAAGAATTCTACTGACCTTGAAATATATTAAAAAATTCTCCTAAGTCTGGAAGGAACAGGTGGTACTTGGGGCTTCACTGCTAGTTGTGTTACAGTGAATGTTTGTTTGCCAGTGCTGCTTTGTTGCCTTGTCATTTTTTACTTCTTATATATGTACAGTCTTAGTAACTCATGGATTGGCATAGTGGAAAGTAGTTTGGATTTTGTCATAAGCTAGCATCCTTGTAGAACTACATAGCCAAAGACCCTCTTCAGTGTCTTGTTGACAATTTCTGGTTGTTTTAATGAACAGGATAATTTTACTATTTCTGAAATTGGGGTTAGAAAATGGAAATGATTAAATAGTATATTGTAGTAATATCAGATGGTTTGAGACAAAGGACAAAACCCACTTTGCTATCTACACATACTGAATTTTAGAGAGACTAGATAGAACTGTGGTAAACAAAGAGGACTTATCCATGAGAGCATGAGCTCTGTGTTAGTCTAAAATTAGTTTTAAATCATGCTTAGACTCATTCAGTGAATTACAGGTATGTGTTGGAAGGTATGACTGTGCTTTATTAAATACTTTCTGTTAGGGAGTTGTGAATTCATGGTGGTGGAAGAAAAAGTATTTACAGTGAAGCTTTCCTGAACTTGAATCAAGTCTGTGTATTGACTTTTGCATAAAGCCCTTCTGTCTGCAAAAATGAAATCAGAGTCTTGGATCAAGAAGATCAGGAGAATTCTGCATAGAAGGATTCTTAAGGGCTAAAACAAATCGAATGAGCCTTGGCTTACCTGCATTGAAGCTCTTGTGACATTGAGGACAGTGAAATAATGAGTTTGTTCACTCTCTTCATTGAACTTGGCAAGACTTCGAGCAGCAGCCTCAAAGAACTTGGGGTCATTTGGAGAAAGATCAATCGGACAGTCAGGACATCTTGACCGAATATATTTGCGTGGAACTTTTTATTCAAACAAAACAATGTCGTTAGAGAAGGCATAATCATAAAAGCATATTGACAGTGTAGGTCACTGTAAATGCATCTATGCCCCCAACTCTGCCCACTTGTCCTCCACTCCTCTGGAGTAACAATATGAGGTTTGCACCCCTTAATAATTCTGAATCTTTATGTATTTGCAGAGCCATAAAAATGTTGCAGTGGAGGCAGACACTGAAGTAAAAAGTTCAGCCTGTTGACAGTGGGCTTGCTGTTTTTTCTTGCCTTTCACAAACCCATAAAAATGTTTTTTGGTTCAGAGGGTAAAAGCCCATATAGAGGCTCTGCTGAGAGTCCCAGAGGTTAAAACAGTTATTACTGAACTCTTTTGAGCTGCAGGACCTCCCTGACCTTATGATCACTGACTTGAGAAAATCAGGGCAGCTGAAGCTAATGGAGATGTTGCAGTGTCATAATTACATTTGAGATTTAAAGTAATGCTTTTTGGCAAAGAGTTTTTCCAGTTCTCTTAAAAAGAGTATGTTAAAAACATACCTGGTTGTAAAGTGCACTCATAAGTATTCAGATGAGCAATATTTCTTGCCTGATTAATGTAGATAATTGCTTTGCATTGACCGTAAACCTAAAAAAATATAAACAGTTAGAGACAATTAGTATTGCACTCTTTACTGCTCATCTAGGACCTAGACAGGAGTAGTTCATTTTCTTCATGCAATCATGGAATTCTTTTCAAGACAAAAGTTTTGTTAATACTCAAATGTGTATTAACACATTCCTAAGCATCTCCTTTAGAAATAAAAGGCCAGCTCATCCTCTGGTGTGATTTTGAGCTATACAGTGCTTATCTGTGGGGTGGCCTACCCAGGGCCACTCTTCTGGCAGCTGAGAAGTGCCAAGTGTCACAGAACGCAGCTGGATCTCTGTCCTGGGCTGGGTTCATGTCTGGAACCCAGAGAGTTTAAACCCAGAGATCAGTTCGGAGTGTCTGGATCCAGTCGCCTGTCTTCCACCTTCCCCCTTTTCTCTGTAATCATAGGGAGAGCGGTAGGAAGGACTATAAATCAGTTTTGTGGCATAGTAGGGTCATCCTTGCACACAAAAAACTCTGACTTTATGCCAGAAAAAAATACTGGCCTATTAATATCCATTGTGCTGTTATGTTTAAGAGCTGAAAGTACATTCCTTGAGAGCTTCTTAGATCTTCCTACATGTGTTCAACGCCTCTGGACGTGCATTTCTTGGCTTCACTGAAGCCAGATCAACCATATAGGCTTTGTGCCCTTTTTCTGCTGAAAACACTGTAATGAGAAGTGAGCAGAATTCTTGTTATTTTTTTCTAGTTTTTCATTGAAAAGTCAAAATTGATTGACTTTAGAAGCAGTCCAGGACAATTTAATCATAACTTCCTTTTTTTTTTTTTTTCTTTTTTTCTTATGAATCTTGTTTCTTGTCATTCTTCATTTTCTAAGGGTTTTTGTTGTCAAGGTCACTTGTTCAGAATAGTTTTGGTCACCTGTAGCAACAGTCTTGGACCACTTTCTGTCTTTGTAGCTTATCTTTCTGAGCTTTCCTTTTTCTTATATTTCAGTGCAATTTTTGCAAAGTTGTCAGAATAAAAGTGGAATTAAACTAAACCAAAAATCACATGTTATATAAAAATGAATTTCTTTATTCCCTCCTTGACAGGCTGTCTTTAAATAAACTCTTATAGGACTGCTATAAAAAGTAAACCATTATTCAAATAGTGTCTAGCATTGTTATTTAGTTTGGTCTGTTTATTAGCTCTGGTTAAAAACTTTCTTTTGATTTTCACTTTTAAAAATAAATCTTACCAGTCTATAAACTGATTAGAAGATACAGAGTAAAACTGTGGATATTATTAAAAGGGCTTTGATTTTTTTCTAAACTTTCTTACCCACTAAAAGTGCAAGGGATTTTGCTGTCATCAGTAGTTCCTGAGTAACTCATCATATGTGAGATTAAATAGAAAAATAAAATCCTTACAGTTGAATGAGCAGGTCTGGTGCTACAGTTCTTCCACAACTTTTTGCTGAGTACATGGCATTCAGTATCTACTACATCCAAGATGAGATAGAAGACAGAACCAGTGATCTCCTGAAAACAAGAAACAAAAGGGTCACATCCCAGTTTTGTATCAAACAAAGCAGAGACACATAAAAAGGAGAGATGGAGAAATGGAAAACACACAGGTGGAATGCATAGATATCCTGAAAACTGAACACTCCCCTTGACAAAAGTGGCAAATCAGATGAAATTCAGGTCCTGTTAGAACAGGCTTGGTCATGCAACTAGCCAGCTTTACATAAAGAACAGTCCTTTGTCAGTTTTATTCTTCTGCTTCTGGTACCAACCAGAATCCAAGAAGAAAGACTAAACATGTTGATGTTTTCACTGTCAACTGCATTTTACTATCAGATTTGAAAGGCAGGTCATTTTGCCTGAAATAAGATGATAAATACCACAACTAATAAAAAGCTGCTAATGTGGAACATTCCCAGTAGGCTTTAGGAAGAGAAATGTCTTATTTCTTAGGGCAGCATCTTCTTCAAGTGTGGATGCTTTGCACTTGCTGTAAAGAGGCAATGGCTACATTGATGCAGAAGCTTAAATATTCTCTCAGCTATCAGGGAGTGCTGTGAGAGACCTTGCAAAGTCACGTGGATGTCTCGAACTCACTTAAAGCTTCTGTCCAGTGCTTAAGTCCAGAAACTTTTATTCAGTTCACTGAAGCACAGGGTGCACAAAGAAATTCAGGCTCAACCTTTGGGCAAACATCTTTCCAGGCAAGAAGTACAAGGAAGGACTAAAAGTACAGCTTTGAATGTCTAGTGCTTACATCATGTAGTGCAGGAAGATGAGATGCTGCATAGTGCAGCTCCTCATTCTGCTTCCACTGTAGATACAGGTAAGCACCTTTCCAGCATATTTATCAAGGATACAGCTTAGTTGGATCATGTTTTATTTATATCCTTAGAGGAAAGATGGAAAGAGGGCAGCTGTCACTTACATACCCTAAAGAACTTAGATGTGAGTGTTAGCTGCGTGTTTAGACTGAGATTATGTCTTTGCTGAAGGGGGAAAAAAACCAACACTGAATGGGAGCAGTGTTCATTCATCCGTGCTTGATTTCATCGGTTTGTGGAGCAAACATTAAATGGGGCAGCAGTCTTGTGGAAGTCTGGGTATCTGTATCCTTTTGGATTTAGTTTTGGTTTCTGTTTAACAGTGACTAAATACCAGTCAATATGGACTATAAAGCTGGAGTACTGCTCGCTTTTTTGCCTTTGTACTGCTTAGAAAACCACTAAGTGATCTGCTCTGGAGTTCTGAGGAGATCAAGTGATGCAAAATTACTACTTTACTACTCTGGTCACACCCTATAGAGATCTGTGGGATGGTGATTTTATGTGAGCTCTACCATATATACTAGTAATACTAAACCCTTTAAATATGAAAGGGCAAAACTAATAGAAAATAAATACAAAGAATGATTAAATTGTTTTGCTATCACTGTCTCTTAGTTCTATTCTTACATATGCAACTTCTCATGCTTTCTACGATGTTTTGTATTTTCATATGGTCTTTTTTCCCCTAAGTATTCTATAAAGTGATATGGTAATATCTTGCACTGAGCTCTCAGAGCTTGCTTACACTAATCCTGAGGTTTAATTAAAGTGTCATTTTGAAGGCTGTGAAAAGATCAGAAGTTATTTTGACAAAAAGTGACGCTGAGGCGCAGCAGTGCTGATTGTGCAGTGGCATGGCAGAGTCCCCACACCTGGCTTCTGTGGAAGGAATTAATCACAATTTTCTGTTTTCATACAAGATAGCTAAATACCCTGATGATAATTCTCTTTAATATGTTAGCTGATATAGCTTAAATCTGTAAACACAATGTAAGACCAGTCATAGAGTAATTGCTACTTGCTGAAAATGTGGTTTTGAGTAGTGCAGCATTCAGTACAAGTTTGTAACTTTAAATATGACTTCTATAAGAAAAAAAGCCATCACTAAGAAGAAGAAATAGCCAAGAAAAATGTGCATCTTTAAGGAGTCTCATATTTGGAGTTGGTGACTTGAGCTTTCAAGCTGGTTGATAAGGAATTCTGGAGGCAAAAGCACACACACACCTCATTAAAGAAATGTTCTTATAATCAAATGTGTTTGGTGTTAGATGGGTTTCCTCAGCTGAATCATGAATATTGATTATAAATCTTGGTGATCTTAGAAACTAAATGCAACCAGAGCAGGCCAAACTATTTCTTATTGCCTATAGCTCTCTTGTATAATAGCAGCTCTGATAAGCAGATGAGGTTATTACAAAATCTACTCATCTTTTGGACTACCTGCTTCTATATGTATCATCCTCCACTGGGGAAAGGATAATTTGGGGCTTATTCAGAGCTCAGCAGATCACTGAAGGTTTAATCATCCTTATTTTAATTTTCATTAAAAGACCGTTATGCAAAGGCCTTTTGATATCTGCTTAGTATTGAATAAAAAGTTGTATATCTTTCCTGCATTGCCAAAAAGATCCCTTCCTCAGCACTGCTGGTGCCAGGCTGCAATGTGTGCTGGACAGCACAGAGGAGATGTGGCATCAGGGTAACCTGGTGCAAGGGAAAGAAGTGAAATATTTTGGCATGTTTTGTAATTTTGGTTAAGTGCCTGTCAGTGAAGCTAATCATGAGTCTCTTGTATGAAAGCAAGCTCTGTCCTACTTGCATATAAGTTAATAGCAGATGGCTCATTAGTTTCAATTAGAGCAAAGCCGAACTACAGGTTGCTTAAGGGCAGATTTGAATTTGAAGTAACTTTGAAAATGTTTTTATCCTCAGTACTGCTTAAGAAAGTGAGAAGGACCACTGGCTGGTGTGAGGGAAAAAGAAAACTTCTTAATTTTTTTAGGAGGAGTGGGAGGTTGCATGAGGCTGTTACTGTCCATGAGCCCCTTTGACATTGCTGACTGCTCCTCATGTACTCAGTCCCAGCAGCAGCAACAATGGGACAAAGGGCCTAGGATGTCTAGTTTGTTATTGCAATATCTTGAAACGCATTATACTCAGGATACAAATATTAGATGGAAGAAAAAAAACAGAAAAGAAAGAATAAAAGTAAATAAGTAAATGAAACCCCCAGATGAACATTATGTTTGCTCTAAAGCAACAAGTTAAGTCTTTAAGAAATTGAGTGACAGACAAATCACAACCAAGGAACAAAATTCTCTTGTGCTGAGATATCTCTGGCACAGGCAAAGGGAGAAGTAGGGAGATAACTGAGGTGGTTTGCAGCTGTACTCTAGGGTGGGTTACAGGGGGCTCTAATTATTGTCAATAGGAAATAGCCCCAGGAGGGAGGTCTGAGTACCTAATTCCATGCCTGGTGATGTGGATTCTGGGCCAGCTCATATGCATCATGTGGAAAAATTCTGACGAGACCTGATCCAGTTGCTTAGTGGGCACATTCTGTCAACTGAACAAGGCAATATAGAGAACACAGTGCAAAGCACAGCAGAGCATCTTTAGCTGTGATATCTCGGGTTGCTGGAGTCCACAGTGTGTCTGCAGGAACCATGTCCTTGTAAGAGCAGCAGGAAAAGTGTCATATCCTTGCCAGTACAGATCTTTAAGCATCTGGCAATGAGCCTAATTTTCTTTAGCGTTTAGAACTCAGCCTTTCAGGTAAGCTTATGGGAAGTGAGCAGGCATTGCAGGGAATGTTAGCAGTAGGCTTCCATAGTGCCTAATCTGCTGCAAGCCCTTGTGAATTCATTTCAGGCTGTCCCTAGTTAGTGCCAGTAGAGTCAGTTATTGTAACACAAAATAATCATATATTAAGCACACACAGAGAAATACGATACTTGAGGAAGTGTGAGTGATATTCTATAGGTATTTCCAGTGTATTTTTTGCCCTTGAACTGGTTTCAGATTTCTTCTGGAGAATGAGTCATCTTTTAGGGGTCTGTAAAGGAATTCCTTCGTCCCAAGCAGGATGTGTTTACACCTGTTAGTGCTCATATCTTCTGTGCAAAACACACGATGACTTACTAGCCTTTGCACTCCAACTGCTCAAGGCAGTGGGAGGAAGGTGTAAAATGAAATTAAATCAGAGAAGTGGTGTTTCATATCAAATTTGAACTGATGCCTGGAGCTATTCCAAGGGCAGGCAGCAGAGAGTCATGACTGAGATTTGCTCTCTAATTGCCCACAGTGTGATGAAATTGTTTCTATTCTGTGCATAAAGTTGACATGGCCTCTGGAGTCCTGTGAATAGAACTTTGCATTTGCCTTTTGAAATATTACTTTATTAAAATAGATATTTCTAAGATATAGACACAGGGAGAAACATCATTGAGCAAGAGGGTGACTTACCTGCGGCTGTTCTCGGGCGCTGACAATTCTGTAGAGGCTGAGTACGTAGCCCTCTTCCCGGTGAGCATTGATCTGGCGCAGGGCCAGGTCTGCAGCCTCCTCCACTGCAGCATCATCACAGCGTGGGGAGAGCAGGGCAGGCTCTGCTCCTCGGGCTGGAGGGGCAGCAATGCAGGAGCAAAGCACCTGGATGCCAAAGAGCATCCGAACCAGCCAAGCCATTCTGCTTAGGGAGCCAGTGGTGCAGATCAGGGTGGTCAGTGATGATGGAGGGGCTGAGACCTGAATGAGATCACTGACTTTCATAGTGGAGCCCGTGTCTCTTTATAAACTTGTGCCCCCTTTTTGTTACATAATGACCATCACCTTTAAACCTTCAGCTGCAACAGTAAACACTAAGTCAATGATTACAAGGTTTTACAGAAGTGTTGTTGCTCCTCTGAGACCAGAGAGCAATTTTTTCCTCCTGGCTTTCCATCTCTAATTTGGACTTCACTGGGCAGATCATGCAATTTTGACTTCATGGCAAGGGATAAGAATACACACACAAAGCTGCTTCCTTAAGAAACCAGATTTGCTTGAATAAACCTATGTGCAGAACTGGTCTGGCTTCAGTTCTGTTCTGTCAGTGATCCAGTTCTTCTCCCAAATAAAACAATGACAAAAGTTTCAGTAATTTGAACAGGAAATGGATAAATGCCACAGGGTTGACCGATCTTGAACTTTATATTTGTTAAATGCCAGTTTTAAGCAAATATATTGACTCTATTAGATGGAGTCAATCTGGTTGTGATAGAAAGCTCAGTTTGGATTCATTCTGAGATCATTTCTACTGATCTCGATACCTACAGCTGAATGCTACCCCTTAGCCCTGGAGGCATTGAGACCCCTCAAGGGTCATGGAAAATTCTTCCTAGAGAAACATTAGTTTGAAATTACAGCAGTGTGCCTTGTGAATAACTGTCAGGAACTTCATGCTAGAGGCAAGGGGAAATAACTTTACAAGTACCTCATATCTTAAAGATTTGAAGAAGTGACAGTGACCATTACTTGGGGAGGATTCCAGAGCATGTCACTGATTTTCTACTAAGGGGGATTTCTGCAGCATTTCACCTTGAAGGATACCAGAAGCTGGATTACCACATCCCTGGCTCTTATTTTTTTTCATGGAACTCTGTGACTGCAGCTTTCTGCTGGAGAGCACCTTTAGGAGTACCTTTAGGTTGGAAAGTTATATTGAATGAGGAAGAAATGCTGCAAGTGAAGGGCATAATTGTCTCCTCAATACTACTGTGATGCTTGGGGTAGTTAAAAATTTCTATATTGTCACTTTTTTTTTACTGACTGTGTAAAGAATCTTAGCTCAGACGTGTTTAAAGCATCTGGGAGGCAGCAGAATGTCTCCCAGGGAATGTCCATAGAAAACTGGGATTTAACACACAGCCAGGAGACCTGCAACAGCACTGGAGCTGAAACTCTTCTAAAAAGATTTTGTTTGGTGGCAGAAGTGCAAAACTCCAATAGCAGGACAGAAGGGGCACATGGCTGCTAGAATGAGCCCCACATGTTGGGTGAGGGATAATGCAGGGACTGTATCCCAGAGGGCAGGGATACAAGGGGTGAATGTTGAGAAGCTCTGCTGTAGCCATAGTACAGGAACCGCAGAAGCAGCAATGCAGACTCACTCACATTGTTCCTTGTGCCTGGGGATGCTTCCCCTGCGGCTAAAGGATAATAACTCATTTTCTTTATCCTTACAGTGCATGGCATTTCTATGGAGATGGGTGCCAGTTAGTACTGGCTGTGTCGGGGCTTCTTATAATAGGGGATTGTTATATCCCTGACTCTGTTCTTTGTACTCTTCCTCTGCCTGGAAAGGAAAAATTTCTCTGTTGAAGTAGCTGACCTCAAAACATGGACACAGCTGGGAAATCCAAGCATGTGCAGCCAAAGCAGCACATGAAGTACATATGCTTTTGCAAAACAGGGTTTGAAAAAGCTGAAAAACATTGTCAGCCAGCCTTGCAGACATGGCAAAACTCTTCATGCTGCATTTCAAGGGAGGAGACATTTGTATTTTATTGTGAAATGAGAGACCATTTCCTATCTCTCATTGCCCAGAGAATTGATTGTTAAACACTGAATCTGTTTCTAAGGCCCAGGAGCATGAAAATGGTGCTATACTGGTGGGAGACAAAGTGATTGCTTCAAATCGGTCATGGAAAACAGATCTGTAAGGGGCACGATGTGTCCTTAAGAGGACAATTGTTAAGCAGAAAGAAGATGAAGTGCAGCTATTAAAGTGGAATGCACAGAGAAAATTTTTTTTCTTCCTGTTTTAGAAAACAAGGGAGTGGTCACACCAGGTGTAGAAGAACATCTGTGAAGTATGGAGCCTGCAAATGTTTTTACTACGTATCTTTGCTTTTTGTTGGAAAAGGCAACAAGAAAATGCAGCATTTCTGGATTTCAGAAATCCCCAGGGGCAGGGATCCCTTCTATAAACATATTGTGTCTGCCATCAGAAAATTTTCTACACCTGGAAAACACTCTCTCTTCTATAGCTTAGTTCCTATTTCATTATATACAAGACAATTTCTATGGTTTAGTTATGATGATTCCTAGTTTTGAAAAGCCTCATGTATCTGGTGTTACAGTGATGCATAACAATAGTTGCCACTTCATTAAATCCTGTACTGTGTCTTGTGCAGTGACATGGGAAGACCATCTACCTTACTGCATTAAGAGATTTCTACAGCTTAATACTAGTGCTTTTTGAAGGAATGGCTGCACATAGGATATACTGGAGTCACTGCCTTACAGAAAAGCAAAAACTCCCTGAGCCACCGACTGGCTGTGGTTGGTGCAATTGCCCAAAATGCACTTCCTGCAAAACTCAGCATTTGCTTGAAATGTGGGAGCAGCTACCTTCACAGGCAGAGCTTGCCCTCAGTGTGCTGCCATCACGTTACACTATGGTTTTTCGACTCTAGGCTGATTTGCCTTTTCTTTACACGCACTCAGCTGAAGCACTGGTGCAAGTGCCAATGGGTTTTCCCTTCCCCATTGACACAGCAGAGCAGAACCTTTCTGTATTGTGAGCTGTTGCACTATTACCAAGAGCAAGAGTTAGTTGTGTTGCTTACTGAGTACTGGAGGGTTGTAACTAGGAGAACAGGACAGGTTATTTGAAACAGTTCAGAAATGACATGTGTTCTGCAATTTTTTGCTGCCTGCATGATAATTATCTTGTAGCAAGTGCTGTTCCTGGTTAAACATTCATGACTGTCTTTGAGACTGCTCCCTAGGGCCTGCAGAATTCCAGTCTGGCTGGAAGTAAAGATACTTCTGGCCCCAGCCCCTTATTAATTCTCTACCTAGAATAGATTCTGCCTCTAACATGTGCCAGAAATTCAGGGAAGATTTGACTGCTAGGACAATGGTAAATTGCCATCACTGTCTGGGTCTTGTTATATGAGATACATGCCTGTCATATACTTTTTACTCTCTTGAATTGGCATTTCCTCATATGCACACAGACCATGCAGGAGCCCATGACTGTCCTGCACCTGTGTGTCTGCTGGAAGACAGACAATACACATGTATTTGGCTGCAGGGATTGATGTTTTCAGCCTGCCAGCAATGAGTGTGTCCTGATTCTCTGTCCTGTTCATAGACATGGACACTCTTGTGCCACGTCCAGAAATTTTGATTTACTTCTGGTGAATATCAAAAGTAGGTGCATGCTAGGAAGCATTGCAGGTGGAAGGGAAAAATACCTTTTTTCTTGCCACTTCCTTAGTGTTATTGGTGTGTGATCAAAAGAGAGGGCTGACCTGATTTTCCGCAGTGCTCAGCACCCACACATCCCAGTGAAGCTGATGAGAAGTGCAGGAGCTTAGTGTTTTTGAAATCAAGCCCAGAATATGACTCATAATGCTGTGAAGGAGATACTTGACAACTAAATGAAAATAGATACAGATAGAAGGTAGCAAAGCATTGAACATTTTATTGTGAGCTAACCTTTCGGGTAGTGTTTCTATCACAAAGCTACAACTGTTGTATAGCTCTTACAACAATTTCATTGAAACAATATTTTCTGTATTTTAGCTAGAGAATCCCTGTATGTAAACTACTGCTATATGTTGTAATCATCTATATTTTGGAGCAGGCCTTTGCAAGACTCTGACCACAGCTCTGCTCTCTGGAGGGTAAAACTCATTTGGGTTTAGAGTCAAGTGTTCTCACCTATTTGTACTCAATGTTGTGGACTGTGTGTTGCTGCTGCTGCTGCACTTATGCTTCAGTTTGGCTGCACTGCATGTCTGAAACAAAGCCTAGATATCGAAATGGCGAATCTTCCCAGGGCAGGGAGGAGGAGGAGGCACAAAGCCAACTGGGCGAGGTACTTTGTCGTGCTGGGCAGCAACTGCTCTCTTTGCTACTGATTTTGCTGAGAGCATGGAACGGAAAATTTCTGAAGAGCTGGATTCAGATGCAACAGGGTTATTGTGTGCAAGCCCAAGATTATGGTTAACGAAGCCTACAGCACTGGGCACCAGTCCTGCTGAGGTGTCTTGACCTGGATGAGCAAACGTAACTCCAGGCTGGAAAAGAAAAACAGTTTGTGTTGGTTTCCAGTGATTTTGGGCTTGTGAAGTACATGTCATTGATACCTTACTAGGTACCCTGCTCCTAACTAGCTGTAGGCCTGCAGCCCAGGTTCAAATGTTCCTGACCATCACAGAAGCCTGATTTGCATTTGAACACATGCACAGGAACCCAGGAACACATTTTTTATAGCCAGTGAATCATTAGGAACCAATTCTGTGGTATATGAACTTTCAGGGCCACCTGCACAGCTGGTGAAACATTCAAGACCAGCTGTCTCATTTTCTCTTTCATATACTTCTTAGACAGTTAATTACTATTGAGTTACCAAGAGCTGTTGTCCATAGGAAGTATTCAACCACCACCTAGTCCTTCTGAGACCAAATGTAGGCTAAAATAGCTGAAGAGTACTCAGGTCAGGTGCATATGTTCCCCACCCCTTGCTACAGGAGTGCAGGAAAAGGTCCTTTAATTCGGTCACATCTAAGTACGAAAAGCCTCCAGCCTCACAATGCTGATTTCTGTTTTACATTTACCTGTCCCATCCCTCTAGAGGAGCAGAGTTTGGTTCCCTTTGCCCTGCTAGACATTTGAAACTCCCAGATGGTCAGGAGGACAAATTGTGTCAAGCATGGATGGCAGACATGACATAATTCCCAGCACAGAAATCCATGGGATAATCAGGAGCTACCTTACCTTGGCTTTTAGGATACAAAGTTAAACTCAGGTTATCACAGATAACTGCAGTCTACAGTGAAAGAAGCTAACTCAGGATGATGGCTTGTAACAGTACCAGTAGGGTAGAATACCCTGGAAAGCAAGGGAATATCTGGAGCTGGTACCTGATGTCCATACATCTGGCAGTCCACCTGAAGGTCTTGTGAGGGAAGTTTTACCATCACTGCTGTGCAGAAACCAAAATTCTGGCAAAGCAGAACATAGTCAAGAAAAAAGAGTTAGAAAATAGAGGGGCCTCTGTTGCAATTTTTAATTTCAGCACATTTAGAAATTACTACTTGTTCTCATGTTTTA
Source organism: Petroica traversi (assembly GCA_025920805.1). Taxonomy (NCBI): domain Eukaryota; kingdom Metazoa; phylum Chordata; class Aves; order Passeriformes; family Petroicidae; genus Petroica; species Petroica traversi. The sequence goes on from JAHLSL010000060.1 coordinate 8,042,300, forward strand.
TCTGAGCAGTAAAGTGCTTTCTTTTTAGCCTGCTCAGCTCAAAAGTCAAGGTCTTTAAATACTCAAGCAGCAAATAAGTGAAACTCCTGTATTCTTCACTAGTAAGATCCTTTGTACGTCTGGATACGGGGAGGGAAAGAATAGATAAGAATCTACGTAAAGAGCTCCCACACCCTAAAACTGCTTAGGACTCAAGTTCATCAGAAACAGAAGAATTTTAACATGATAACATATACAGTATAATTCTCAAGAGCATATATATCAGAACTGAGAGCACTGGAATTTTACGAGGGGGCAACAGTCTGCTTTTTTTCTTATGTGACTGTGTAGTGTCCAATACAAAGAGCCCGATTTTCTCAGGCGCTTATTTTAAAAAGAGTAGACAATAATATATATTCTGTTGATTAAAAATATTCTGTCTCTGATCCTCAAGCCTTTTTCAGATATATTCAAATTCATTAGATTTCAATCCAGATACCTCAGAGAAAAGAGAAAGGTGTGATATAGCTTTAGGAATGATATACTGAAAAACATAGCATGATGGTACACATCTCCTGCATTCTGATCCCCACAGGGGTCTATTCCTGCTCCAGTGCAAGCACATCCCAGCATGATGCTGTTTTTCTACCTCAGAGCTGGGGAGATTGGGGCTGATGTGCTGCCATACTCACAGACTGATCCTCGGGCAGCAGCTGACAAGCCCCAACACCAGCTTTAGCTTCTTCTGCAGAGCAGTTCGTGGCACCCACAGCAAACTCAGTAACAACAACGCGCCCTGGGTGATACTGATAAAACAGGAAAATTGTTTAACTGACTTTGCACTCAGAAACTGCAGAGCTGCTGAGAAAAGATAAAAGGCAAATGTTGCGGCTTCATCTCCCATTGGAGTGAAAGGGAATCCTGTGGCTAAAATGACACATAATAGCTGGGAAATTAGGAGCAAATCAGGAGGGCAAATTAGAGTGAACAAATTGTGTCTGTTTACAAACATAACTAAGTAGCAGTGCACAATTACTGTAGATGAAATATTATGTTTACATGAAAGGCTAGACACAGTTCTAGAAATTACCTGTATTTTGGCTCTTCCGATCTCGAGGAGTCTGAGGTAAGAACCAGTGGTTTTGCTGTTGTAGTCATTGAGTGCAGCTGACACAGTTTCTAACACCTCTGTGTTGTTCAGACTTGCCAGCAGTGGACAGTCAGGGCAGATTTTGACAATGTCTTCACTGGAGTCTGCAGGAGGAATAGATCATGTTTTGATCAGATTGTAAATTGTTTAGAAAGGCATTATAGACCTATTCAGTAACAAAAAAACACTGTTTAACAGTCTGTCCCAAATTACAGTGGCAGGAATTTTTCCAGTGCAGGCTATAGATGGCAGTGTGTCACACTACTTGGCTGTTTAAATCTTGCTGCAAGGAAAAGTACTGTGGACTTCAGTAGCACATTTTATATGTTCTTACTCAGTTTTTAATAAATTTTCTTTCTGGCAACCTCTCTATGACACCATGAAAAGGCACTTCAGCTCAGGTAAGGAATGGTATAAAATGAAGATATTTTAAATTATTGGAATTGTGTTTATGTGTGTTATTTCAGTCATCAGTTTTGACAGTAGTACTGAACACATCTTGTACAGAGCAAAAATCTCACACTGAGCACACAGAATAGACATTCTGCTTTCCCATGGCAGTGTTGAAAATGCTGGATTTAGTAAAAAAGCTGCATCTGCCCATGGGAATCTGATGACCAACAAGTGCAAGTAAACTCAGACGAGCAAGGAATCAAATTCTTAAGGTTAAACTGCTGACTGAAAAGGCTCAAATCTGGGACTTGCCACCCCAGTTAGTCTTGCTGTATCTTATTGTCACAGTAAAGAGGAGCAAAGAGAAATAGTGAGTTAGTAAGGGGATGAAACCAGAAAAGGGGGCTGGATTTAGAAAACCCATTAACTGTTGGCCTTAATGCCATATTTATACACAGCAGTTTAGAATAAAAATGCTACTGAACTGTAACCACTGCTATAAAAATACTCCAGCCTCCAGATACAAACCTACAGAACAAAGCCTTTACCTGCATGTGAGTGGCATTTGCTGGCGAGTACAGATAATGTCCCATCCACCTTCTGCAGTTTAACATCACAGTCACCCTCAACTGCCTAGAGAGAGACAAAAATCAAAGGGTTACATTGTTCACATAAATTGGATTTTCTGATAAAGGGCCACTAAATTCAAAAGAAGAGATTGTGGCTGACCATTCCTGGCAACATTGGTGTGATGGCAAAGGCACTGCTAGGCGTGTCCTGGTGCCTGTGATTTTGTAAAGGCAGATCAGAGCTACAAAATCTGGATCCAAATCTGGATCTCAAAAGTATCAAAAGTACCAGGGTAGCAAAATTATGGACATTTAGCACAGGTTCGCCTCTCATACAGAGCAAAGAATATGAATACTTATGAATTAAGACCTTCCACAGAGCTGTTTGATAACATTCTCACTAATCTCAGCTGGTCAGTGGCCATGGTAACAGCAGAGTGTGCTGCCTTGTGTGAGCAACATGATCCAGCAGGGAGGAGCTGTCAAAGGCAAAGCTGGAGTCACTGGGAAGAGGGAACAGTTAGAGTTACCTCCCCCAAGATGGAAAATAGAATCTGAGCCCTGATGAATACAGGGGTAGATCATGATTCATATTTTGTGAGCTCTGTGAATTGGGCCCCATTCTAGAAACAGCAGGCTCAGAGAACAGTTCCACTGCTTTGGTCAGGGAAAGCGTCTCACAGCTGGATCACACTTGCATAAGAACAAAATGTCTGAGGCCAGTAAATTCCAGCTGAGCATTACTTCAAAGGCAGAGCCCTATCTGAGGGAAGAGCTCATCCGCAGTCTTAACTAGGAAGAGATGGCTTGGTGGAATTGCACCAGGTAACAGCTCACATGTAGCCAAGGGAAGGGTACACTGCACAGATTCACAACCTGCCCTGTCTGTGGTTTGCAATGAGGCAGTGACATCTGAGCTGATCAAAGGGACTGAATCTGGAGCCCCTAAAGAAGGCCCCATGGCATTCATGGACTGTATTTGGGATATTATGTTGCCAGTGATGCAGGAATGATTTTTTCCTTTTCTTTTACATCCCTTTTACACAGTTCTGTGTATCCATAAATATTAGTACGCATACTTTTAACCCTTCACTTAGTCTAGCACTTAGTGTTCTGTAAGTGTTCTGCAGGCCCTGAGACTGAACACCCCAGAACTGCAAAGCCAGGGAGACCAAACATCCTCCTATCTCAGGAAGCCAAGGTCTCCCAGCAGGACAGATTCTGTAAACTAGAGGTGAGCCCATCCCAGCCCCATTATTGGGCCCCCTTGTTAGATATGCTAATGTGTAAGATCTATAACTTGTGTACATGATTGACAGGGTGTGCACTGTGACGCTGTCACCTGGGTGAAGTGGATGCATCAAACAGGATCCTAATTAAAATACTGGGGTAATGACCCTCAACTTTCTAACCATGTCTAGCATCATTTTCCTAACACCAGGAAAAAGGCATCAGCAGAGATCTGTCCTCTTCAGATAACAGGACATGAAAGAAATCCATGAGTGAAATCCTTCATGACATGAAAGCAGTGAAGTCAGCAAGAAGGTTACAAGTGATTGGTAGTTATAGGCTTGGTAATCTGGTCATAGCCTTGCCTCTGGCATCAACATACTGATCATGCACCTTTGGACCCAGCTGGTGGTGTTCAGGTACTCACATGTTCTGTAAAGCTCCTCACTGTGCAATTGGCAAGAGGTGTAGGGCTGAGAACATGGCACTTGGTCTCCAGTAAGTCAAGTTCAAGGAATATTAAGTCATTATTTGGCCCCTGAAAGAAAAAATATAAACAATTGGAATTGACATAATTTCTTCACAAAACATCACCAGATTTCTTCCCTGGGGCTGCACTGGGGTCTCTGCTGCTGACTATCATGGGCAGCACCAGGTGTACACTGGAGTAACTGGAAAAGTCCTTACTTTTAACTTCATAATTAAACAGGATTCCAGATCTGGAGTAGGTCAAGGTTATCACACTGATTTTATTCCAGCTAATACGGAACAGGCTCATAAATTTTGGAAAGTCCAGCTTGTATGTAGTGAGTCAGTTCTCTTAATTTTATTTCGTTGGGTAGTTTTAAAAAATCATCAGCTTTCTTTTTGATGGGAAAACTTCATGTTTCTATAACCAGATGCCAAAGAAACACCAGTGAACATTGACCTGTCTCATTTAGTCCATTGGAATTACACTGAACTGCACCAGTTCCTTGCATCTGTAACATAAGATGCAGTTCCTTGGGTTCCCTACGACCAAGATTGATTTTGATGTTTGAGTCATAAGTGATTTCATTTCAACCAATTAAATCACTTTAGTGTAAAAGCATTAATATGAACAAAGCAGTCTCACCAGTGTTTTTGTGTGGGTAACTCTGGACACACTTCTTGTCTCATTTATGTCTCTTGTAGTCTTTTCTAAATGACTTTGCTATCTCCTCTTTCATAACAAGTAGAAAACAACCGTGGAGTTTCACTCATGTCATTGTTTGGGACTATTTTACATGTTTTAAGAGAATCAAAGGTTCTGAATTGGCACATACATTGTATTCATGACCATTTCTATGGCCTTTCTAGATGCCTACAATGGCAATAGATCTTAGAGAAAATAAGCCACTGTTATTTCCATTTAGAGCCCTTGGCAGCTCAATGGGACATTAGGTAAAATTACAGCCTAATACAAAATCACTAATAGCATGGAGTTTTGATAGGTATGTATTTAGCCAATAAATAATTATCTGCATCTCAAACATCATCCTCAGTTTTCCTCCAGATTGGCTCCTGGGCTCACAAATCATCACCTGGCATGATCAGCCTTAGCAAATGTGCTGCATTTGTAAACCAAGCCCTTTCTAGCACTGTACAAATACATCTGAACATTTCTCTCTCCCCTCTGTTCTGCTCTTTGAGAGACACATTCCTGTGACCTGGATTCTCCACTGCTACCCGGTGTCCTTGCCCCATTTAAATCAACAGAGCCATGCTGATTTCCCCATGTGGGGATGCAGCCCTTGCAGGCCCTTGCACAGGTGATTTCCAAGCATCCCCGGGTGAACACAGTGCTCTGCCTGCGAGCTCCTCACTTACCTGGGGTACCACGCGGATATCCTCGATTCTGTTTAAGGCAAACTTGTATCCATGATGACTGTGGCCATTAATATAATTCACAGCAACTTCAGCTGCTGCTTCAGATTCTGGGTCATCACAGCCCAAGGGAGCAGGGAGAGCTGCTGGAACAGCTTTGTGAATTGGAAGCTGAACAAGCAGTATTAAAGCTACTAGTGCCTTCATGGCACCTGAGGAAAACTGATCCCTTTCAGAAATAAAGATCTAAGACTGCAGTTCAGATGGTAGCTAGGTAGTGAGAACTGGGGCCTCATTTATACAGTACATACCTCAGATTTACATGAGCACACGCCTGATGTTTGTCCCAGTTCCAAGAAGCATTGCAAACAACAAAAGAGCAAAGTAAATGTTAGGACACCAAGCTGACTGATTAATATTGGCCAAAGTAAATTTTATCAGGTAGGATATTGCGAAGTCTGCTAAAGCAGCTTAAGAAGAGAGCGTCAGCAAAAATGTAACACAATTTTAGACACTTCTACCAACTTAATACTGTCCATGTAAGAGGAATATGATCCCTTCTGTTAAATGTGTAGGGATGCTAGTGCTAATTAAGCTTTCTTATAAACAGGACACATTCTGTTGGGGCCCAAATCTCACCAGACACTAGTCTAAATTGTGAGATCAGTAGCATGATAATTTAGAAAATGGAATTTTAAGTAGTTCCAAGGATCACATTAGACAGTAAATGTAATTGAATAGCAACTTTTGCTACTGAATTTATTTGGAATAGGAAATGAGGCATAGTTCCTAAATCCTTTGCATCAGCTCTTTCTTTCTCTGAATAATCTGAATATGTCCAATAGTTCATGGAGTTTTATTTTGCAAAGCAGGCATCTTGTAGGAATGTTTCTGGAATATGTTGTACAGATTTGAGGATTTGGCAGAAGATCCTAAAGAGCACCAAGTCTTTTAAGGAGAATGTAGAGGAAAATTAGCTGCTTAAATGCTTAGGAATGCTGGATCCAATCTTATATTTACATTCACAGTGTACATATTTACAGAAGAGTAACTGGATAAAAAAATATTCTGTGTAGGAGAATATAGCATCTATGATGTGTCCAGCATTCACATTCTCTAATTTAAGGTGCGATGACTTTGGCTAGACAGATTCTAGCAAGACAGACTGGCTCAACCAATAGAAATGTTTTTCTTGCAGGAGTTTCAGAGTAGGTTTCTATCATCCATGTTAGGGCCGTGATCAGGCTGCAGAACAGTAAAGGTCCCTTTTGGCTTTAACATTTCTGAATCTCTGTTGTCGTTTTTAGAGCTGAGGAGCTAGCTGCAGATTTGAGATGAATAGAAGGACTTTGGTATAGTTAGAAGTTGGGTTGTTTTTACTTTAGATAATGAGTATTTTTCCTCAGCTTACACAATATTGTGAGAGAGGATAAAAGTTTTGGGAAAAGAAGCAGTCTTGGCTCATGCCTCTCTCTTCGAGAATTTGTGAATATAGAAAACACTATAAATAGAAATGGTTCTGTTGGACAGATTATGTGATAACGAAGGAGAATGGGAAGAGGCTAAAAAGATTGGATGATTTGCTTCAGTTCTGTGATATGAGGTATATTTTGGATGCTGGGATTTGCAAATTGAAGAGATTCATGGGGAAAAGAAAGGCTTTTTCTCTCACCCGCATTAAAAAAATTGGTCTGAACAGGATTTGTTTTTTCTCCATAACTTGAAGCAGGTGTTATTTGGCCTTTTTCTGTTGTGTGGATGATCATTTGTTTTCCTGACTTTGGCCTGAACAATAAAAGAATGAAGGTTTGATGTCCCAAAAACACACTCTAAGTGTTCCTTTTGGGCATCTTTTGAATTACAGCAAATTTATTTAGAAAGATAGTGTTTTATTCTTTACTGTTAATGCATGGTTCAGTTTCTAACCTGTAAATCTTTTAATTCCCTTTTCCTTTGTTTTTTTGGTATAAAACTTTGAGGGGAACTTCCACCAGGTGCAGATTGAAATTGTTTTTCACCTGAGTGACATATAATTATCCCAATGGAGAACTTAGAATATTATTTATAAATTTCATGTGGTCATTACTCAGTTTCTTCAGTTACTTCTCTTCTGCTTCAGAATTGCAAATACTGTAGGATGTATAACATTTCTGCTGTCAAGCTCTACATATTCCTAAATATAATATATAACCCAGATCAGTCAACTTCAGGTTCCGGTTTCAAAGAACAACTTAAAACCTCAAATAGCAAACAGGATTTATTATCGTCTTTCTTCCCTCTTCATTGTCACTCACATTCTGTATTTCATTTACCAAGCAGGACAAAAAGGAAATACTTTGAAGCCTGCTGTATCTCTCCTTAGTTTCTCTATAGGCTTACTCAAGCCCTTCCCCTCTTGGTGACTGCATGAACTTTCTTTGTGGGCATACAGAGGATCAGAAATGTGCCCACATGATTATTAATGCTCAGTGCAATGTGGAATGTTTGCAGTTAGCAGGTTTTGGGTGACTTGTGATACATGTGAGGAAATTTATATGTGGTTTTTTATGTTTGGGAAAGGAGTTTAAAAATAAAATCAGGTAGTTTGGGTACAGGTAATATGACAAAGAAGCCCTTCACCTTTTGGGTACAGACTGGCACACATCTGACTAATTATTCCCTCTGAAAGTGGGATTGCTGGTGTCAATTCCCTGAAGGCCTGTGGCCCATCACACTGGCCCTTTTACAGCACTCTCACTCAAGAAGCAATAATTGCAGAAATAACTCACTGAGCACAGTGCAGATCTATTCTCTCTCTTTCATGCCTGAGACACAGTAGCACATTGTCCTGTATTTGCAGCAGTGGCTGCAAATAGTTCTTACAGCACAAGAAAGTGAGCTGAATTCCATGGACTCCTGTATAGAAGGTGATATCTCAACCCCACTGAAGAGAACAAGCCTTTCACAGAATCTCAGTGTCACAGAATGGTTGATTTGGAAAGGACATCTGGAGGTCACTTTGTCCAACCCCACAGCAGAAGTCGGGAGAGCCACCTTGAAACCATCCCCCAGAGCTGTGTCCAGGTGGCTTTTGATTATCCCAAGAAAGGAGACTCCACAACCTCTCTGGGCAACCTGTGCCCATGCCTGGTCACCCTCACAGTAAGGTGTATTTCCTGATGTTCACACAGAACCTTCTATTTCAGTTTGTGCTCACTGCCCCTGGCCCACACACAGGATACCACTGAAAAGGGTCTTGCTCCTCCCCTTTACACCCTCCCTTTTGGTATTTATGCCCATTAAGGCCTTCCAAGTCTCCCTTCTTCGTGCTAGGTAGTCCCAGCCCTGTCAGCCTTTCCTCACAGGAAATTCTCCAGAACTTTAGTTACCTTTGTGGCCTTCTGCTATGCTGTCTCCAGTATGGCCCTGTCCCTCCTGTGGGCACAGAAACCAGGTGTGGCCTCACCAGTGTTGAATTCAGGGGAAGGACCACCTCCCTAAATCTGCTGGCAGTACTTTGCCCTGTGCAGCTCAGGGCACTGTTAACCCTCTGTGCAGCAAGGGAACATCATTGGCTCAACTTGACGCCTGCCAGGACCCCCAGGTCCTTTTCTGCCATGCTGCTTTCCAGCTAGGTGGGACCCAGCATATTTTCCTCTGTGTCCCACCCCGGGGCAGGATTTCAGATTTCCTGCTGAACTTCATGAGGTTCCTGTCGGCCCAGTTCTGCAGCCTGTCATGGTCCTTCTCAATGGCAGCACAACCTCTGGCACATCAGTCACTTCTCCCAGTTTTTATGATGAAGATGTTAAACAGGACTGGACCCCAGGATTGCTCCATGTGGTGCCACCACTCCTTCCTGGCCTCCATCTCAACTTTGTGCCTCTGCTCAGCACTGCAGGCCCCGGTGTTCAGCCAGTTTCAATCCACCTTTCACATCAGTGGTGTGAGACTTTGGCCCTGGTGAATTAGGTTGCCTGAGAGACTTTACAAGGCTTCACTGTGATGGAAGCAGAACAAGCTGGATTTACTGCCCTTGTTATATAAAATATAGTATTGATTCTATGCTCAAAAACTGAGCCTCCACTGAATCTCAGTTCTTAATAATTCATATAAACCACAATGGAAAGGTGAGTTGATGGTTTTCTTTTTTGATTTCTCTTTTTCTTTGGTTGGATGCTTGGAACAACTAGTGATGATTGGAAACTTGCTGCCCCTGCTCAACCTCATCTGGAAAAAAAAGCAGAGAACCACTTCCCTAGAAGTCAAATTGACATCTTCCTAAGCTCAAAATTCAAGCAAATTAACCAAGCAAACAGATAAATATCATCTTTTTAAAGCTTCACATCAAAGTTAAACACTTGTAGGGATTTCTGAGGCTCTCTTTTCAGATTACTAAAACGTCATTTTTTGGTAAAGCAGACAGAACTGGTCCAATTCTCTGCACCACATCAAAAGATGCATTTCTGAGCAGTCAGGCATTGTACAGTACTGCAAAACTTAATCACCTTTTGCTTTACACTTGATTAAGTACATTACTTTTGGATCATCGAGTTCACAAGATATTGGAACATCAGGGCTGCCTTCCATAAAGCCATCACCTACTCAGAAACCTGCACGCGAAGTCAAGAAAATGTCTGCAGGGAAAATGTCAGAAAGTCTTGTCAAGGCAGCATATTGCTTCCTTAAATGACAGTATAATCAGCATTTTAAAATAAAGTGTGTGAAAACCCATAGAGGCCTGAGAAAAACCTCAAGACAAATTAGACTAATTGATTAGAATAGTCTTATTGGTCCCTTTCCACTACATAGGCAAATTTTTAGCTGATGTAAATTGGCTCAGAATCACTTCAGTCCAAGTCCTCCAGTGTCCCTATAAGAGGAATTCCAGGCTGAAGAAAAACTGTGAAGTCTGAACAGTTTTACCAGATTGTAATACTGGATTATATGTAAAATAATTTATTTTTATTAAATATGAGAGTCTTTAAGAGAAGGAAGGCTGACTATGTGCCCTAGTTTGCTGTGCTATTTGCAGTTGAGAGATTTCTTACTGTCAGATATAAAGTGTGCAGGCATGGCATCTAATTTGGGACCTCTAGTCTTGGGTGTCCAGCTAGAAATTCCTTTTCAGGAATCAGCTTTGCTGATCTCAATCTGTTAATCTCTATTTTCTTTTAACTGTAGGATGAAAATAACTATTTTCCCTTTTAATTCTGTGATCTGAAATAACTCTCTGAATTTTGTAAAAATGTTTGGTATCACTGGGTGGAAGTGATGTATTCAAAACATTAGAGGAATCCAATAGTCAGAAAAACCAGATGCCAATCAGTAAAACCTTAGATAAGACGATTTTCTGGACTTATCAGAAATGTAGGAAGATTGAGAGGGTTGAAATTTGGTCTTCCATATTTAGTATTTATTATTTCAGAGACATTTTTCACTGGTTAGAGTTTCTTTTTAAAAACTGTATTACTTTTCTTTTTCTTTTTCTTTGAAAGAGCAGAGAAAGTTGTCAAGAATTTTGAAATTTTTACTGAAATGGAAATTTTAATTTTTGACCAGCTCTCCCAGACAAAGCCAACCAAGTCTATTTCTGTTCTGTTCTCTCTTGTTCTATTTTGCTCTTCTATTGTCTGTGCCACTGAAATACTTGAGTGCCTTCCAGAGTACATCAACTGACAAAACTAGCATTTGTTATATGAAAGTCTATTCTCCTTCTCTTCCCAGTGGGAAGATTATATAAGATGTTTTGTCTTAGTGAAGTTTTTGATTGATTAAATTTTCCTCCCCATTTCCGCATTTTCCCTGCTCTGTGTTTGGATGTTGCAATGAGTAGCAAGAGCAGTTTTATGAGTGGAGGGTTTTCAAGCCCCTGATTGACTTACCCTGTGTTACACTGACCTGCTGTCGGAGACCCCCCCCTTCCTAAATTTGTTATACTGTTTTACCCTTTTATTGAGGTCAAAGTTATTTACGTTGCCATGCAACTCTAAACAGTGGGGTATTTTTGCTTCAGCCCTGCAGGGATGTCATGGCTCTCTTGGTATCATTCCTGGGCAATTTGATGGGTGTGGGAAAGCTGTGCTGGAGATGGATAGGTGGCAACTGTGAAATCAGAGATTAGCAGCTGCGGAAGGATTTGGGGGGCTTTGGCTTTATGTTCTTATGCTGTAGTTTGTTCTTCCAGCTTGTATGGGTGTTGCCCTGATCATTGCTTCATACCAGAACCTAGAACAAACAGAGCAGGATACCTGGGAAGAGAGTGCAGGGCTGAACCACAGAAGCAAACAGAGGATCAGAAGCAGAAAGAGGGCATTTCACACTGAGTAAACAGACGCCCTGCAGTCGCACTGACCTCTCTTCGCCTCCAGGAACAGCAAGGGAATTTCAGCTCCACTCCCTGGGAGAGACAGTGGCTGTCCTGGCATTACCAGGGTATCCACAGACACATGGCTCCAGTTTAAAAACGCAAATTGAAACATGCCACATTAATTCCTTCTACTTACAGGAATGTTTAAAGATGTAAATGCACAATTTGACTGGGTGCTGTCATGTTCTATGACGCTGTTAGTCTCTTTGATGGAGAACTCCACATGATAACTCCACATGTTATCTTCCCTTGCTGAGTTAAATCCTGAAATTTAGTAGCAAGTGTTAGGGAAGCCTGCTGTGCTCTCTGGATTCCCACATGCTCAGAAGCAATGACATATTTTTGATGTGAGAAACAAAGTTCACTCTTGGCACTGTAGGTAAGTGCTTTTTCCACTGAGTTTTGTAGGAAAAAAATCTGCACATTCATTCTTATGCTGTGGCAGTCTGAGAATATGAAATTGCTCCCTACTTATGCTGAGCTACTGTTTTGAAGATAGGGCAGGTGTTTCCATGTGGAAGATTATTGGCATGAGTGACAGGAGGGTCCTCACCATTCCAGGCAGGGCTAGGGAATGGCAGGTGGGAGGATGGCAAATTGATATCCTTTCTCACCTTGGAGCACTCCTTCAGGGGCATGACAAACTCAATCAACATCCCAGTGAGATTTACATAATCCTGACAAGCAAGAGAGTTTTTAAAAAATTAAAGTTATTTATTTTTAGTGAGGCAGATGATGAAGTCTTATGGATTGTTTTTTTTACAGCTACATGTCCCTAAATCACCCATTTAATTCAACTCTCAGCTGCCTTCCAGCCACATGGCTAAAAATCTGGAAGTAAGATCGGAAACATGAGGGGGACATTTTAATTTAATAGTGTGGAGGCAATATATTAATAACACATTTGCGACAGGGGAAGTCGGTCTTTCCAAGTTAGTGCAGTTTGAAAGAATTTATATAGACATTCCTGCTTAAGGAGTTGAAATTTTGCATGTTAGACATAAAGTACGGATGACTTCTATGACAACAAAGTAACTACACTTAGAGCTTTCCTTGCTTAATTTACACAGCCTTGAATCACAGCCGACAGAGACCCCAGGCTGTCAAGAGCAATAAACACGAGGCTCTCTGAACAGACACACCAGTGCCCAGGTGACCTCCTCCTTAGTGTCTCTGAGAAAGGGAGATGTGAGTGTGAGCATCGTGGGCTGATTAAAAACAACAGCCAGTGTCACATTTCTATAAAGAGGTGCATGTCAACACTTTTTCCTGATATGTTTGTGAATTTGTTAAGTTTTGTTAGGTCAGAGGAAAGAGAGCTGTAGCTTTGTTTACATTCAGCCCAGCAATTCTGAATTAAACAGTTCAGAAATTGTACATGTAACTGGCTAGTGCAGAACACTGCTTTTGTACTCATGGATTTATCAATTAAACAGGCAAAGAGAACTCATAGAACTGCTTTGGTGAGGCTCGAGGCTCTGTATGGGGCATCTCAGCCTTTGCCCCTGGCATGTCCCCTCTGCTGTTCTGTGGAGAATCATTAGTCTCAGTGTGTTTCTAATTTTTCCATTAGTTATTTCCATTCTTTTGTCTCTTGAAGGGGATCTTGGGTCTTTTTGAGTCCTACTGTCTAACACAACTAGTCTGGATCTACATCATAATTTTTTTCCAGTCAAGTATGTCTGAAATCCCTGTTTTATCTGTCACTGTAGCTCAGCATGCTCATATTTTGATGATCTCCATAGGATGACTTCCTCTACCATTGGTCCTACTCCCTATGCAAGGCTCTATTTCATAGTTTCTCCAAGTGGTTCCCCATTCACAAGAACATCAAGCTCAATTTTCTCCCCGCATCAGCAGTGCCCTGGCCAAGACCAGAGCTTCTCACTCAACTTTCACCTGGATCTCACCTTGTCCCTTCTGCCATCACCACCTCTTTGAGCCATCCAGCCTTGTCACTGACAGATGTGTCTCTTTCACTCTCTTCAGAAAGAATCCCACTTCTGAGCTTGTCCTTGAGGCCATCACCTCTCTGAGCTCTCACAGGGCCTGAAGAGCTGCCCCTTGTCACATTATCTGCAGGGAAGTGTTACATGACTTTTAAACCCGTGTTTAATGGGTGTTATATGGGTGGCTGCACTTGCACTGAAAAATTTTTAGAACTTCACAAGGTGAATCCAACTGAAGTGCCGAATTTATCTGCTGCATTTCTGTTGTGACAGGTATTTTCCTAATCGGCCCTTAAGAGCACACATGGCAATGCCACTCTAGGGACAGTCTTCTCTTCCTTGCTTACCAAAAGCAGTTTGGTATGAAACATTCCTTTGAAAACAGTCTTTATCTGGCCCCTTCCTAAACTGTGCCTTCATTTTGGGATATGTGAGGAGCAAAGAAACCATCCTATAGTTCAAACACAAGTCTCACAAAAAAGTCCTTGGGGTACCTGGATGAAAGCCTTTCACTGGCAAAAGGGAACATATAATATTTACTTGTTATAGAAGAGGAAGTGAGGTCTAGTTCATCCATTTTGAAACCTTTGAGTTCCTAAGAGAAAGGTTGGTAATACTGGTGTCAAACATTGTTATTTGTCTTGTTATGTAACTCACCTGTAGCTCAACTGCAGTTTTAAGTGTGCATTAACATGGGAGCAGAAGGCTTGGCTAGGATTATGATGTTGTAACTCCCAGGAATTTTCTGAAAGGAAAAAAGATCTTTTGCAAACTTGGGAGTCATAAAAATATAGTACTTGTCATTTGAGTTAAGTTACTTGACAATTTATTTGCTTCATTTGTGTGAAGCTTCCGTTTGGTGATGCAAGTTAAAGATTCCGATTTTGAAATAACTGCTGGGTGTTGGTTAGAAACCTTGCAATCTAAAATCTCACTCAGATGATATTTCCAGAAAAATAATTTTCTGAGAATGGCTAGAGATGTTAAAGATGATTGTGTAAGGTTATCTGTCTATTATAGGAACAGGTAAAGACAGAGCACTAAATGGGCATTTCTTTGCTTGAAATTCCCTCCTATTGTCAGCTCTTTCTTGGCTTTTGATACAGCCCTGCAAGTTTTTGAGAGTTAGATATTTGGGGCAAGCTCATGGAAATGCCAGGACAGATGGACAGGTGCACTACATGTGCTTTGGAGAGCTAAAGCACTGTTGCAAAGAATTGCTGGAGACTATTTGTGCACAGAGAAACAAATAACTCATATTCCCAGCTCTGTAATCAAAAGCCATTCTTGGCTGGGGGAGATCCCTGCAACAACATTCTTGCCTCCCCTTGAGAGAAGGAAGCCAATGATTATTCTGTTACCCTTCATTATCATTCAGTGTGGTATAAACTGCCCAGGACTTGAACTCTCAAGTGCCCAGGAGGGCCAGTACATGAATATACCTTGTGTCAGCAGAGGCCATTTCAAATAATACAGATGATGACAGATTGATGCTGGTAGCTCATTAGGCAAAGCACTGACCGAGACATCAAATTCCTTTCAGCGAGAATATGGCTGGAGCGTTTGCTGTTGTGCATTAAAGGAGAGACATTTTTCTTCTTTGATTTCTCTTGCTTCCTGCTTCCCATGTTTGCATCAGACAGTGCCAGCTATCAGATCTGTCATCATATTTGACTTTCCTAATGTGAACAGCTGTGCCAGAAGAATCAAGGTGTAAAGCTAAACCCAATCTGCAGATATAGCATATATAGTATATTTCAACAAAAGACTTGTGTTCACAAGCCTCCTGTGGCACACAGATTTTAATATAACACTTGGCTTCTAGCTCGTCCAGGTCCAATAGTACAATCTTCCCACCCGTGCCTGAATAGATAGAGAACAGATTCCTGAAACAGTGTAAGGTGTATTCAGATTGCTGTCTCCTTGATATGCTAACTCCTGCTCTTGTGGATTATGCTTTCACACTTTTGGGGCATGCCTTAACCCGCGTGGTTAAGCTGGTAGCCTTCTGCCTCTTCCTGAAGAAGATGGGGAGAGGTTTTCCAAGCAGCAAATGCTGCCACAGTTCTCTGTCTACCTGTCACAGTCCAACAGAGGAAGCCAGGTGACTTCTGCTGCCATCACATCCCCCCGCAGTGATCTGTCTGTGGAGAAAGACAGAGTGCACTGCACAATGTGCTGCAGAGAAGAGAGGTAGGTCCAGGATTTAGTGGGGGAAGGAATCTCCAGTCCATATTTGGTTCTTGGGCCCAGCAGGGATAAAATACTTCTTAGTCTTGGGGCTAAATAAGGGCAAACACACCTGAGGCCAGTTGGTCACTGTTGTGTCAATGCCAGGAAAGAGGAGTCCACAGCTGCTGAGAGGAACCACAGAGATGAGATGGACGCCAGAGGAAGAAATCCAAGCAAGGAGAGGAGGAGGGGAATATTCAGCAACAGAAAAGCCCCCAGGGTGAGGATGGGCGCTGACACAGCTCTGTGGGCTCCTGCTGCACGTGGCAGCTCATCAGCCACTGTTGGTACCAGGCAGCTGATCCAGCACCACTGCAAAGCCTTCTCTGCAGCCACACAGCCCCGGGGCTTTGTATTCACTAGGTGATCCCACAGTACACAGGATACTTTATCCCCACAGTGCTTTTCATATCCAAAATGATTTTACTAACTGCATCCCTTGGAGGTAGGAAGAGACAAATATTGCATTTACACAAAATACAGTATTGGAATAAACATCACTTCCATTCTAGTGTGGCAAATGTCACAGAGGGATCTGATTGCTGTGGTACAAAAATGATGCTTTAAGGTGAATGTGTGTTTTTTCCCTGTTTACTGTAGTCTGGTCTGCTCTTAGATCTTTGTCTTTCAGGTGTGGTCTAAGGTATATCCACAGAGTAGATTGCAAGAGTCGTGATGAACTGCTTTAAATAGAACTGACTTTATTTAAAGTCAATGAGAAATGACGTTATGGGGCAGGAGCCTGTCAGACATTTCCCACATCTCAGTGTTGTGCTAGACTGACGTGAAAAGATTAGGGTTAACATTATGTCTAATGTTACTAGTTTGATGATTCACATACCTTTTATTGATTTTGTTTGAATTGAGTTTGTAACTGTTGCTTTGGTCTTCATTTATATAACCAGTGGCCACATGCACTGTTTTCTTAGTAATTCTTGTGTTACAGAGAGCTAGATGCAGTGACAGTAACTGCGCCTGGCAGTCTACCATCTGGGTACATGCTAATAAAATAATCATCTGCATAATTTTGGAAGTCACTGCAGATACTGGGGGGAAAATGTATTGGGTTTGAGATGAAAATTGCAGGCAGCCCAGTAGAATAATAATGATACAAATAATTTCCCCTAAAATCCTGGAATGGTCTCTCTTGGGATTTGTTTTACATGCATCATGAAACTGCCTATGTAAACTTTGCTTTGATATGAAAGGTAAATAGAGTATGAATGATTAAATAATTTCTATTCAGTTTTCTTGAAAAGAAAATTTAAGTCAGTAAAACATGAACAATTTCTCTGCTATATTATGACAGTAATGAGGGAGGAAAACCCTTTTTCCTTGCATATCTAAATAATAAACTAATAGGGATTACAGATCTAGGTCCCAACTGGGTCCCACTGCTTGAATCAAAAAAAGACAGTTTGCTCTGTAAGGAATATATGCCCTTTTCTTCTTTTGCATTCTGAAATCAACCATGACTCACCCCAAAGATGCCCCCTGATAAATCCAGAAAAAGTAATAATTCCAAAAGTATGTCTCTGTGAGAAGAAACACATGGCTCCAACAGATTAATGCTATATTCAGGAGTAAATTCCCCTATTCCAGTCCAAAGGCCCTTTCTGCAGTTGGAGCTGAACATAAAACATCTTATTTGGGGGCAGAATAATTTCTGAAATAGCTACTTCCATTTCCTGTTTCCACTCCATCCAGTTTATATTTACCAGAGACACTGGAGAAGGTGCAACAGTGCAACACAGGAGAAATGAGCCAGGCAGGTTGGTATCTTGGGTAGAGCAGGGAGGTGGAGTGGAGATCTTTGCATATTTACGACCTTGGATGCCACAAATTGAGACCTCTCAGCAACTAAAGTCTGTGAAAGGATTTGTGGGAGGCAAAAATGAGAAAGCCCACTAAATTCCACTGGAACTAATCGGATTAGAAGAGCCAGCATGTAAAATTTTGTAGATATTTAAAAAACCATTACTGGCCTGTCCCTTCAGACTAGGGACAATGTGGGATACTTAACACTGAAGTTTGGACTCAGGCTTTTGGGTGATTGATATTCAAATGTAAAACTTGAGCTGGGAAACCAGTTTAGCCAATTTTGAAGGGACTACAGAATGGAAAATATACCAAGAGCAAAAGAGATAACAAGATGGTGTTAAACAGACTTGCAGAGTACTATGGGAAGCTTATGGAAGAAGAGAGGAAGAGATGAACAGGCTTTACTAGAGCAGAATTTCAAGTTTGCTGTGTAACAAAGGTCAAAGGAACTGAATCTGAAATAAGAGCATGTGTTTGAAGATAAGCTATTAGGGCAGAAGAACCCGAGCCTACAAACAAAAAATGCTTCAGAGTAGTAGAAACTAGAGGAGGTGCTGTGCATGGGCTTAAGAACATTTTACCTGCAGCCAGACTCTCTTAACGCTTAAAATTGCTGGTGTTCAGAAAACTGTGGAAAATGTGCACAAGTGGCAAATCCCAGTCAGGCATATTCTGGATGCAGGGGTTTGTTCCTTCAGCAAGATGGCGAACGTGCTGGCAGAAAATTAAGGAGATGGTGCTGCTGAGAGGTTTTAATCACGGGGCTCAGGGACTGCCCCTGCCAACTGTTTTCAGCCACGGCTCTGTGCCTGCAGTCCAAATGCCAGGATCCATTCCCAATGCCTCCCAACCGCAGCAAACTCGGGGCAATCTGGCAGATGTCCATCAGAGGTACTCAACCACACCTGTGGCACTGTGACAGGTCGGGGGAACAGGGCAGGCGTGGGGAAGGGAGCAGGCTCAGTTCCCATGTCAGTCCCAAAGGCGTGGGTTGACGTTATTTACGGGTCGGCTGATGCAGCCGCTAACTGCCCCGGAAAGGGGAGGTCCCATGCCCTGCTCCTGGCCCAGGCTCTCACCCTCCTCTGGCATTGCTCCTTCATTCACCCAACCATACAGTGAGGCGATGCAGGGAGTTCTGCCATCAGAAAATGAATCACTCATTGTGGTGAGGTTGGCTCTTGGGCACATTAACTCCAGGAGTTGGGTTAATACAAACCCTGCGAGTGGCAGTGCAGCCACATGGGAAACAACAGCCGTCAGTGGGGAACCTGGATAACCTAACCAGGCGAGTCACTGAATCATAAAAACTTTTTTGGAAGGGATGTCTGGAGATGATTTGGGCAAACTGCCGGCACAAAGGGAGATGGTCACCGGCGTTACAGCGGTGGTCGGAGGCACCGGCTGGTCCAGCTTCAGCTTCTCTGCGTGTGGAACAGGGGGGACAGCACACGGGGGAGCTGAATTCCTGCTTGCTGAAGCATCTGCAGATCGACAGGAGACAGCCACTGCCTTAGCTTGAAGGACAAGACTACACAAAGCTGTGGAGAGTCAAGGATAAGAATTCTGGTTTTCCTGGCCTTTGTATAAGGCTTGTGATATGGATTCATGTTTAAGGCACAAGAATGCTGAATTTGTTCAAATATAGAGATTTGTAAGCAAAGCGCATAGAAAAAAATACAACCATGTTGGTACATATGCCATTGAAGAGAGGATGATACAGCCCTAAATATTCATCTGTTTCCCAGTAGATTTAAAATCAGTGACTGCCTGGAAGCTATTCCTGATGTGATACTGGCTGTCATATTTATTTACCTAAACTGAATTATGTCAGAATAGAGAGATCTTCTTTGCTCCTTTATAGTAGCTTCCATGTTTCAGACAGGATCAGGTATAAACATTTCCTTCAAAGAAAATATTTACTTTTCATCAGGAGTTTACATAACATGTTCTCCAAAGGAACAAATACCGTGTTTCAGCATAGTTTGAAACATGGGAGATGGAAAATAAGTTAATGAACAACATTTAAGTCAACACCAGACCACTTTCTTTCTCTAGTAAATACCCAGCCCATCACACTGTGATGCAATAAGGAGAAGTTCACGGTCAGTCTCTTTTAACTCACTCTTTATTATATTTTTGGGACCTCATGCAAAAATTCTACGCTGGCCTTGAGAGAATAAACTGCAGGCAGCAATAAATAATGCATATAAATACTTTAAGGTGAGCCTGATCTCACTGAAGAAGTCCATGGGAGAGTTATATAAAAATAATATAAATAAATGAGAATGAGTGGAGAAAGCCTTAGAATCCTCTCTAGAGGAAGGACGCACCTGGTGATGGTACTATGGGATTCTTTAGGAAAAAAAATTACTGCCTGGCTGGCAAGACAAGAGAAAGGGAGGAAATGGAGTAAAAAATACCAAAAGTTTGTGACCACTGCCCATAGCAGGGGTCTTGCCTGCAAGTCCTGTGCTGGGGAAGAAACACAGCTTGGTTTCCTTTCTGGGAATTGGGATCTCCCCAGAACAAGCCCACACTGTTGGGGTCAGTGCTGGAGACTGCTGGCTGGTGTGAGGATGCTGCAGCAGCTGAGCAGACCCGAGGCTGGGTATGAGTTAAAGAGAGGAGTGAGCCTTGGAAAGAGCTACATCTTTGCAGATATGCATGAGGAGTTTGTGGTTCATCCAAGAGACAATCCCAGTCCACTTAAGCCTGATGACGATGGTACATAAACCTTTTGCATCTTTTTATGACGATCTGTAACCTTGTTCCAAACATAACAGGAATTAGCAACAAACTGCCTGCTCACCACTTCCCTAAAAAAATATAAAAGCCATTGGCAGAGATGGAAGAGAGAAAATGTCACAGCAAAATCTGTATTTGCACAGCAAAAGCTGTACACTTTTATGGAGGGAAGGGGGCATGGGGGACAAGGCACTTTTTGTTCTAGAACCCTTTCAGACTGGACACAAGAAATGAGCAAGCGGAACCTCAGGCTTATGATTGAAGAACAGCAAATAAAAAATGCCCTGTCTTTCCAAGGAGTAACAACAGGGTTGCTGGACTCATAACAGTAGCATGTAAGACTTATGAATAGAAGAATAATGTGAGAGGAAGGATAGGAGAGACAGAGAGAGGAAAGTGGAATAAAATATAGCAAGCTTTTACTAATGTTGGGTCGTGTCACGCTACTATTTTTATGATAATCAATTTTCACAGTCAGGAAAAATGTGGTGGATCTCCTAGGCTTTCGTTTCTGATAGCTGCTATATGGGGAATTACTAAAGATGTTACTTCCATGTTAAAATTCTGCTGCCTAAAGACGAGACACAAAAATATGTACTATAAATAGGAGAAGTATCAGCTTGGGAGGAAAACTGATGGTGACGTTTCCCAGATATCTTAGGTTAGTCTTAAAACTGATCCTGCTTTAATACATTGGTTAATGTCCTCAGCACACAGGTAGGGACACTGTTATGCAAATTGCTGATAGCATTTAGAGGCCACCATTAGTGAAGGAGGATCAGGATATGCTACACAAAGGACCAGGTAACCTTGAGAAGTGGAGCAATAGAAGTAGAATGAAAAGTAACAAAGGAAAGAAGAGGAAAAGCAGAGCCATGTAGCTGGGAACATTGTGCTGTGAACTCACCAACAGTAAAAAAGAGAGGACAGGAAAATGTGGGCATTTAGCTTGATTTCAGGGTGATTGGATTGTTAGCATGAAGCATCTGGAAAAGAAATTCAGTGTCTGATGGTGAGGAGCAGCAGGACAGGGAGGTGTGAATGCCTTTGCCCAGGGAACTGGTAGAACATCTGCAGTGCCATACCCCTGTCTGGCACCCTGCTCAGGAACAACCTTCTGAGGAGATGGGTGTAGGAAAAGGTTTCTAAGGCGAACAGAGCCCCTTACACAGGAACACACTAGGGAAGAGTAGCTCTTTTATTCTTGGAAATCCAAGACTAAGGGGAGGTAAGAGGAAAGAAGGCCTTTTTTGTTTTTAACAGTACGGTCTGTCAGTCATTATCAGCCACTAAACCCTGGACAGATTAAACAATCTGTCTGTCTGAAACAGAGCGGTTCACCCAAGCTTCCACTTGCTATTGTGCTTCCACTTACTGCATTGTGCAGTGATCTGGAAGGCCCAGGCACGTGCCAGTCCCTGCAGACCCAGCAATGGCCCTCCTTAGAGCAGAGAGCCTAATCAGGTCCATCTCAAAAAAAAAGGAGAAATTGCAGAAGTGAGGAACAGTAATGTGGAGATAATTCCATCTCCCCCATGTGGGAGGTTGATGTGCACTGACTGCAGAAGTATTACACATTTGTCTACGAAGCCTTTAAAAAAGAGAGTTGCAGGATGCTGATAAAATAGCCAAATCTTGAGATGTACTGCAAAGGCGTGTTTGAGATCTGCCATCACAGGTGGAGAAAACAAATGGATGTGAAGTGATGTGAATGTGGATGCAGACTCCCTGGCCAGGCAGTGCTACTTAGGAGTGCCAGTTAGGACACATATTGAAGTCAAATGGCTTGGGGCTGGAGGGGGAAGCTGAGTTGCAGTCCCCGTTATGCAGACCTGAACCCGGAGTGACTCTGCCCGAGTGGCTGAGGTTTTACCAGCTGGCTTCCAGCCCAGTTGGGTTCACTTGACCAACTGTCTTTCCACCTTTGCTCGCAAACAGCAGCAGATAAAAGTTGGCCTTGTCTGTCCTCTTTTGGGTGACTTAATCCCCAGCACAAGCTTACTTATCAGACCTCTGTACACAAGGCAGAGTTAATTGGCTCTCATCCACCCGAGTGGAGGTCCCTGGAGCTATGCTGATTTTTACCAGAATATGTTCTGACTTAGCCACTCAATTTCTTTATGTAAAAGAGCCACTTGGATTTTTCAGTGAGCTTAAATTAGTGATAAAAGATAAATCTTTCCTCATTTCATGAGTTGGAAGTATATTTATTGTGTGAGTGCTTGCTGGGGAGGTGAGAAAATTGCTCCCAAGCCATGGGGATGTATTTATTCCATCTCCCCTGCTCTCTAACACCAGACTGTGTTTTGGCTGCAGGAATGTGTATCCACCTGTGAGTTCCTGAGTGTTGATGTCACAACCCGTGCCTAAGTGGCCTCTGTTTTTATTCCTCTTGCCTTACAAGACAAATAAAGGATGTCGGAGATGAATAAGCAGAGCGGGGAGGCGGCGGCGGCCGGGCTGCAGTGCGCGCCTGCGAGCGGCAGGTGGCGCTACCGCATATTGTGTGAGTGCTTGACATCCTTTATTTGTCTTGTAAGGCAAGAGGAATAAAAACAGAGGC